>JAVJIX010000058.1:265000-455000 GCA_036785185.1 Paratrypauchen microcephalus | reverse complement strand
TATGGTGCATGTTTTGGGTAGAAGTACTACTACTACTACTAGTAGTAGTAGAAATAGTAATAGTAGTAGTAGTATAGTTTGTATAATTACGGTAGGCCTAGTTGTTCTTGTAAAATTGATAACAGAATCAAATTTATTTAATTAATTTAATTATTATTTATTTGTCCTCAAAGGGAAAGGATTGTGTGGGACTACTAGTATACTGTAGTAAAAGACAAATTAGTAGTGGTATAGTATAGTATAGTATAGTATAGTATAGTATAGTATAGTATAGTATAGTAAACATGTTAGTAGTAAGAGAATCAAATGATTATATAGTAGTAGTAGTATTAATAGTAATAGTAGTAGTAGTGTCTATATTATTGTAGTAGTTCTAGTATTAGCCACCAGAATAGCATTAAGGAACACTAGAAGCATCAGTACCCCCACTTAAGCAGCTCTACCAACAGCATCAGTCGTACTATTTACTTTAACTCATCTACAGATTGAAGCAGCCAGATATTATGTGAGTTTACCCCGTGTCACAATACGATTTCCCCTCTAAGTGTGAATGTAAACATTTTCTTTACACAAACTGAATGTACTCCACATGTGGCCAAGGCCCGAGGGCTGGAGACAAATGGAAATAATCTGAAGGACTTAGAGCTGGCTAAATAGCTGCTGATTTAAAAGAGCCAAGCTTCTCACTAACCCTCTGTGAATGATTCCATTGTGTCCACAAAAGGAACCGCTCTGCTTTTCAGAAACACTGTGGTAAAATGTGTTAGAGGCGCACTGATTAATGCTGTACAAGGGAATAATACCACTGTAATGACTGTAAATGGGAATTGTGAGAGGATTGAACTGAAATAAAGTGATTGTTTTGTGTTCTGTTGAAAAGAATGTAGTAACTGTTAAAAAAGATAGAAATAAATGTATTTTGATCAAATTTACATTATATGTATTAAATTTATTAAAACATTTTTTACATTTTATTTATAAAGTGCTTTTCTAAACACTCGGAGACGCTGCACAAAGAGCACAACACAGGCTATTTAGGCTGAGTTCTTTTCTCAGACTG
Organism: Paratrypauchen microcephalus; assembly: GCA_036785185.1. Lineage (NCBI taxonomy): Eukaryota > Metazoa > Chordata > Actinopteri > Gobiiformes > Gobiidae > Paratrypauchen > Paratrypauchen microcephalus. The sequence continues at coordinate 453,940 of JAVJIX010000058.1, read as the reverse complement.
AAAACATTCCACCTTGTGATGTCATGTGGTAATACATGAAGTGCTCCACTGTGTTTTTAAACTCCATACACCTTCACCAGAATCAACTGGATAATTTCAGCTGTGCCGATCTACTGAACTAAAGGCAAAAGATAGCTGTTAGCTTGAAAACTCCTGCTTCATGACATCACAAGTGGAAGAGCATTTTGAGCTTTGGAGATGAACACACTAATAATGCAGGATTACTCAGTGTGAGTGAAACAAAACACAACTCCAGGGATGTTTTTTAATGAGGTAACAACATTCTAACATGGCTTAAAGCTCACAAGAGTCAATGTTGTGTAATGTAGGATCTTTACATTGTTCATTCCCATGACAACAGTAATCATTTTTCATCATTCTGAAACCCACAAATAGAAAACTGAAGTGTTCATTGATGCTGGCGCTTGTCGGACCAATCACAGATTACAAAAGTTTGATAGAAAAACGCAGCAAAACTTTGTGTGTCATCCAATTTGGGACTGAGCCAAGTGTAAACAAGAGCTTCTGTCCTCTGCCCCTTTTGTTTGCTGTGTCCAAGTGATGCTTCCCAGACATGACCACTAATATAATGAATGTCACGGTTTGTGACTGAAGACGGCAAGAAGATAATAGTTCAAATAAGTCACAGACTGTAGTGGAGTGATAAAACAAAACTAAAAATAAACTAAAAATATAGCTGCAAGCAGCAATGTGGGGCCAAGCACCGAAGGTTCATGTAGGCCTCAGCATGTAGGCCACCAGGTCTGACAGGGTCTGACAGGGTCTAACAGAGTCTGACAGGGTCTGACAGGGTCTAACAGAGTCTGACAGGGTCTGAAAGGGTCTAACAGGGTCTGACAGGGTCTGACAGGGTCTGACAGGGTCTAACAGAGTCTGACAGGGTCTGACAGGGTCTGACAGGGTCTGACAGGGTCTAACAGAGTCTGACAGGGTCTGCCAGGTCTGACAGGGTCTAACATGACAGGGTCTGACAGGGTCTGACAGGGTCTAACAGAGTCTGACAGGGTCTGACAGGGTCTGACAGGGTCTGACAGGGTCTGACAGAGTCTGACAGGGTCTGACAGGGTCTGACAGGGTCTGACAAGGTCTAACAGAGTCTGACAGGGTCTGACAGGGTCTGACAGGGTCTAACAGAGTCTGACAGGGTCTGACAGGGTCTGACAGGGTCTGACAAGGTCTAACAGAGTCTGACAGGGTCTGACAGGGTCTGACAGGGTCTAACAGAGTCTGACAGGGTCTGACAGGGTCTGACAGGGTCTGACAAGGTCTAACAGAGTCTGACAGGGTCTGCCAGGTCTGACAGGGTCTAACATGACAGGGTCTGACAGGGTCTGACAGGGTCTAACAGAGTCTGACAGGGTCTGACAGGGTCTAACAGAGTCTGACAGGGTCTAACAGAGTCTGACAGAGTCTGACAGGGTCTAACAGAGTCTGACAGGGTCTGACAGGGTCTGACAGGGTCTAACAGAGTCTGACAGGGTCTGACAGGGTCTGACAGGGTCTGACAGGGTCTGACAAGGTCTAACAGAGTCTGACAGGGTCTGACAGGGTCTGACAGGGTCTAACAGAGTCTGACAGGGTCTGACAGGGTCTGACAGGGTCTGACAAGGTCTAACAGAGTCTGACAGGGTCTGCCAGGTCTGACAGGGTCTAACAGAGTCTGACAGGGTCTGACAGGGTCTAACAGAGTCTGACAGGGTCTAAGGGTGACAGGGTCTGAGTCTGACAGGGTCTGACAGGGTCTAACAGAGTCTGACAGGGTCTGACACAGGGTCTACAGTCTGACAGGGTCTGAGTCTGACAGGGTCTGACAGGGTCTGACAGGGTCTAAGGGTCTGACAGGGTCTGACAGGGTCTGACAGGGTCTAACAGAGTCTGACAGGGTCTGACAGGGTCTGACAGGGTCTAACAGAGTCTGACAGGGTCTGACAGGGTCTGACAGGGTCTGACAGGGTCTGACAAGGTCTAACAGAGTCTGACAGGGTCTGACAGGGTCTGACAGGGTCTAACAGAGTCTGACAGGGTCTGACAGGGTCTGACAGGGTCTGACAAGGTCTAACAGAGTCTGACAGGGTCTGCCAGGTCTGACAGGGTCTAACAGAGTCTGACAGGGTCTGACAGGGTCTGACAGGGTCTAACAGAGTCTGACAGGGTCTGACAGAGTCTAACAGGGTCTAACAGAGTCTGACAGGGTCTAACAGAGTCTGACAGGGTCTGACAGGGTCTAACAGAGTCTGACAGGGTCTGACAGGGTCTAACAGAGTCTGACAGGGTCTAACAGAGTCTGACAGGGTCTGACAGGGTCTAACAGAGTCTGACAGGGTCTGACAGGGTCTGACAGGGTCTAACAGAGTCTGACAGGGTCTAACAGAGTCTGACAGGGTCTAACAGAGTCTGACAGGGTCTAACAGAGTCTGACAGGGTCTGACAGGGTCTAACAGGGTCTGACAGGGTCTAACAGAGTCTGACAGGGTCTAACAGGGTCTGACAGGGTCTAACAGAGTCTGACAGGGTCTAACAGGGTCTGACAGGGTCTAACAGGGTCTGACATGGTCTAACAGAGTCTGACAGGGTCTAACAGAGTCTGACAGGGTCTAACAGAGTCTGACAGGGTCTGACAGGGTCTGTTCTGACAGGGTTAGACCCATCAAAGACAGATCAAAGGTTGCTAGGTGCGTTGCTAGGCAATTGACAAATTTCTGCAACTTTGACCTGCTGGTGCCGCTAGAAGGTTGGGGCTGGGGACCTATAAATTGCTGTGGGTAATGAGGAGACTGGCTGGAATGTGCATGCCAAATTTCACAACTTTTTACCAGACGGTTCTAGGGGCTGCCATAGACTCTCATGGTGAAAGGAATAAAGAAGAATAATAACAATCAGGAGACCAGAACATCAAAGGAAAGATCAAAGGGTTGCTAGGCAACTTCGCTAGGCAACGCAGAGCAAACACTATTTTTTTTTTATCTTTTAATATTACAAGGTACACAATAACACACACTTCAGGCACATAATAGTACATATTTCACCACCACAATAACAGTCACAAAGCACTCGGAAGACACATCGGGGGACGCGGGTACGAGAACAAACACCACTGGGCACAAGGGCCAAGAGAAACAGGGGGAATGTAGAGGACCAAAGGGATGAAGAAAGGGGCCTGGGGGAGAGCAAAGGTGATGCAAACACTATAGGGTGCCTAGCACCTTCGGTGCTTGTCCCCTAAAAATAGGAAGAAGAAATATTGTAGCATCATCATTTAACAGCAATTTAGATCAATCTACAGTTTAAAAAGTGCACTATGTAACTTTTCAGATGGAATGTCTGCCTGTTTCCATGAAGACAAGACCTTAAAATACTGCACTGGTCTATTTTTTATCTTGTGTTTTTATGTCACAAAGGAACAAGCATTGATAAAGCAAAAGTAGAGTTTGTGGATCATACCTGGTCATCTGAGGGGTTACACAGATACAACCACTGATAATTATTCTGTTTAGTACTATAAAAGATTTAAAAAATATATATTTCATTGGCTATTTTTCACATTAGGATGGTAGAACATTTGCATAAATAAAGAACATATACAAAATCAAATTATTATTGTATTTAAGAGGCTGATAATCAACAGTCAGAACATGGCTGCCGGAAGTGGATGTAGGTTACTGTGTTACCATAGTGATTATACCTCTAGCCTTATTATACCTCATGCATGTCCAAACTATGGTCCAAGAGCCAAATGTGGCCCTTAACCAGTTTTTCTTGGCCTTCAGGCTTCCAGATGAACTGGACCATAAACAGTACTTTATATGGAAAGGAAAATCTACCTTGATAAAGCAAATATCAAATATTTATTTATAGTTAAGTTTAAGGCTCTAAACTAAATAAATTCATAGAAAAATCATTCTAACCTGTTAAAAAGGCACACATTTCAATTATTCACTGTACTGAGCACCAGTCCATGGCCCTCGCTTGGTCCTCTGCTTCTTCTGTGTTTTGATATTATGCATCCCTTAATGATAAAAGTCCTGTTGTACCTCATTCTAACCACAGCAGATCACCAAAAGGAAACATCATTTGTCTTTGGGAGCTTCTTTCCAATAATGGAATGGCTGCAGGAGTTGTATGTGGTAATACCAGTTGTGGTCATGCAGAAGTGGGTTACTCTGACGTCAGAAGTGACCCTGACTCAACACTCAAAGGTCGAGTGACTCCAGGAGTTTGGGACAACCTCCAGCTATTTGGAACATAACATTTCCCAACAAACAAGGTCTGGCCATCATACTTCACACTGTGTAACACTAAAAAATATAGTCCTGTGCGCCATGGTTTTAACACAAGAAAGAAGCAAATATCACAAGAACTTAAAAAAATCAGTGCTACTACAATATTACATAGGAAAAGTCAGCAATGTTTTGTTGATTTTCTTCTTTAATCTGAACTCATATTTGCCCTTTTTAAGAATGAACAGTGAGTTATTATTAAGTTATCAAATGAGGAAACATGAAAGACAATTAGATCCATTTCTCAGTGCAAAAATGTAATCCATTCATTCTTACATTTTCTTCAATCAATCAATCAAAGTTATTTATAGAGCACATTTCATACAAAAATGTAACACAAAGTGCTTTACAGTGATTAAAAACAGCCCACATTTCATTCCACCCACCCAACCACTTATTGAACTTCCACTTATTGGAGGTTGCATCGCTGGGGCAGCAGTCTGAGCAGGGACTCCCAGACTTCTCTCACCCCAGACACTTCCTCCAGCTCCTCTGGGGAGATCCTGAGATCCCAGGCCAGCCCAGTGACATTAGTCTGTCTACATCTTCAAAGCTCAAACTGCTCTTGAGATGTCATGAAGGAGTACTGTCATTTCCAGACAATAAGACTCTACTTTTTTCTCACACTTTGAACCCTGCATCTTATACAACGATGTGGTTAATATATGGACGGATTATTCGTTTATCAACAAAGCGGATGCGCGCACAGCCTGAATGCAGAAAGCGCCGTTGTCTGTGCGATGAACATGAAGTTACATCACGAGCGGACGCTGTTGTCAGCATTAAAACAATTTATCACTGTGTGATAAAGTAAGTTATGATGCTGAATGAACATTAGTGAGTGGGATATGTCTTAATGACCCATATGCTTTAAATGCAGGTGAGTGCGTAAATGACGAGAAGAAACGTCTCAAACTTCAGGAGCCGCCCACCCCCCTGACATGATCGCAGACACTGACATGATCCCAGACACCGACATGATCCAGACACCGACATGATCTCAGACACCGACATGATCGCAGACACCGACATGATCCCAGACACCGACATGATCCCAGACACTTACATGATCCCAGACACCGACATGATCCCAGACACTGACATGATCCCAGACACTGACATGATCGCAGACACCGACATGATCCCAGACACCGACATGATCCCAGACACCGACATGATCCCAGACACCGACATGATCGCAGACACCGACATGATCCCAGACACCGACATGATCGCAGACACCGACATGATCGCAGACACCGACATGATCCCAGACACCGACATGATCCCAGACACCGACATGATCCCAGACACCGACATGATCCCAGACACCGACATGATCGCAGACACTTACATGATCCCAGACACCGACATGATCCCAGACACCGACATGATCCCAGACACCGACGTGATCCCAGACACCGACGTGATCCCAGACACCGACATGATCCCAGACACCGACATGATCGCAGACACTTACATGATCCCAGACACCGACGTGATCCCAGACACCGACGTGATCCCAGACACCGACGTGATCCCAGACACCGACGTGATCCCAGACACCGACGTGATCCCAGACACCGACATGATCCCAGACACCGACATGATCCCAGACACCGACATGATCGCAGACACTTACATGATCCCAGACACCGACATGATCCAGACACCGACATGATCGCAGACACCGACATGATCCCAGACACTGACATGATCCCAGACACCGACATGATCGCAGACACTTACATGATCCCAGACACCGACATGATCGCAGACACCGACATGATCCCAGACACTGACATGATCCCAGACACCGACATGATCCCAGACACGACATGATCCCAGACACGACATGATCCCAGACACTTACATGATCCCAGACACTTACATGATCCCAGACACTTATAGGGATGGGTATCGAAAGGGTTTCATTCGATACCGATACCAATTCGATACTTTCAAAACGGTTCCGGTACCTAAACGGTACCAAAATCGGTACTTTAAAAAGAAAAAAACACACACGCACACAGGGAAACAAAATCAAAATCAAACAAAAACGGATATCATCCCTGGAAGGTGGTTTGTAGCGCTCATTTAGAGCCAATGCCATCTCTCTCCAGAATTCAAACCACATAAGCACATTTAGTAAGACGAGCAAATTTCCAGGGGACTGTCTTAACTCACAGACATATAATTATTTTCATACAAATAATGTTTCACCTGAACCATGGAGACTCTACCATGTTGAATGGTAGATTTGAATGGTAAATTGTGTTACTGCCCTGTGGATGGATTCCACTTTCTCCCTGGGTAACTTGGCCCTCTTTGCCAAGGTGAAAGGTGTCACAGCAGCAGCTGAACCTAGAGAGCCCACATTTTAACCACATGTTCTTTGAAAAATATTTATTTTGAGTATTGTTAAGAAATTTGTTATACAGTTCACACTGGCTGCATTTATTTACCAACATGTCTTTCGGCAACGTTACGACACATTGAAAAAACTCCGGACTTTTTTTTTTTGACTGTTCGCTCAGCTACTGTTCTGTGGTCAGTCGCGTCATGGTTCCCACAGTAGCCTAACCATCAATGCTAGCCCATTTCACATAAAACCGGGCATGCAGTTTAACAGTTTAACATTTACTTGCACATCTAAATTGTCTGTCCAACAAACGCATTTCCACACAAACCATAAGACCGCAACTCTGTCGGTATTAAAATTACTCACCGTAAGAATAAACGCTGCTACTGTAGTCATCCAGTACCTCCACTGCTGTCTCAGAAGTTTTATCCATCTCGTCTGTTTTATCCGTGCCGGATGTGCTTTGCGTTGTTGACACACGGAGACTTTGGAAGACGGTGCACGCTTCTGCTTTAAGATACACACCGTGTGTTGCCAGGTGCTTAAATAAATTCTACGTATTTCCGCCTTTGCACGCAAATATTTTCTGGCGCTTGTTGCACACAGACGAATCAGCATCTTAGCGAGTGAAATAGAGCATGATGATCCTGTCTGCCCTGTTGCTTGTCGTGTCCGTGCTGCCGTTAATTGCACGCAAAGGGCGCATGTCCACAACAGATGGATTTATGAGGTAGGCCGAGTACCGAAACGAGGCACCGAAAAACACGTTACATTTCGGTCTGGTTACTACCGTTGATGTTTGCCCCGGTGCCATACCTATACCGAGTTTCGGTACCCAACCCTAGACACTTACATGATCGCAGACACTTACATGATCCCAGACACTTACATGATCGCAGACACTTACATGATCCCAGACACCGACATGATCCCAGACACTTACATGATCCCAGACACTTACATGATCGCAGACACCGACATGATCCCAGACACCGACGTGATCCCAGACACCGACGTGATCCCAGACACCGACATGATCCCAGACACCGACATGATCCCAGACACCGACATGATCCCAGACACCGACATGATCGCAGACACCGACATGATCCCAGACACCGACATGATCGCAGACACCGACATGATCCCAGACACCGACATGATCCCAGACACCGACATGATCCCAGACACTTACATGATCCCAGACACCGACATGATCGCAGACACTTACATGATCCCAGACACCGACATGATCCAGACACCGACATGATCGCAGACACCGACATGATCCCAGACACTTACATGATCCCAGACACCGACATGATCCCAGACACCGACATGATCGCAGACACCGACATGATCCCAGACACTTACATGATCCCAGACACCGACATGATCGCAGACACTTACATGATCCCAGACACCGACATGATCCAGACACCGACATGATCGCAGACACCGACATGATCCCAGACACCGACATGATCCCAGACACCGACATGATCCCAGACACCGACATGATCCCAGACACTTACATGATCCCAGACACTTACATGATCCCAGACACCGACATGATCCCAGACACTTACATGATCCCAGACACTGACATGATCGCAGACACCGACATGATCCCAGACACCGACGTGATCCCAGACACCGACGTGATCCCAGACACCGACATGATCCCAGACACCGACATGATCCCAGACACCGACATGATCCCAGACACCGACATGATCCCAGACACCGACATGATCGCAGACACCGACATGATCCCAGACACCGACATGATCGCAGACACCGACATGATCCCAGACACCGACATGATCCCAGACACCGACATGATCCCAGACACCGACATGATCCCAGACACCGACATGATCCCAGACACTTACATGATCCCAGACACCGACATGATCGCAGACACCGACATGATCCCAGACAATGACATGATCGCAGACACCGACATGATCCCAGACACCGACATGATCCAGACACCGACATGATCGCAGACACTGACATGATCCCAGACACTGACATGATCCCAGACACCGACATGATCCCAGACACCGACATGATCCCAGACACCGACATGATCCCAGACACTGACATGATCCCAGACACCGACATGATCCCAGACACTGACATGATCCCAGACACCGACATGATCCCAGACACCGACATGATCCCAGACACCGACATGATCCCAGACACCGACATGATCGCAGACACCGACATGATCCCAGACACTTACATGATCGCAGACACCGACATGATCCCAGACACTGACATGATCGCAGACACTTACATGATCCCAGACACCGACATGATCGCATACACCGACATGATCCCAGACACTGACATGATCCCAGACACCGACATGATCCCAGACACCGACATGATCTAGACACCGACATGATCGCAGACACCGACATGATCCCAGACACCGACATGATCCCAGACACCGACATGATCGCAGACACCGACATGATCCCAGACACCGACATGATCCCAGACACCGACATGATCGCAGACACCGACATGATCCCAGACACCGACATGATCCCAGACACCGACATGATCCCAGACACCGACATGATCCCAGACACTTACATGATCCCAGACACTTACATGATCCCAGACACTGACATGATCCCAGACACCGACATCATGATCCCAGACACTTACATGATCGCAGACACCGACATGATCCCAGACACCGACATGATCCCAGACACCGACATTATCCAGACACAGACATGATCCCAGACACCGACATCATGATCCCAGACACTTACATGATCGCAGACACCGACATGATCCCAGACACCGACATGATCCCAGACACTTACATGATCGCAGATACCGACATGATCCAGACACTGACATGATCCCAGACACCGACATGATCCCAGACACTGACATGATCGCAGACACTTACATGATCCCAGACACCGACATGATCCAGACACTGACATGATCCCAGACACTTACATGATCGCAGATACCAACGTGATCCCAGACACTTACATGATCCCAGACACTGACATGATCGCAGACACCGACATGATCGCAGACACCGACATGATCCCAGACACTTACATGATCCCAGACACTGACATGATCGCAGACACCGACATGATCCCAGACACTTACATGATCCCAGACACCGACGTGATCCCAGACACCGACGTGATCCCAGACACCGACGTGATCCCAGACACTTACATGATCGCAGACACTGACATGATCGCAGACACCTATATGATCCCAGACACCGACATGATCCCAGACACCGACATGATCCCAGACACTTACATGATCCCAGACACCGACATGATCCCAGACACTTACATGATCCCAGACACCGACATGATCCCAGACACCGACGTGATCCCAGACACCGACGTGATCCCAGACACCGACGTGATCCCAGACACGGACGTGATCCCAGACACTTACATGATCGCAGACACTGACATGATCCCAGACACTGACATGATCGCAGACACTTACATGATCCCAGACACCGACCTGATCCCAGACACCGACATGATCCAGACACCGACATGATCCCAGACACCGACATGATCCCAGACACCGACATGATCCCAGACACTTACATGATACCAGACACTGACATGATCGCAGACACTTACATGATCGCAGACATGGACATGATCCCAGACACCGACATGATCGCAGACATGGACATGATCCCAGACACCGACATGATCGCAGACATGGACATGATCCCAGACACCGACGTGATCCCACACAGGACAGCAGCTCGTTTTGCAGGAGACATGCGCAATAGAGCATGAAGTGACGGGGTGCAAGAGTGAGACAAACAGGTGAAGAGACGAGGAAGTTGCTAGTTTGATTTTGTTTTGAACAGTTATTTTGTGCTTCATGCACACACCTTCCTCTTGGAAAATACATGAAGAAATGCATTTGATGCATATTTTAAGTTAAAGGCAATAAACGGCGAACTGGCTGTCGAAGAAAGAAATCGAGCTGCTGCACATGAGCTTGGCATCGATGAGTCGATGGTGAGACGCTGGCCACAGCAGCGTGATGAACTGACTCAATGCAAAAAGACGACAAAAGCTTTCAGAGGCAATAAAAGCAGATGCTCTGAACTTGAAAATGTTCTTGAAGGCGTGAATGAACAATGAGTTATTATTAAGTTATCAAATGAGGAAACATGGTGGAACAGTGTTTTTCTGTTTAAAAGGAAAAAAAAAAGCCTAAATATGCAGGGTTTGTGTGTTAAACATGTATAAATGAAACAAAACACAACTCCAGGTCTGTTTGTGATGAGGAAACAACACAAACTCTAACCCTTTAATTCCTCTTTCTAACAAATGTAGCACCACGTTAGCCACAAACGCCAAAAGGTCACCAAAGGTCTCACTAGTCACGGATACTTTCTCTTTTCAAATAAAATGGCCACTAAAAGCATACAGCCCCATTCTGACCCCGGCTCAACTGTCTCATATTTTACAGGGAGGTTAAAAGTGTGAATAGTGCGCAGAGATAAATAAGATAAATAACACATTCTCATCAATCACTTTCTGTTGAACCTGATATGACCCTGTCCCCAGTCATCCAGAGAGAGACTGGAGACTCATGGAACAAACACAACACAAACACAAAGGAAATGTTTCACTGGAAATATGAGTTGGTCGTTATGGTCTGTCTGCTCCAAAAATAATGAGCGAAAACAGATATTACAGATATTGGCTGTGAAGTTTAAACTGTTTGAGTATTTGGTTGTGAATGCTTTTAACGGATCAGTGGAGGTGTTTAAAATGTGTAAAATGGAAATTCCTTTGGGAGAATACAAGCCATGGTGAGGGTACAGGGATTGAAGCTAAGTTGAGTGTTTAAAAGTCAAAAATGTGTTGCAGCATACAGAAAGTGTATTCTATTGAAAAGAATAAAATAAATGAGGCGGAGGGGTGGGGAGTCACATATACAAGCACCACCACAGGGCCAAACCATGAACTGGGACAATTATTATTATTAGTAGCAGTAGAAGTATTCAAAATGTAGAAGTATTCAAAATGTGTCCCTTAACATCTAACAAAATATGACAAATATGAATGGATTACTTTACATGTCTTGAAGTACTATAGTCGTAGTAGTGGTAGTAGGAGCAGTATTCTTATTATTATTATTATTCTTATTATTATTATTATTATTATTATTATTAGTAGTAGTAGTAGTAGTAGTAGTAGTAGTAGTAGTAGTAGTAGTAGTAGTAGTAAAAGTAGTAGAAGTAGTAGTAGTAGTAGTAGTAGTAGTAGTAGTAGTAGTAGTAAAAGTAGTAGATGTAGTAGTAGTAGTAGTAGTAGTAGTAGTAGTAAAAGTAGTAGAAGTAGTAGTCGTAGTAGTAGTAGTAGTAGTAGTAGTAGTAGTAGTAGTAGTAGTAGTAGTAGTAGTAGTAAAAGTAGTAGAAGTAGTAGTAGTAGTAAAAGTAGTAGTAGTAGTAGTAGAATAAAATAAATCTGATGCACTGAGGATGTGTGTGCAAATGACACATGGGACTGACGAACAGACTTGGACAGTACAGAAGATTTATATTATTTGTAATTTATTGCCATTTTGATACATTGCAGTAATATCATACCTTATAAATAATGTTTGTTTGATTGATTGATCATGGTGGGGGTGTTCTACATGTATTTCTATGTTCAGGAGTGTGACACTAGCACACACAGCCAAAAAGTTGTAAGACTGTCAAAAACTCAAGAAATGGTTTTAAAAAGCACATCCTGTAGGATGTAATCAATATGACTGTCTTGTTTAAGTGACCAAGTGAAAAACTGTTGTCTAATGCTCGTGAGCTTGTGACTGTTGTGGATGTAATTTTATTTGAAAGAAACTTGTTTAACGGCACAAACAAGCTCTCCTGCTCTTCCAGCCAAGTCACTTCTTTATGTTCAGACGATGTTAAATTAAAACTCAGATTAAAGTCCAACAGAATTTGAGACAGGGACAGTTTTAAGCAGCGAATCCATTTAGATCAAACCCCCAGGAAATGTTCAACTACAAAGTACCAGCACCTGCCTGCCGGTGTGAGACATCTTTATGGAACTTCCAGAAGTAGAAGAAGTGACTTTATTGATCTCACAAAGGAGAAATTCTTGTCTGCAGTGGGCAGCACATTACTGCGCCCGGTTTGGTCAGGACCTAAGGGGTCCTTATGTTTTGGGTTGGTGGGGGAAACTGGAGTGCCCGGAGGAAACCCACCCAGACATGGGGAGAACATGCAAACTCCACACAGAAAGGCCCAGGCGACCCGGGGATCGAACCCGGAACCTTCTTGCTGTGAAGCATGAGTGCTACCCACTCAGCCATCATGCCGCCCACAGTACACAACAAGGTTCAACAGCTTAGTCCCTGACACGCACTGCCACAACAGCTGTCACGACCCGCCACACCAAACGCCAGCACTTATGAACAGTAGTGCTTCACCGAGAACTTGTCACAAAACTGATCTAAAATCCCAGACATGTTGTGAAGAAGTCCTACTTAGACATTTGAAAGAAAAAATAAATAAATACAAATAGTGAGAACAATTTTGGCTTCATGTTTTTTCAGCTGGTAAAACGATTTCTGAGGTCCATTTTTTGAAAGTTCTGGTTCATAGTTAAAGGTGTATTGTGTAACATTTGGTTGGGGGTCCGCCACCTGCTTGTTTCTTTGGAGATGTAACTGCTCTGCCTAGAATGTACCACAGTATGACTACCTTATTTATTCAATTACAGGTGGTTTTATTGATCCAAAATACATTCTGACTGTGAGTGGGGTCGCCTCTCCACAGATCTGACCTGTAGCATGGTCTGGTTTGAAGATAGAAAGATTTAATGCCCTAGTGTGAGACATTCCAGACAAAGCAATAACATCTCTTTAGAGAGGTGGTACGGTGGCTGAGTGGCTAGCACTTATGCTTCACAGCAAGAAGGTTCCGGGTTCAGAACACATTGGAGTAACCTTTTATTATTAGTTGGTCTACATCTTCAAAGTTCAAAATTCTCTGTTCCACCTTGTGATGTCATGAGTTACCCCGACAGAACAGTGACTTACCAAGAACTCAAAAGAGATCAGAATCAAAGATCTAAACGCCAGACATGCAGAAAAATAAAAAATAAAAATAGCCCCATGTTAGATGTTTTTCAGTTGTTAAAAGGACCGACTCACAAGGACAAAAGCCTTTGTTTTGGTTTTCACATAAGAAAGAAAAGACCAATGTCACAAGCCATAATCTGAATGATCTATGAACTAAAATGACACCACGCTCGGGGTGTTCTTCATGTATCTCTACTGGCAGAATGTTGAACAGTTACCATGGTGACATAAAGAACACATTAGTCAAAACTGTCAAAATGTTTTAACCAGGGCTCTCAAGTGTCACGCATTGAGAGTGTGACACACGCAATTCGACGTGTTCACACGCTCACACGCCACACATGGTATTTCTCACGCTGACATTTTTTTAAGCAATTCAAAACTGTAGCCACTGTTCACAGCGCTTCTGTGCCCAGAAAATCGGTAAGTTAATGCAGGCACCACGCGTTTTCAGCGAAAAAAAGTCACTCAGTGACACATCAGTACTAGAGTTGAGCGATCAGCTGTGACGCCGATCGCTCACAGCTGATCGGCCTGTTCGCCGATCAGCTGTGAGTGAGCCGTGTGTTATTTACGCGGCATTTCCAAGAGAAGAAGAATCCTTAACTTGCTACGTTAATGCTACGTAAGAAGGAACTCTCGCCTCGGGACACAAGTTCGGGATATGTCCTTTTCTCCGGAGCTCCGGATTATTAAAGACCATGACACGTGCAGACATGGATACGAGTGACCGCGTTCTTATGGGTGAGTCAAATCAGATTATTTCTGCATCTATTTCGGCACTAAACCAGGACTAAACCAGGACTAAACCAGGTCTAAACCAGGTCTAAACCAGGTCTAAACCAGGACTAAACCAGGACTAAACAAAGACTAAACCAGAACTAAACCAGAACTAAACCAGGACTAAACCAGGACTAAACCAGGTCTAAACCAGGACTAAACCAGAACTAAACCAGGACTAAACCAGGTCTAAACCAGGACTAAACCAGAACTAAACCAGGACTAAACCAGGACTAAACCAGGTCTAAACCAGGACTAAACCAGAACTAAACCAGGACTAAACCAGGACTAAACCAGGACTAAGCCAAGACTAAACCAGATCTAAACCGGGTCTAAACCAGGATTAAACAGGGACTAAATCAGGACTAAATCAAGACTAAACCAAGACTAAACCAGGACTAAACCAGGACTAAACCAGGACTAAGCCAAGACTAAACCAGATCTAAACCGGGTCTAAACCAGGACTAAACCGTGACTAAACCAGGACTAAGCCAAGACTAAACCAGATCTAAACCGGGTCTAAACCAGGATTAAACAGGGACTAAATCAGGACTAAATCAAGACTAAACCAAGACTAAACCAGGACTAAACCAGGACTAAACCAGGACTAAACCAGGACTAAGCCAAGACTAAACCAGATCTAAACCGGGTCTAAACCAAGAATAAGCCAGGACTAAAACAGGACTAAACCAGGACTATACCAGGACTAAACCAGGACTAAACCAGGACTAAACCAGGACTAAAACAGGACTAAACCAGGACTAAACCAAGACTGTGTGTGATAACATATTATCCTGTGCATTATTGAATTATTGAATGATAATATAGTACAAAAAGTACGGTACCCTCATATTTGTACGTCTTGGCGACACCACTGGAGTGGTGGACAAGGTGTTTATTTATATAGCACAATTCATACACAGAGTAATTCAAAGTGCTTTACAGAATAAGAAATACATTAAAATCACAATATAAACAAATCAAAACATAAATAATCATCAAAAAGTTTTATTTTACTTATAGGTCTGTTTACATCTCCAAAGCTCCAAACACTCTGTTCCACCTTGTGATGTCATGTAGTGGTAGTTTTCATCTAAACAGCTTTTACCTTTTTTCAGTAGAGAATGACTAAGAAATGATTCTACTAGTGAAGGTGTATGGAGTTTAAAAACACAGTGGAGCACTTCCTGTATTACCACATGACATCACAAGGTGGAACAGAAGAAGAACTGCAGAGTTTTGTGTTAAACATTAAATGTGAATCCAACAAAACACCAGCCCGGGTCTGTTTGTGATGAGGAAACATCAGAAAAGTCAGGCCCATGTGCTGCGTTCAAAATCATACGCTCATATTTGTAGCTCTAAGCAACAGCACTGGATCCTGTGGCTCAGAGAACAGACTGTAAACACCTCTGACTGTTTGCATATGGGCAGACTAATAATTGGACAAAATATAGTTCATGTTATTATGTTTAAAGGGCCCGCATTACACTATTTTCTGATCTACTCTATGTTATAATGCTGTGTGCAAAAAACTGGAGTTGTGTTTTGTTTGATTCACACATGTTTAACACACAAACCCTGTATATTTATTCTAACACTATCCCACCTTGTGATGTCATGCAGTAATACAAGGAGATAATCCACCTCTAGGTATGTTTTTGAGGAGGTAAACATCATTCTAACATGGCTTGAAGCTCTCAAGACTTCATTTTGTGTAATAAAGGAGTTACATAAGTTCTATATATATTAGACAAATAAAATCAGGGTCGTCTGTTCACAGATCGGACCTGCAACTTGGCCTAGTGGTGGTTTCTCCTTGTCTCCATAGAAACGTAATAAGACAGACTCTCCTCCAGAAAGGTTGCATAGTGCACCTTTAAATGAAAAATGTGTCCGTTGCTCATTAATCTTTTCTGTATTTTAGATGGATTGTTGATGACTTAGACAGAGGTTCCGTTTTGTACTTGTATTTTTGTCTACTTTTTTCCACAGACTACTACTAAATTCATGTAAAACTATGATAGCCTAAATATTTACCACTGGTACTAACCCATCAAACCAAGTAATAATGACTCAAACATGAAAGCCTCTCTGAAAGCCTCTTTGGAATGACTTTCTTCTGAGCGCAGAAATGCCTCTTAGGTAAAGGTATAGTTTTAAGAATTCATCAAGAATTCTCTGATGGCAAAAGGTTTTCTCTAAACAAAGATACAAAAACATGAACAGTTCCCTCTTACCTGGTTGAACACTTGACCTCTTATTTCTTAAATCTGTTTATTTTTGTGCTTTTCACTAATAATAAAAGGAAAAAAGGGGGAAAAAAGCTATATTAAAGAAAATATATTATATTAAAATGTACTTGTGAGCTTTAAGCCATGTTATAATATTGTTACCTCATCAAAAACATACCTGAAATTGTCTGTCGACATCTCCAAAGATCTAAATGTTTTTGTGATGCCATGAAGTGGTGGTTTTCAAGTTAACAACAACATTTTACCTTTAGTTCAGTAGAGATTGGAGATTCCAGGGCTGAAATGATCCAAATGATTCGAGTGAAGGTGTGTGGAGTTTAAAAACACAGTGGAGCTGCCATCACAAGAGTGCTTTCTGTTTAAGAGAACTATGCACATGTTTGTTAAACAACTCCAGGTATGTTTGTGACGAGGAAACAAAAAAACACAAAACAAACAAACAAACAAACAAACAAACAAACAAACAAAAAGCTCTCACAAACGAATAAATAAATACAAACCCAAGGCTCATTTTAATGAATCCATCTGCTTGTAAGTGTTGAGTGTTTGTGCAGTTGACCACTGAATCATTCATCGACATTTGTCTCTGAGACGAGCCCCAGACATGTGTGATACTGAGTTGTGTTGTACATGTCCTGACAGTCGCCCGTCAAACACTGAACACTGGATGGAAAATACCTGTGATACAGCAATAGAATGGACATAATACCGCAAATATTTGAAGAAATAGAAAGAAATTATTTAAAAAAATAATTGAAAGTGAAACATTGGAACCTCTATTATTACTTTTTACTTCTCCATCCATCCATCCATCCATCCATTTTCTTTCGCTTCTCCACGGCCGAGTCGCGGGGGCAGTAGCAGCGGCTCTACTCTGAGTTCAAGGGTTACATATGCATTTCCTATTTCCTCCCCTTTTATTGTTTGTATTGTCTCCAATATCACAATAAAAATATGAAAATGTAGAACCAGCTCTGTGGAAAATGCTTTTGGGAATGTTTCAATCATCATTTAAAGAGGAGGTTTTATGCAAATGTATTTATTTTTTATTTATAAGTTATAAGATTGTTTCCTCGTCAAAAACATGCGTGAAGAGGTTTTAGATGCATCCATGCATGTTGGGCCCTATTCAAACCCTCTTTACAGTTCTGTCCAAAGCTCAGCCCACAAGCCACAAGTCTACATCACCCGTCCTGTCACACAACAGTTCTCCACAAATATACAAAAACATGATACAAAACTGTTCACAACTTGTTGTGATATGCATTAGTTTCATTGGTGGGATGTGATAGTGCTCTAAAGGGGAGGGATTTAGCACAGTGAACAAAGAGAGGGGAGACTAAGAGCATCAAAAACCAAAGAGAAACATTTAAACATGTTAATACATGTAATGTTATGTAATGTTAATCATTTTCATTGAATATAGCATTAGCATAGCAAAACAATAAAACATAGCATGGTGATCGAAATATGTGTTACCAGGGATCTCAAGTCTCACGCATTGAGAGTGTGACACACGCAATTCAACGTGTTCACACGCTCACACGCCACACATGGCATTTCTCACGCTGATTTTTGAATTTTTTTTTTTTTTTTTGTGCCCAGAAAATCGGTCTGTGTGGCTCAGTTTATGCAGGCACCGCGCGTTTTCAGCGAACCCCCCCCCCGTCCCGCTCCCCGGAAAAAAATCAGCCAATCAGAAAATAGATAGTTCTGTTGTTGGGCAGACTGTAGAGTGTAGTTTCAGCTGCTAAGCGCACACTGCGGTGATGATAAAACAAACTGAGAACCATCAGGTAATAACTTCATTTATAGAACTCTCATTAGTTGCTTTGTAGTTTAAGTTTGCTCTTTGCTCTGTAAACATTTACAGCAGGACTCTCAAGTCTCACGCATTGAGAGAGACTCACACGGCATTTCTCACGCAATTCAATTCCCGCTCCTCGGGAAAAAATTGTTCACTTGCAACCCCCCCCCCCCCCCCCCCCGCAGTCTCACGCACGGCCCTGCTCAAAACTTGAGAGCCCTGGTGTTACAGTAGCAGTTAAAACCTCATAGAAGTAACATATCCACTCTTTAAGAAGTCAAATGAAATAATGTAATAAAATCTTTTGAAATACGCTCTATTTTCTTCACTCCATATCTGAGCTTTCATTTCAGCATTTTTACATTTTTGGACCATGGTGCAGTTAAATGTCATGCCAGGGCTCCTATTACCTGGGCTCCAGAATACACACTTCTCCAGTACTTTCTGAAGATGTGAGTGTGGTCAGCCTGTACACCTGCCTGTGTTCAGGTGGGTGTGGTCAGCCTGTACACCTGCCTGTGTTCAGGTGGGTGTGGTCAGCCTGTACACCTGCCTGTGTTCAGGTGGGTGTGGTCAGCCTGTACACCGGCCTGTGTTCAGGTGGGTGTGGTCAGCCTGTACACCTGCCTGTGTTCAGGTGGGTGTGGTCAGCCTGTACACCGGCCTGTGTTCAGGTGGGTGTGGTCAGCCTGTACACCTGCCTGTGTTCAGGTGGGTGTGGTCAGCCTGTACACCGGCCTGTGTTCAGGTGGGTGTGGTCAGCCTGTACACCTGCCTGTGTTCAGGTGGGTGTGGTCAGCCTGTACACCTGCCTGTGTTCAGGTGGGTGTGGTCAGCCTGTACACCTGCCTGTGTTCAGGTGGGTGTGGTCAGCCTGTACACCTGCCTGTGTTCAGGTGGGTGTGGTCAGCCTGTACACCTGCCTGTGTTCAGGTGGGTGTGGTCAGCCTGTACACCGGCCTGTGTTCAGGTGGGTGTGGTCAGCCTGTACACCTGCCTGTGTTCAGGTGGGTGTGGTCAGCCTGTACACCTGCCTGTGTTCAGGTGGGTGTGGTCAGCCTGTACACCTGCCTGTGTTCAGGTGGGTGTGGTCAGCCTGTACACCTGCCTGTGTTCAGGTGGGTGTGGTCAGCCTGTACACCTGCCTGTGTTCAGGTGGGTGTGGTCAGCCTGTACACCTGCCTGTGTTCAGGTGGGTGTAACTGACAGGCTCATTAGCCAATCAGTGATATATATTGGCGTCCATAGCAAAACAATAATGAATGCTTATGAAAAAACTAAAGGAAATATAACAGGGGATTGAAAAACGGCACAGAGGTCACAGTCAGTGAAGTTAAGTGTTTTTGTTTTGATTTTGTTCTGTTGAGTTAAGAGACCGTGTCCCACTACAGCATCATCCCACTATAACTTAAGAGGACTTTATCAAATTAAGTATTCATTTTTTACATATTGCCATTTTTAAAGAAGACATTATTATTATACTTATTATACTTATTATAATACAAACCAAATTCCGACCTGTATTTCTGTGTCATACGTGGACGTCTAAAGGTCTAATGAACCTAATCGCCTAATGTTTCCTGCAGATCACCAAGACTGAGTGTGTAGCGTATTTTCTTAACTGACAAATGCATTCTGATTCTAAACTTTTCACTTTTAAAACTTTGAATGTCATGTTTTTTTCATTGTAAATTACAATTTTAACCTGAAAACCACTTAATTGTTTCAGATGTGAGCCCCATTTATACTGTTTTTATAAAACATTCATCTCCAGCGTTTATCTCATTTGAGCAGGGATTCACATTCATTCATGGACAGGACAGAAATGAAGCTTTCCTGAATGTCTTTAGAACGATCTTGAGCTGTATCAGAACAAGTATAAGAGCACAGAGACTAGTACACGCCCATGGAGCACTGAGGAACCTACAGGAGCACTGAGGGATTATTACACAGGTATAAGACCACATAGGAATAAAATAAAAGAAAGTATTGCAATTTAAGGTTGAAAATGACATTCTATTGTCTGAATAAAGAGGTTGTGGGACTGGAATCAGTATTAAGTATGGAGTCTATTCCTTAGTATCAAAATGAAGTTGGAAATATTTGTATCGTAATAAGATTTGTGTCGAGCTTGTAAAAAAAGTATATTTTGCATGTTGTTCTCTGAGGTTTAAGCTGTAATATTAAAATGTGTTGTGCTGGTTTCTTAATTCCATTCTCAAAACAATCGTACTGGGGATGTTTTCAAATGCAGTTTCCACATCTTTTTAAAATCATGTTTGATTTAAAACAGAAGTGATACACACAGAGAGAATCTTAATGTTTGTTATTGTTTGTTATTCTTGTCTCCAGACTTGATCGAAAATGATAATGTGGTTAAGGAAGTGCCATTTGGTCCACTGTTAGTACTGTGAGTACAATTGTAGACAGCTCATAAGTTAGACAAACTGGACCTATTCTGTGTTATTGATACTTTGCAGCTGATGTTGTCAACATTCTCTGGGGGTGTGATTCCGCATATTAGAAAAACAAAACGTGACGTCATATTAAAGTAGATATAAAAAGGCCTGGTTCCTCTGAGCACTAGTGACACATTTGACAGAGATAGCACATTTGATCTGAGCACACATACGCACCGCTAGTCTCCAGGGCCTGATTGTCGTCATGAGGACTGCAATTTACCAGCAAATTATCTGCACAGAGGATGGATTCCTGGAACTCCTATGCGCAGATGGATAAAATTACACGTCTAAAAGCTGCCGTGCAAATGAAGAGAAAAAAATGATAAGAGAATAGCAGTAAAGTCACAATGTTTAAGATTAAAATGTTAAGATCTTAAATCTTAATCTTATAAAGGTGTGTGAATATAAATGTAATCCCTAAATCATCTGAAAGTTTTGGAAGGTTAAGGCTAAGGTGTGTATAAAGGTTTTAAAGTGTATTTGGCAGGATGGACGACCAATTTCTCTAAAGCAAAGTAAACATAATTATAACTGAGATGTGACTAAAATTGTGTGTAGTATGATTTTTGTGTGAAGTTTATCATTTTATTTCCTGATTTGACATGGGCAGCAGGTATGACACACACAGAGGTGATTCCAAACCTGCCTATGAATGATCATGTTAACAAGGGTCAAAATGTGTCTAAATTGCACAATATTTACACCTAATTAAAACTCATTCAGTGCCGGAGACGTCTATTGACGTCCCCTCGAATCCAACCGTTGAGTGCCGTGACGTCTATAGACGTCAATTGCTTTTTTCAGCGAGGGTTGCTAGGTTACGGCCTGGAGCAACTTTTGAGGTGTAATTCACACCTCTCAACCTGTAGATGGCGATGTTGTATCATTATTAGCCGATCAGAGCCGGGGAAGAAAGGAGGAGTGCAGTGTGTGTATGGTGTATTGGCCAGAGGAGTAAGATGGCGAGGCCAGAGAACCCGGAAAAGCAGATAACTGTTGATCAGCGCCTATGGAGCGATCAGATCGCTCTTGGGACCCAGGATCCTGGATCAGAGGATCGCAGAGACAAGCCGGATCAAGCAGCGAGGTCTGAGCAGAGATCTGCTGTGCCCGAGGAGGGGGCGTGTCATGTGTGCGCTGCGCGGATCAGGGAGTCTCCTCAGAACTACGACAGCTCCAAAGAAGAAGTTTACTGACTTGGAGCAGTGATGCTTCTGTATGGTAATTGTAATGAATGAAGTTATATGTGTGTGTGTGTGTGTGTGTGTGTGTGCGTGTGTAGCTTTGTGTGTGTAAAGGTTTATGCATGGGCTTGTGTGTATGTACATATATATGTGTGTGTGTATTAGTTTTTATTATGGGTCTGTACTCTGGGCCTCAGACAAAGCCTCAACAAAGTTCTATTTTATAGGAAAAGATATTATTATATCCTGTAAACATCTCTTGGCACTATTGATTTGAACGAATTTTCAATTCACAGAGCCTTATATTCTTATATTTGTAAATAAAAAATGTACTTTGTCATCAAAAATCTCTTTCTCTGTTATTTTAGATGTTTGAGGTGTCACTAAATCGATAAATATTGATGTCAAAGTCACTGATCTGCTCGAAATCCTTCTCTGAACTAAATGGTCGTTTTCTCCATTTCTTGCTCAAAAACCAGTGTTTTTGCTGAAACTTCCCTATGTTCTACTATCAGTTATTTGAGAACCGAAAAGGTTAGAAACATAATTTTTTTCCAGGTGAAAGAAGAGAGTCGACGCTTTATTTTGATGTGTCCCATGTTTATATAGTCAAAGAACTCAGTATTCTGTGAGTCTTGTAAAATCAGTGAAAATGCTCTAAATCTCTGGCACTCTAAGGGGTAAGATTTTGAAAACAGGCTGGCACTGAATGAGTTAAATGACTAATGTCTAAACTAGTGCTTCCCAACCTTTTTTGTTTTGTGTACCCCCTGAGCCTTTTTATCACACCTCGAGTACCCCCTCACTCATACGTGTTGATAATTCTCCAAAAGTAGAATGTGACACAACGGTAGCCTGGGAATTCCCAGGCCGCTTCCGTTCGTTTCGAACTGGAAGGCGGCCTGGAAACTCGTCCAAGCGAGAGTCCCAGATTTAGTGCCCCAATCAGAGAGCGGGGGAGGTGTGGCAAGACGGTGACGCGTACCACATGACAAACGGAAGCTTGTAGTTTGAACTGACAACTGACATGATTGGCTATGGACTTACGTATACGCTCAATGATAGACATTCATAACGCCCAATAAGCGGCCGTTGGCAATCGCTAACCACACCTCCGCTACGGGATTTTTCGAAGCGAGTTTCCAGACCCATATCTCACTTGTGATATGGTCAGGTGTAAACCAGACTAACACAACGGATTATTAAATGAAAATCATTTTATTTAATCTCCATAATTTGAAATTTTAATTCTCAGGCATTTTCTTTAACTCAAATGTACTCAAATTAGAATTTAAAAAATTCAAAAAAATCTCCCCCTGCGCCTGGCAGCGACACTGATTACCCCCTGCAGTGTGCTCGCGTACCCCTAGGGGTACTTGCACCCCTGGTTGGGAAACACTGGTCTAAACTACCAGAGAAATGTGTTGGAATCTTCAATGTTGATGACATAAGTAGAGGTATCCGACCAAACCAAATAATAATTAGAAAAACACTCCACAGCGTGCGACCTGGGGAGCTAGCTCGATTTTCATGCCTTCTTCTTTTACGTGTTTCTGCTATAAAAGGTGCATTGTTGTAACGTTTCCGGTGGAGGGTCCGTCACATGCTTTTCTTCGTGGAGATATTATTGTTTGTCTGGAATACTTCACAGTATGGCATTCGATCTTCATGGAGGCCAAACTAGACCAAGTTACAGGTCAGTGTGTGGCCATCTGAATTAAGTTCGACAGATCCCAGACTGATCGAAAGATCAGTCTGGGATCGCTCTCGTGGAACCAATGATGAGTTCAAGCAAATACTTCATGACAACAGCATAACAAGCCAAAAATCAAACTTTAGTTCAATCTAGTTGAGAGAAAAGCACATGTGTCTTACCCATCCAGAAATTCAAAGCACTTCCTTCTGCAATTTTTTTCAAAAATTAAAGTCTTGCTAAAATAGGCCGAAGTAAGTTTGTCAGCGTTACTGTGTTTGTTTTGGTTTGTTCGGCACTGGCTTCTGCTTCTGCTCTTCTGTAACTGGGATCTGTCACAAGTGAACACTTCAGCCACAGCCTAAGATGGATTTGTTTGTGTTTGTGAAGTCACAAAAATCAGGAACACCACATTTCACACACAGGGTTGTAACATGTCTTGCCCAAGGACACAACAACAGTATGCATTGGTTAGATAGAGTAACCTTTTGATTCTAGTGGCTCAGGTGGTGAGACCTCTAACCTTTAGCTATAAAATGAAGCTACAGTTAACACAGGTAATCAAGTGCACCACGACTTTATTATGGGTCAATGACAAAGCAAAAACATTTTCCTGGGGCACATGAAATGAATGAAAGAAGAGAGAAAAAGAATACAAATACACAACACTGGAATATATTTATTCTGTCCATGAGTCCCTTCCTTTCTCAACAACAAAGCAATGCAATAATGCACCATATCTTAAAATCGACAAGTTTCATCCTGCGGCTCATCTGACTGAGCTGGAAACTATATTTGTACCAACACAATATTTGCAACGTTTGTACCAGTATATCTGATAACAGTGGTATAACACAGTGTTTAGAGCGCACATTCATCAAGCAGACGATTTGAGATTTAGCTCTAGCTCTGACAAATTGTGTTGTTTTGTCCTTGGGCAATACACCTCCAATGAATGTGGTGTGTGCAATACTCCTTGAGACAAAACATGAGAATGTGATTTTCAACATTAAATCTATATTATGTATATAATAAATATTCCCATGTGGCTCTATACTGGTCCATGGGCGTATAGTGGTCTATGTGCTCTTACACTTGTTCTGATATAGCTCCAGATCATTCGAAAACTAGTCAGGAAATGATTGTTTCTGTCCTCTGAATGTGACTTTTGATTATAGATTTGTGCTCAAATAAGTATTTGGTTTCAAAACTAGTTTCAGTATCAATTAGTTTTTGATTTTCAATACTTTTGACAGCCCTAACGTAGAGTGCCTTGAGTAAAATAAAGTTATATGTTTAATTAAAGGCAAATTAACGTTTTTTTTACAATCTGAGCCTTCTTTCGGCAATAAAACAAGTAGTTTTACTCACCCATAGCATTTTTCTGTCAATTGGAGCAGTATCGCAGAACTTATGTTGAACCGTTCTGTTCTACTAATGATCCCGTATCTGTTAACATGGGGCTGTATCATTTGCTCGGGGCATTACTTTGCGGTGTCCAAATAACACAAACTTTAGCACTTTTCAAATCATAGAAGCCCGATGTCTTAATGAAAGATTTCGTTTGAAGCAAAAGTGGCCTGTAATCCGAGATTTAGCCATAGTTTCGAGTAGATGAGGAGGCCAGTGCGCATGTGCGGACTGTGCTCTCAGCTCCCGGGACCCAAACATGAAACGCAAAGCTGAAAACTATGGCTAAATCTCGGATTACAGGCCACTTTTGCTTCAAACGAAATCTTTCATTAAGACATCGGGCTTCTATGATTTGAAAAGTGCTAAAGTTTGTGTTATTTGGAGACCGCAAAGTAATGCCCCGAGTACTCATGTTAACGGATACGCTACAACATAACTTTCTTCAAACAGCTCCAAATGACACGAACGTGATATGGGTGAGTCAAACGACTTGTTTTATTACCGAAAGAAGGCTCAGATTGTAAAATAACGTTACTTTTCCTTTAAAGTTGAGTTCTGTCAATCCAATATTATAGAATGCACAGTAGTAAAACTGAGAATGGTAATGCAAAAGTACAAATACTGTAACATCACCATGACCTGACTTCTAGAGAATACTGAGAATTTAAGTTACTTGGTTACTTATAATAAAACGGTCTGTGATGTATTTTTTTCCCTCATTATTTTGATATGGACTACGGAAGTATGAACCAAAGATCCCATTGTGATGTTTACAATGGCCAGTGTTTATTGGAGCGAAAGGCCAACAAATTTTTTTTCTTGGTCATGCACCGTGTGACCAGTTCTGACCAGTCGGAGTGAAAGCTGTTAGAGCGGAGCTAGCGCAAGCTCACAGGGTGGCTATAGGCTAAATCTTACAAAGCTAACTTTTAGGTACTTTGAGGATTGACATTTTTTTAAAAGGTTCATGTTGTGAAAATAGAGATATTCCTGAACACGCGCAGTTTGAATTCCCTAAAAATGCATTGAACTCTATGGGAGTATGCAGTACCACTGGAGCGGCCACTGGTTGGCCTCACCCCGGGACAGAGATGAAGTGTGCATTATCTACTTCTTGTTATAGCTTCTTACAGCTATATGATACAGACAGATCACACATGACCCTGATTTGCTCATCCGTCTGTCACTCACGCCCCTCTGACCAGACTCACATTTCCATAATGTACCGCAGAAGTGTGGATTCTGGATGCCGGCAAATAATTCACCTTGAACCAAATAACCTCTCTTTATCATATCATCTTGTGTTTTTAGAATATTAATTTGGACTAAACTAAAATAATCTCAACCCCTGTAGAAATATCTATCAAGGCAACACTCATCAAATTAACATTAATTATGAAAAAGCCTGATTAATTACGACTCCCATAGATTTCCAGTAACACTTTACGGACAGGATAACAGGAGAAGTACTTCTCCTGTTATCATGGATTCTACCTGGACGACTGAGGGACTTTTCACGCACTTTACAGACAGGTTTGCTGCTGGAAAACTAAATACTTGTAGAGAAAAGGGATGAAATCTCAATCAAGCCGCCCTGTGACCACATTTTTATGAGATGATGTTGGATTTGATTACTGTAATGACTATAAATCATGCAATAAAGTCTATGAGCAAATATTTTATGAAGTTCTTTATTGTTACTTTTGTCATTTAGTCTCACGTTCCCTCTACGGTGTTACAGGGATCAGATGGGAGGTTAGTCCTGAGCTGCTGGCGTCACTGTGGTCTAAACTGACTGTGAAGTGAATCTGTTTTCCTGAACAGTAAAGTCGACCTTTCCATTACTTGACAAACTAAAACAAATGGAACCAGGTCTTCCTTCCGTACTTTGAACTTCTCATTGACAGTGTGATTGACAGGTGGATTAGCCAATGAGAGAAACGCATGGTCCATAGTGTAAAAACTGTTTAAACTATTGTCAGTTATATTCACCCACAGCTCACCTTCTACTGTGTGTTTACTATCATTAGCTCGTCTCGACAAAAGGGAACTGTGAGCTGTTGTGTGCAGAGTCTGATGGTTTGTCAAAACAACTCAGGAGAGATGAGTTCCTTTAGCGTGATCCCAGACCCTCCTGTGTTCAAACAGAAATTAGGAGGAACTGGCTCACCAGGCTATCAATTAGTGGCACTTGTTGATAATGCAAAGTATAATTTAGCATAACATATTACTCCGGTGTTTTTGTTTCTAAAGCTTTTCTGTGGTGAAGTGACAAATATGTGTCCCAGCCCAGCCTCAGATGAGCCACAGGTAAATGAATGAAACTGCAGATTGTATGTCATAAACTTTGTCTTATAGTTTTACCAAGCAGCTATGAATCAGAGCATAGCTGTTACTTCAGACTAATCTGCTGTGGCGGCATTGGCTTAGTTTGTAAGGATATAAGTGGGAGACTGCTGGTTCAGTTATGGTTTTCATGAAAAAAACATTTTTAAAGATGCATTATGTAACTTTTCTGGTGGTGATGGTGTGTAGCTTGATAACCAGCTTGTCTACATGAAAACAGCTATGTCCAATTTTGTACTGTGGAACATTCTATACAAAGGAATAACACCTCCATGGAGATATGCAGGTGGCGGACCCTCCACCACAAAAGTTACATGGTATATATATATTTTTTTAAAAATTGCTCCTCACCTTCCACGGTGGTTGGTCTCTCTCTCTCATCCAGCTCGGGTCCTCTACCAGAGGCCTGGGAGCTTGAGAGTTCTGCGCAGTATCTTTGCTGTTCCTGTACTGCACTTTTCTGGACTGAGATGTCTGATGTTTTTCCTGGGATCTGTTGTAGCCACTCCTCCAGTTTGGGGGTTACAGCCCAGAGTGCTCCGATCACCACGGGCACCACTGATGCCTTCACCTTCCAGGACTTCTCCAGCTCTTCCTTGAGCCCCTGGTATTTTTCTAGTTTCTCGTGTTCCTTTTTCCTGATGTTACCATCACTTGGTATTGCAATGTCCACCACCACGGCTCTGTTCTGTTGCTTATCCACCACCACTATGTCTGGTTGGTTCGCCATCACCATTCTGTCAGTCTGTATCTGGAAGTCCCACAGGATCTTGGCTCGGTCATTCTCCACAACCTTCGGAGGTGTTTCACACCTTGACCTTGGGGTCTCCAGCCCGTACTCTGCACAGATGTTTCTGTACACTATGCCCGCCACTTGGTTGTGTCGCTCCATGTATGCTTTCCCTGCCAGCATCTTACACCCTCCAGTTATGTGCTGGACTGTCTCAGGAGCCTCTCTGCACAGCCTACACCTTGGGTCTTGTCTGGTGTGGTAGATCTGGGCCTCTATTGCTCGGGTGCTCAAAGCCTGCTCCTGTGCAGCCAGGATGAGGGCCTCTGTGCTGTCCTTCAGACCAGCCCTCTCCAGCCATTGGTAGGATTTCTTGATATCAGCCACTTCAGTTATGTTTCGGTGGTACGCCCCATGTAGGGGTTTGTCCTGCCATGATGGTCCCTCCAGCACCTCTTCCTCTGCACACCACTGTCTGAGGCATTCCTTGAGCACATCATCTGTTGGGGCCTTGTCCTTGATGTACTTATGGATTTTGGATGTTTCATCCTGGACAGTGATTCCCACACTCACTAGTCCTCGGCCTCCTTCCTTCCGGCTCGTGTACAGTCTCAGGGTGCTGGATTTGGGATGGAACCCTCCATGCATGGTCAGGAGCTTCCGTGTCTTAACGTCTGTGGTCTGTATCTCCTCCTTTGGCCAGCTTATGATTCCTGCTGGGTATCTGATCACTGGCAGGGCATAGCTGTTTATTGCCTGGGCCTTGTTCTTGCCATTGAGCTGACTTCTTAGGACTCGCCTTACTCGCTGCAGGCATTTGGCTATAGCCGCTTTCCTTGTTGCCTCTTCAAGGTTGCCATTTGCTTGTGGGATACCAAGGTACTTGTAACTGTCCTCAATGTCTGTTATTGTTCCCTCTGGGAGTGAGACCCCCTCTGTGTGGACTACCTTCCCTCGCTTGGTCACCATCCTACTACATTTCTCAAGCCCGAATTACATTCCAATGTCTGTGCTGTAGATCCTGGTGGTGTGGATCAGTGAGTCGATGTCTCGCTCACTCTTAGCGTACAGCTTGATGTCATCCATGTAGAGGAGGTGACTGATGGTGGCCCCATTTCTGAGTCGGTATCCGTAGCCAGTGCTTTCAATGATTTGGCTGAGGGGGTTCAGACCTATGCAGAACAGCAGTGGGAACAGTGCGTCTCCTTGGTATATGCCACATTTGATGGACACTTGCGCAAGTGGCTTGCCATTAGCTTCAAGGGTGGTTTTCCCACAAACGCATTGAGTTTGCAATGAATGCTCTTAGAGTCTTATTGATATTGTACAGCTCCAAGCACTCAGTGATCCATGTGTGTGGCATTGAGTCATAGGTTTTCTTGTAATCAATCCAGGCAGTGCACAGGTTGGTCTGACGGGTTCTGCAATCACGGGCGACTGTTCGGTCAACCAGGAGTTGGTGTTTGGCTCCCCTGGACTTTTTGCCGATGCCCTTCTGTGCTGCGCTCATGTATTAATCCATGTGCCCACTTATCTTAGCCGCCATGATGCCTGACATGAGCTTCCATGTTGTGGAGAGACAGGTTATTGGCCGATAGTTGGATGGGACTGTACCCTTCGAGGGATCCTTCAGGATCAGGATCGTACGCCCTTGGGTTAGCCATTCAGGGTGAGTCCCATCCCTTAGCAGCTGGTTCATTTGTGCTGCCAGGCGCTCATGGAGAGCAGTGAGCTTCTTTAGCCAGTATGCGTGGATCATGTCAGGGCCCGGTGCTGTCCAACTTTTCATGCCTGAGACTCTTTCCTGAATGTCTGCCACTGTGATGGTGACTGGATCTTGTTCAGGGAGGTTGCTGTGGTCTTTCCTCAGAGCCACCAGCCACTGTGCATCAGTGTTATGTGATGCCTCCCTTTCCCATATGCCTTTCCAGTACCTTTCAGTCTCCAGCCTTGGTGGGTCTGCTCTGGTGTTATCCCCCGGTCATTGAGTGTACACTTTCGCAGGTTGTGTTGTGAACAACCGGTTTATTCGTCTGGCCTCGTTATCTCGAGTGTACCTCTTTAGGCGGCTGGCCAAGGCTTGTAGCCTTTGCTTGGCAGTTTCGAGTGCTTCAGGTATGGGCATCTGGCTGTACCTCTTGGGTACTTGCTTTTTCATTGCACCTTTCTGGGCCTCTGACAATTGGCTCACTTCTCTCCGCACCTGCTTGATTTTAGCCTCTAACCGTCTTTTCCATGGTGGGTATTGTCTCTCATGGCTCCCATGGTTGCTCTTATAGCCCAGCACCTCTAGGATCACTGCTGCTGAAGTGTATATCAGCTCATTGGTTTCAGTGATGGTTGTGGTAGGGATCGCTCTCAGTGCTGCATTCACATGTTCTAGGAGACTTTCAGATGGTACTTCACTTAGCCTCTGTAACTGGCGTCGGGGTTGGCTTGTGTTCTTTCGGGCCATGATCTTATCTTTCAGGTCAGACGCTGCCTCGCTCAGCGTGATACTTATTGGGGCTTCGTACCCAATCTCTGGTTGGGTATCTCTATCATCCAATGTTGAGTTGCATCTTGTCTAAATGCAAAATAAAAGTGTTTTGGAGATGCCTTAACCTTCTGAGATGATATCACTTCCAATAGCACAAAAGTATACGGATATTATGAGCAAGAAAAGCACACCACTTTGATATAAGGTTGTTTAAATGTATGAAAACAAAGTCTGTCTATGGCTGTTCTCCATCATAAAAACGTTTGGGTGGTATTTTAAGAATTAAAACTTTCTGTTGCTTTGCCGAGGAGTTAGCCGAGCGTCACTGGCATGGCTGCACTCCAGATGTGGCCCCCGGGCACAGAATGGACAGTCCAGTTTCAGAAATACACATTATTATCTGGGAGCTCCAGTTGGAGTTTATGACACAGATGCTCTGATGAGGAAAAGAGCTGTATTGATGAACCAAAGTTTATGTAAACACTTTTGCCATTAGGAGACAAAATATGTCTGTTTTGTTTGGGAAAGTGCCTGGGATCTAGAATACACACAAGTCTGGTCACCAGTGTATCTCCCTGTTTTCAGATGGGCATGACTGACAGGTGGATTAGTCAATCAGGGACACACATCTGTATAAAAACAGCTGTGTAGAGAAAAAGAAAGGAATATTTCTGCAAAATTAATGAGTGAAGCAGTGAAGTCTCTTAATCAGAAGTGACTGTTCTTCATTTCACATGTGTCACTAACCAAGTGGCATGGTGGCAGAGCACTCTAGCTTCTCATGTCTGGCTGGATTTCAATTATGTTCCTGACTCTAAACCTAGTTCAACATCTGATCTTGCTCTAGCTGAATTCTGGGTCAAATCAGAATCAGAATCAGAAAGACTTTTATTGCCATTGTCAAGTGAATAGAATTCACAAAACTAGGAACTTGTCTCGGTGATAAGGTGCGAACATGAATAATAATAAATAATAACAGTAATAACTAGAGTATGACACTAAATAATAATAATAATAATAATAATAATAATAATAACTAAAATATAGCTATAATATAGTTTAAAAAAACAAAAAAACAATCCAAATAACAAAAAGGTTCAGATGAGCAGCATCAGAACAGTAGTGCAAACATGACTTTGTTTTCTGTCCAGCTTTGTGCAGATGTTATGAATTGTTCATGAGTCCAACAGCAGAGGGAAAAAAACTGTTCTTGTGACGGAGGTTCTGGTGGACCGTAGCCTCCTGCCAGAGGGAAGTGGCTCAAATAGTCCATGTCCTGGGTGAGAAGGGTCAGCTGCTATCCGGCCTGCTCGCCCCCGAGTCCTGGAGACGTACAGGTCCTGAAACCTGGCATAAAAGTCGTTCCACTCTTCTGCCAGTCGTTTGTTGTCCACAGCGGGAGGGGCTCTGGGCTTGTAGTTTGCAGAGTCATTTGACGAGAAATGGTGTTTCAGACGTGTATTGTACTTCAACTTAGCTTTCTCCACCTCTCTGCTAAATGAGTACCTGCTGCGTCTGAAGCTTTCTCGTTCTCCGGATCTGTATGCTGTTTCGACTTCCCTCCTAAGCTGCCTCAGTCTGGGTGTGAACCAGGGTTTGTCGAAGGTGACTCTGGTACATGACGGAATGATGCTATCCTCACAGAACTGAATGTATGACGTCACTGTGTACTCATCCAAGCTGTCCGTTGTAGTTTTAAACACATTCCAGTCAGTAAAATCCAAACACGTCTGAACACGTTCCAACTTGTGACGTCATGAAGCGGTAGTTACCAGCTATCTTTAACCTTTTGTTCAGTAGAGACTGGAAATTCCAGGACTGAAATCATCCAAATGATTCTAGTGAAGATGTAGAGTGGAGCACTTCCTGTATTACCACAGGAACAGAATGCTTTCTGGTTGAGAGAAGAGCCTAAATATGAAGGGTTTTTGTGTTTAACGTGTGAATGAAAGAAAACTCCAGGTATATTTTTGATGAGGAATCATTCTAACATAAAGCAGAAAATAGCATAATAGCCCTTTAAATTAACCTGTCATGAGAAGAACATTTGAAGAATTTGTGGCCATTTGAAAGCAGCACATCTGAAACCAACGAGCTGAGAAAAGCTTCTCTAAAGATTCCCTAGTCCAGGCCTTCAGAACTCATTTGCATGACGTTAAGCTAAGCCCTCCCCCATCAGTGACATTACTGTGGTGTGGTGTTTCAGGGCAGGCCAGAATTAGAAGGTACTTTGTTAAAATGGAAATGCTTTTATAACAAAAAGTCCATATAATCATTCAGTAATGCAATTATACACAGGATAATATGTTAAGTCAAAATCACCTGTATTGTCAATTTAATACAATATAAAATAGTATAGGACACCACACACACACATGCACGCACACACACACACACACACACGCACACGCGCACACACACACACACACACACACGCACACGCACACACACGCACGCACACACACACGCACACACACACGCACACACCTTAGTCCTGTTTTAGTCCTCTTTTAGTCCTGTTTTAGTCCCGGTTTAGTCCCGGTTTAGTCCCGGTTTAGTCCTGGTTTAGTCCCGGTTTAGTCCCGGTTTAGTCCTGGTTTAGTCCTGGTTTAGTCCCGGTCAGTGGTGAAAGTAAAGCGGTGCGCACCGGAACGCAGCACCGGTATAAAATTCACAGTATTCATTCAAATACTGCTAAGAGAATATGGTTAATGGTGGCCAAAACCCACATTTGAAAAAAAAAGTAAGGTGCGCTATTTAAGTAGAAAACACAAACAACCACACTATGCCATTGGAGAATAACTGAAAGCTACTCGAAACTCTGGTGCAGAGATATCTGCAGTCTGTTAAGCAGGGATTGTCCAAACTTCTCTGACTGTAGCCGTGAAAGTCGCCTAAACCATGGCGAGGCGGTGCTGCGCACTGGTAGAAGATTTAAGGCCGGCGCGCTGTCTGCACCTGTAAGAGAGGGTTTATGCTGACTAAAAAATATGAAAT
Organism: Paratrypauchen microcephalus; assembly: GCA_036785185.1. NCBI lineage: Eukaryota > Metazoa > Chordata > Actinopteri > Gobiiformes > Gobiidae > Paratrypauchen > Paratrypauchen microcephalus. Next base: position 419,997 of record JAVJIX010000058.1, on the reverse strand, counting down.
AATTAAGTATATTAAAAAACGGTAAAGTGATGCACTGGACATTATAGAACCTGTAAGAAATGAAAACTACTTTCACCACTGGTCCCGGTTTAATCCTGGTTTAGTCCTGTTTTAGTCCTAGCAGAAATAATGCGGTGTGGTGCCACGCAGACGAATGCACAGGCCTTGCGCAGTCCCGCACACCGGTTAAAGTTTATTGCTGACGGCAGCGGCCGTCATGAAATATGATCGCCACACGAAAGCTGAATTAGTATTTAAACATGTCCTAAAGTCTATAAAGTAAATGTGTTCCTGCAAACATCATCGGGTACACTTGCTTTTCTTGCTGTTTGCCTCGTTGTCCGCTTATTCTTGTATCCACGGTCTTTCGGCAGCTAAAGTATCTGATCGCATTCTGTACATAAGCTTTGGAGAAACGGACGTGTTCCGAACGTGTCCCATGTTCCGAGGAGAGACTCCTTCCTTCTTACATAGCATTTACAGTCAAAGTTACGGATTTTCTCCTTTTTCCCTGTGATTATCCTGTTGAAATGCAGCTACATATTCACGAGGTTTGCTCACAGCTGATGATTAGAAAACAGAAAAAGAAAACAAAAGAGCGCTAATGTCATGTGATTGGTCAGCAGCAGCAGTATGGTAATTTATGCACACCCTAATTCTTTCTGAAAAACAAGCCAATTTCACAGACAAAATGCATGCTTTTTAAGCAACCAATGCTGTTATCTGAAACATGGAGGCTTCTTCATGATCTCAACTAGCATCCCGAGTTGCGACTGGTTATCTCGTGGCGGGTCACATATGTGTCCAAGCCTCCCATTGCTAGCACTGGATTGCTTTCCTTAATGAAATGTGTCTTATTGATGGGACCAATGGAAGAGGATACAGCAATCATAGCAATCCTGAAAATTATTTTGTACTTGTCATTTGGCTGTACTAGTATCTTCAATAGCAAATAGAAAAAATAAAACTGATATAACTGTAAACCTCGATGAGCTTCTTTTGACTGGAGCCGAACACTATGGGTGACGTCACACTCCCTTAGTCCACTTCTGCAGTCTATATAGTCTGAATTTTATTACATTGCCTTACATTATGATTGGCAGAAATGCCTTGGCAGTGATCTGGAGCTTATTTCATTTTCCATTTAATAGCAGTTCACATATGTTATATCATTACATTTAATTATTTCCTCTCATAAACCGCATGGAATCCTCTGTTCTGTTGTGTTTACTAATGGCACTAATAGTAAACAAAGTACCAATTAAATCCTTTTGCTAGTGCAGTGATCCAATTCCCCTGGCTCCAACTATTTGCCCAATGTACCAAGACAAATACACAAATGTACTCCACAATTACTTCATCCATCTTTAGAATGGGCTGAATGTTCATTTGAGTTTATCCCATTTGACTAACCCATCTCAGCAGATTCCAATCTCTCGTTAAATTGCAGAAAAAGAACATTAATCTAATCATTACCGTATGGCGTACACGTCAACAGAGATCTGTCATAATTTTTAACCTGCCAAGCTTCTCCGACAATTCACAATCCAAGAAGTTGTTAGAGAATATTTAAACACTGGTGAGACCACATGGCTGACAGCGATCACGTTTAATAGAAGAATGCAAAATATAAGCTTGCATAGTTTTAACAAGAACAGTTACGAAAGGGAAGCATGCAGTCAAGGCATATGCATAAAACAATGGCAAAATTCTACTTGTAATTTCAGGCTAGAAGTCAGTGGGCCGAGCAATCCGAGGAGATAAGTGAGCCAAAATATCACCACAATGAACAAATGGTGAACATGTTTTTACAAATCAAATGTGCTTGACACAGGTATTGCAATAGTTTGGTTAAAAAAAAAGAAAAAAAAATAGGAATTAAAAAAAAAAACATAAAAAAAAAAACATTTTAAAAAATACACAAAAAAAGTGAGAAAATAGTTATAGCAATATATTCTATCGGGACTTCCTAAATTCTAGGCATTTCGTCCGGAGGGAGGGTTAGTGTTCCATGTCAGTTAAAGGTAAGTAAGTGCTACGTGCTCTATTTTCCAAGGAAAACGTTATAATCATAATCAGCAGAGGTAATCAAAGCAAATTTTAAGGTTCAGAGACATTAAACCTAACCCTGATCCTTTACCCTAACCTTCACCTGATTGTGAAAAAATATATTGTCACAAATCAACATTTGCGAGCCCAACTACTCATGCAAAGTGTCTGGCATAAAGATTTGGGGGGGGAAGTGCTACTCTGATGCATCTACAGAAAGTCAAAGTTTTTGTCATAGATTTAGCTCTAATTTAAGCTTTGTCTTGTCAAAAAAAGAAAAAGTCTGTTTTTCAGACCTGGCAGCTCAGGTCAATAGGAAAACACAATTTAAAAGTGGGTTGCCATGGTTGCAATAGAACGTTCAGTCCCATCCTTGGATGAAATGCTGAGCTTTTAGGGAGTCCCATATGCCTTCCAACAGAGCATTTAGCAATTATCGGCTACTTAGCTCCTCAACATCATGCTGACTAAGCTAGCATTGGACTCACTAAATTATGTGATTATAAACTGGATAAAGTTCACTGTAATAACAAATGCTAAGAGACAATAGCAGTCACATTTAAGTTAAAGAGCTCATATTAAACATTCTTGTGGCTTTAATTATCTTTTAAACAAAGAATTTCAATTAAATTTTTTTTAAACTTAAAATAACACAACCTGACTGCAAAATAAGTCTGGTGGTTTATGGAGTGTGTAGGAGAAGTTCTGCTTTTTACCTGTGACGTAACAATCTGTCTAAATGTAAATGGAGCATTTCCGAGCACTCGGAGCTGTCGAGCTTTGGATTCATGTATCAATGAAACAAGCATCAATGACGTAAAATACAACTCCAGACAGAGGTGGGGAGTTCGCAGCTACATTTGCTTAGTTACATTTATACAAATAACTTTTCATTTTCAAAGCTGTTGCTTCCCAGCACTTACTCTTCAAGTTACTCTTGCTTGAGTAATTTCTTGAACCACTACTTTGTACTTCTACTTAAGTAATATCATTCTGAAATAGCATTACTCTTACATGAGTACAGTTTTTGGCTCCTCTACCTACTGTACCTGTGGCTCCAGGTATGATGAAGATACAATGTTAACATGGTTTAAAGGTCACAAAAGTCAATTTAGCATAATATATGTCCATTATGTCTTGACATTTCAGTGCTTGAAGCTAACAGTGTGCTTTTACAATCAACAACATATAGTATAGGCCTGTCACGATAACACATTTTGAAGTATGATATATTTTATTATTCAACACTCTACAGATCAAGTCTCATTGTAGTACAGAAAAACAAAACATTCTCAGTAGTACAAGAAAAATGTACCCATGATATAATAGTGGTCCTCAGAAATAATGGTTCCATCTATCATGTGCTGAATGATAAGTCAATAATCATGGTGACAGACCTAGTATCATCGTAATACTGCAACCACAGACTGTATAGGTGAACACAGCTAACCCGCTAGCTGCCACATTCCTAATAACAAGTGTTCATGGAAGCATTTCCAGCTTCAGCGACTTTGGCTTTACATGGAAAAGTTGTCACCCTGATGTATAAAAGTGCTGTTTAGAGAGTGCGAAGTGTGAAAAGTCTGCAGCTACAAATTCATTTTAAAATTGCCCCAAAGCCAATTTATTTATTTATTTGTGTATTTATTTATTTTTGAGAGGGGAACAAAATGAAAGGTCAAAAGAGGACTGCTCTGATAATCAAGAAAAACATTGACGATGAAGAGGCGAACAGTCCTGTTAGACAAGATGATTTCAGCAGTGAGGATAATCTGTCACTGATCAGGAGGTCAGGAAGATGCGAGGGGAGAATAAAAAGAAAAAATGTAACCGCTACAGTGAGCCTTTTGTTCTTAAAATGTTTGTATTAACCCACTCTACATGATCCTGGTGTTTTTATTTTCACTATGCATGTAAACTCCTATTCTGGGTCCAAATTTGCTAATATAACTTCTAGCATCATGAGTTTCATTCACCTGGAGCTGAACGCTGTGGGTGACATCACACTCCCTTAGTCCACTTCTTTACACAGTCTATGGTTGCAACATAACAGTATATATCACACATATACTGAGTCCATAGACAGGCACTTGTGATCCAGCCTCAGAGAGCCATTCCACCGGGAGATAACAGTCTGATGGTGTTGTCACTCTCTTCTAATTACTTTTTACAGCATTCATTATAATTCCAATAAACACTTACAAGATGAATGTATTCGGTGTCACATCGTTTCATCAGTGTTTTGGCGGAGCACTATCTCACGGGATTGATAAACTGGCTATAACTGTTGGTCTAGACGAGTAATTACCGGAAGATTAATTTAATGTGTGCCAGGTTCATTATCCAATCAGAATTAGAGTTAAGTAGCATTCAATTAAAGGTGCACTGTGTAACATTTTGGTTGGGGGTCCCTCAGCTGCTTGTTTCTATGGAGATGTCATTGCTCTGTCTGGCGTGTTCCACATTATGGCTTTAAACAGCTCTACATTACGTTTATTCATTAACAGGTGGTTTTGCTGCTGAAAAAACATAGAAGAACAGGCATTCTGACTGTGAGTGGGGTCGCCTCACCACAGATCTGAGCTGTACCGTGGTCTAGTTTGGTCTCCATGACGATAGAAAGGTTTAATGCCATACTGTGAAACATTCCAGAGAAAGCAATGTATCTGAAGTGTATAAACCCACTGTATAGTCTGGACATGCAACATTTTCTATACTCTCTTTTTCTCTCTTATTTTTTATTATTATTACTATTTGTCTGCATTTTCTGTTCAAACCTTTTGCACTAAACTGCCTGGAGCTAATGTGACAAGTGAATTTCTCCTGTGTGAGATCAATAAAGTCTGATCTTATCTTATCTTAACGTTTTTGGCTACTACTTTGAATATTATTGTTAAATCATTGTTTATACAGTAGCAAAATAAGTATGTATAAAGGTTTTAGTTTTACGTTTTACAAAACCCCAGTAGAAGGTGCTATTTCAAATCTGCAGGCATAAGAAGGAACACAATGTCTATTAAAAACAATGGTAGCAGGACAACACCGAAAGGGTTTATTGATTGATGTGTAAGCTGGCAGCAAGTAGAGAGTCCCCCAAGCGAGCCATTGTGAGGCCGTTGGGGATCTCGTGAAAGGATTACATCAGAAAGTGGGTCAGGTTGAGGACCTTTTGGAAGGATTTCAACCGAAGGAAACATCTCGACGTTTGGATATCATCACGGGCATGGTGACAGAACTGTGTAAAGCCAACGCAGCGCAGTCTGTGCGCCAAGAGGAACTAATGAGATCTCTCATGAATCTTCATGGCGATATGAGGATGGGGGTCTGGCAAAACCCAAGCTCAAACTAAATTGTTCACCTGGGTCTCTAAAAATGTATTTCATCAATGCTAAATTAATTAATCCCTCTGGATAATTATGTCTCCCTGTGAAAATCTGTGGCTCCAATAGTTATCTGTGTTTTGACTTTGCCTCCCTGCATGAACACTTCCAAGGCCACAGAATGTGGTTTGTTATCTGGACTCTACATAAACATGGCACCCACTCACTGACACTGATACTAGAAATGAATGAGTAGAAAATGTTCTCTGTCTTTAGTTAAAGTCTGATCTCTGCTCTCGGTTCAATCAATTTAATTGATTTCCAATCTGATCCCCCCCACATCCTTCCTTCTGTTACCAACGAAAAAGATCACCGTATGTTATATCTCCAATTGTTTTTCTGTCATTACATGTTGTTAAATTGTCACTGATTGTATTGCATCTATTCTACTCCTGCCTGGTTAGTGGGGAAACGACATTTCAAATTCACTCTATGTACATGTACATGATTGTTTTTGACAATAAAGCAAACTATGACTATGACTATGATTGCCACCAGATGAAGTCACGAGGTGGACCCAAACATTTTGAGCGCTGGAGAGTGAAGCCAAAGATTACTGAAAATGAATTCAAATGAAATTAAACTGAGATTTACTGAGATTGAATTCAAATCCAATGTAATCTTATGTTTTAAATAGTATGTAATTATCAGAGGTTTAAATCTTTCATTAGTCCTGAATTATTCTTGAAAATAGTTTTGACTTTTAGTAAATCTTTGAAAAAACTATTTTGACATTCCAGTATTCCCTTATTGGGTTAAACTAAACTGAAAACTGTTATTGTAGCGGTCAGCGCTTTCCACAGATGGTGAAATTCCTTTTGCTTTTATCAATCATTTTAAATCATTGGGTTTCAATGTCACATATACTGAGCTTCAAACTTCACTAAATCTCATTTGGGCTTTTGATTCAAACCTCCACCATAATGAAAGTTTGGAAACATTTCAGAATTCACTTTTGGCTCATATAAAGTTTATTTTGCACTTGTTTGATTTTTGCCTCTGGGGTCAATCCTGCGTTAGCCTGTTTAACACCAAAGGATTATGTGCTCCTCCATTGTTGTGTTTTAACTTTCCGTTTGCGCCAACCGTGTTAGCTCGGCAATGATCATGGATTTGCGGAGTAAATACAATCCTTATACTGTATTCTTGGGCATTTGAAGCTAACTCCGCCATAGCCCTCACTGACAGTGGTGGAAGGTAACAAAGTAGAAGTACTGTACTTAAGTTAAAAGAAATAATAAAAAAGGTACCTGTACTTTAATGATAGGTGCCCTGTGTAACTTTTCTGGTGCAGGATCTGTTAAATGCTTTTCTCCATGTCTGGAATGTTTCACAGTATGGGATTAAAGGGACAGTGTGTAAGATTTTTACCTGTTAATTACTGAAATTGAAGATACCCATTCAAAAATACATTGTTTTCCAAGCCTTTTCACTTCCATCATGAAATCAAAGTATTCTTTTGGACTTAGATATAGTCACATAAAAGGGGGATCTTCCCCATGCAGAGGCAGCCATTTTGAATACGAGAGCCGCAGAAGGACATTTGGGCTCATCCTTCGCCGAGGCTCCTGCTAACAGCTGCTTAGCCGCGCTGCCTGAGGGAGCAGAGGAGCGAAGGAGAGAAGGGGAAGGGGAGGGGGGAAGGGGGGAGCCTCGTGTAAAGAAGCATGCTGCTGGATCACACATCGTAATGGATATAACACGTATTTTGGACTAAATTGTTTTACTGGATTTTATTCGCTGGATCCTTATGGACAGATTGAGACCAAGTTTATGATGAAATACAGAGTTTGACCTGTGTAGAGCCTTCAAAGGTAAGCTAACAAACCTCGTTTTGTGCTTTTCTGTATAAAAGCCCCATGTGCTCGGGGAGTGATTGTTTTGCAGGGAAATGAATTGCATAGTCAAAAAGAGGAGACTGTAAGGTTTCATTTGATGTGTAGATTGTCATGAATCATGATCGGGATTGTGTGTTTTCATGCGAAAAGAAAAAAAAAAAGTGAACGGGGGACCGCGTTTTATGTATACAGCGGTGCGCGGTTCGTGCGCGGGCACGCGCGATGTCGGCGCTACGTCGCGCCCGGGTGACCCTCGAGGTCTGCCATAGCCAAAAGAGGAAGTGGAATAGCTACTAACCACCTATGCGCCACGAATCCTACACACTGTACCTTTAAACATTTCTTGGTGGAGACCAAACCAGACCAAGTTACAGGTTAGGTTGAATAAATGTAAGGTAGATCTGTTTTATGTCATACTGTGGAACATTCCAGGCTGAGCCATGACATTGCCATAGAAACAAGCAGGTGACGGACCATCCACCAGAAAAGTGACATAGCACCTGTAAGCAAAAGAAGAAATTCTGTTTGTCAAATCGACAAAAGTTTATTTGGTCGAATATGTTTCTCAGCTCATCCAAGCTGCTTCTTCAGTTCTGGTCAGACGCTGGTGGACACTGCCTATATCTGCCTGAAGGGAGGAGCTAACTACAGTGAAATTACCCTTTAACCACACATATCAATTCTGTAGATCTGAACATCAAATTCACTCGTGAAGATGCCAATGACAACACATTGGCTTTCTTAGATTGTGCAGTAACGATAGGAGGAGACCTGTGACTCCAAGTAGAAGTCTTCAGGAAGCCCACACACACAGACCAATACACCACCCACTGCAGCACAAACTGGGAGTTATTCAGACATTACAACACAGGGTCCAAGTGGTTCCAATAAGCACAGAGGCAAAGGAGAAAGAAGAACAACATGTGCAGAAATCCTAAATCCGCTTTCAAAAAACTAAGAGAGAAACCAAGAAACAAGACAACAGAGAATCAGTGCCCAGGTGTAACTGGGTAAGTGGTGTAACTATTCCTTACTTTGGTGTTTCTGAAAATCTACAGAGGATTTTCAGACAACATGAAATCCCAGTCTGTTTCAAACTCACAAACACTTTAAGACAAAAACTCGTCCACCCAAAGGACAAAACACCGAGCCACAAACAAAGCAATGTGGTCTACTCCATTCAGTGTAGTGAAGACTGCAGTGAGCGCTACACTGGAGAAACAAAACAGCCACTTCACAAGAGGATGTACCAACACAGACGGGCGTGCCAGAGTGGACCGTCATCTGCCGTACATCTTCACCTAGAAGCCACGGGCCATTCATTTGAGGACAGTGAGGTTCAGATCTTAGCCAGAGAAAATAACTGGTTTGAGAGGGGAGTTAAAGAGGCTATTTTTGTCAAGAAAGAGAATTCTTCCTTGAACACAAATGAAGGTCTCAGACATCATTTGTCTTCCATTTATAACTCTATCCTCAAACCTAAATCAAAACAAACAAAGAAAACAGTAGTGCAGCAGGTCAGGTCCAGAGGTGTGGAAACACCATTATGGTCCTGAATGGTTCTGCTAACAAGACCCACACTCCACTCCCACTGCAGATTCAATAGGCCTAACTAACTAACAGAAACTGTAAACAATGGTGTGGCAGTCTCAATTCATTGTAGTTAGCGCCCCCTTCAGACAGACATAGGCAGTGCCCAACAGCGTCTGACCAGAACTGACAAAGCAGCTTGGATGAGCTGCGAAACATATTCAACCAAATAAACTTTTGTCCAATTGACAATTTGAATTTCTCCTTTTGCCGTGGATTCTACCTGGACGACTGAGAGATTCTACACGTAGCAACTGTAAGTACATTTTACAGTGGATACTTTTGACTTTAACTTCACTACATTTGAGAGCAAGTATCTGTACTTCATATTTTGCTACATTTTTTAATAGAACTGAAAAGTAAAAGTTTATTTTTATTATACTGTAGCTTGGCTGAGGAGTTTATTTTTAAAACATTTGTAGTGTGAGCAACAAAACAATAACAACAAATAAACAAATAAAAAACAGCTAGGAAAAAATTGAAATTCATTTTTTTCTGTTGAACAAAATTCAGCACAAATCTGTATCTAAATCACTACATTTGAAGCTTTAATAGATCTCAACATCTGCATGAAACACGTTCACTTTTTACTCTTTAAGTAGTACATTTTTAAATGGGTACTTTAATACTTTTACTTAGATTTTTCATGTGATACTTTTACTTGAAGATGCGTGAAGAATCCCTCAGTCGTCCAGGTAGAATCCATGATAAAAGAGGAAATTCAATTTGTCAACTGGACAAAGTTTGTTTGGTCGAAAACGTTTGGCCGCTCATCCGAGAGGCTTCATCAGCGGCAAAACGTTTTTGACCAAACAAACTTTGTCCAGTTGACAAATTGAATTTCGTCTTTTATCACTTTTACTTGAGTGTTTTTATGTGTACTTTTACTTAAAGGTGCATTGTGTAACTTTGTAACTAGAGCTTGCTAGTTACTTGTCTCCATGGAGATGCTATTGCTTTACCTCTAATATTCCAAAGTATGGCATTAAACTTTTCAATCTCCGTAGAAACAAGCAGGAGATGCCACCAGGCCTATTTACAGGTGAGATCAGATTTTTTTTCTTATATATGTTTAATCCCAGATTGTGAAACATTACAGGCAAAGCAATAGCATCTCCATCGTAGTGGACCCCCAAACTGAAAAGCTACACAGTGTGACTTTAATGAACAAAACTGAGTAGTTCTTCCAGCACTGGCCCTCACTGATACTGGGTTAGTTTAGATCTCTTTCTGTAGCATATTAGCTCTCCTCTCCCCCTGCTCTGGACACACAAGTAGCACCTTTGGACCACTAAGCTCCCACTTCTATCTGCTTTAGTGGGATCTGACGTGAAAAAGGTTCAAATCAGAACTCGGGAATGAACTCTTGAAAGTTGTCATTTTGTGTTTGTTGAGAAGAAGATACGAGCCAGAAGAGGTGGAGAAGAGGAAGAAGTAGCAGCAGCAGAGGCGGATGAGAAATGATCCAGATTCAGGAAGAGAGAGGAGAGGAGGAGCGTGCCGGACTGACCCTGGCCCCTCCGGAAGAACTGTGGATCTGCTCGGAGACAGTTGAAACGGTAGCAGGAGAGGCAGCGTCAGGGGCGGCTGGAGGAGAAGAGGAAGAACAGAAAGAAAAAGGCAAAGGTGTTAGATTTTTAGGCAAGAACTGAAATTTAGAAACAGGAAAACTGAAAGGCTGAAGCATGAAACACTGTAGATCAGCTCCACTTCAGATCTCCGGAGAGGCAAACAAGCAGTATAAGGCATTTTTGAGCAATAAAAATAATGCATAGCTAAATTTAATGTAACATCTCCATGGAGACACACACACACACACACAGTGCAGGGGCGTTCTTTGACGGGGGCCACCTGGGCAATTGCCCCTAGCGGCATCGCGGATGCCGCTAGGGGCCTAGCGGATGGGGGCATCGCGGGGTGGGCTGGTGCTGGCTCGTGGTTACGTGAAGACAGAGTAGCGCCCCCACCGCACACACCCACCGCACGCACCCACCGCACGCACCCACCGCACGCACCCACCGCACGCACCCACCGCACGCACCCACCGCACGCACCCACCGCGCCTGTACAATCCCCTGTGTTGCTATGTTATTTTCATATACTTCAATTAAGGGGTTGAAATTGTCTACATTCCATTATGTTTCATTCCGTGATGTTGTGTATGATCCGAAAGAATTCTAATATTGTGGTTGTAGTGGCCGTGGTGGTCAATTGGTCAAGTGAAATGGTTCAGGTATGACAGTCTGACTCTGACCTCTCACGCTAGGCAACGCTGCGAGCACAGTACAAAGTTTGTTTTAGGGGGAGGGGCTTAATGTGCACTTGCACAGTACTGACTGATTCTGCAATATTGTGACCACCAGGGGGTGCTGGAGTGCACTTTTGCTTTCTTAAAGGGACAGTGTGTAAGATTTTTACCTGTTAATTACTGAAATTGAAGATACCCATTCAAAAATACATTGTTTTCCAAGCCTTTTCACTTCCATCATGAAATCAAAGTATTCTTTTGGACTTAGATATAGTCACATAAAAGGGGGATCTTCCCCATGCAGAGGCAGCCATTTTGAATACGAGAGCCGCAGAAGGACATTTGGGCTCATCCTTCGCCTCAGCTCCTGCTAGCATCTGCTCAGCCTCTCTCCTTCGCTCCTCCGCTCCCAAATGCAGCGCGCATTTGGGAGCGGAGGAGCGAAGGAGAGAAGGGGAAGGGGAGGGGGGAAGGGGGGAGCCTCGTGTAAACAAGCATGCTGCTGTATCACACATCGTAATGGATATAACACGTATTTTGGACTAAATTGTTTTACTGGATTTTATTCGCTGGATCCTTATGGACAGATTGAGACCAAGTTTATGGTGAAATACAGAGTTTGACCTGTGCAGAGCCTTCAAAGGTAAGCTAAGTAAGCTAAGTTTTGTGCTTTTCTGTATAAAAGCCCCATGTGCTCGGGGAGTGATTGTTGTGCAGGGAAATGAATTGCATAGTCAAAAAGAGGAGACTGTAAGGTTTCATTTGATGTGTAGAGTGTCATGGTACATGATCGGGAATGTGTGTTTTCATGAGAAAAGAAAAAAAAAAAGTGAAGGGGGACCGCGTTTTATGTATACAGCGGTGCGCGGATCGTGCACGGGCACGCACTGTCGGCGCTACGACGCGCCCGGGTGACCCTCGAGGTCTGCCGTAGCCAAAAGAGGAAGTGGAATAGCTACTAACCACCTATGCGCCACGAATCCTACACACTGTCCCTTTAAATAGCTCTAGGCCTACATGGCTATAATGTGAAATAATTGCGCCTTTGTTTTTTTTTATGTTCAAAAACTTTTTTTGTAATTATTGTTTATATGTTTTATTGCAGTACTCATTAAAACTGTACATTTGTTTTTGAAAGTAGTTGTTGTGAATTGTATGGACAGCGGTCTTGTTTGTTTTTGGGTGGTGGGGCGGATGTTAGGGTTTGGTCGGAGGGGAGGGAGCGGCAAGAGTGGCTTTCGCCCAGGGAGTACATCACTCTAGGAACGCCACTGCATATGTGATCATTCTATCACTCGTTGAAGTTTGAGCTGCAAAAACAAAACTGAAATTTGTAGCGTTGTCACGGAAACACCGTTCACTCTTTTAAAAAGCTTTTAATAACCACTAAAAGTCTACGCTGACACAGCGATCTTCTGTGATTTGAAAAGTGCTAAAGTTTGTGTTATTTGGACATCGCAAATCAGTGCCCCGAGCACTCACGCTAACGGATACGGGATCATTAGTAGAACAGAACAGCTCAACATAAGTTCTGCGATACTGCTCCAATTGACACCAAACTGCTATGGGTGAGTAAAACTACTTGTTTTGCCGAAAGAAGGCTCAGATTGTAAAAAAAAACGTTACTTTTCCTTTAAGGTGTTTGATGTGAACACAAAGGTGAGAGTGACAAACTGAAAAACTGTCAGCTAATGCTAATTAGCTTGGAACTGTAATGTTTATGTGTGACAGACTTGTTTAACGGCACAAATCAACCCACCAGTAGTTCTAGCCAAATCAGCTCTTTCTACTCAGATTGTATTAAAGTAAAGCTCATATTCAAGTCTAACAAAGTCTCAGATAGAGCAGTGCTCAAGGTTAGCATCACACCCATGTATCCAGTATGCTTTCCCTGGTATTTACTTATAACATACAAATCTTTATTTTTATACATCGTGCACTGACAACTGCCTTTTAATCTAAAACAAAAAAAGGGCTGTACCCATTGTTCGTTTTTAAAGATCCCATGACATGGTACTTGTTGATGCTTTTATATGGCTCCTTAATGGTTCCCTAATACTGTAAATGAATCCTTCTTCAAAATCAACACTCAGTGCATGAGAAACAGAGATAAGATGAGAGAGTATTTTTTCTCTCTCTGAACACTCCATTATGGGAGTTGTTGCTTGAATGCAAATGAGGAGAAAAGAGATGGCCTATAGTAGAGGGTGGGGGCGTGGCCAAACTCTCAGCTCTCAGCTCTCAGCTCTCAGCTGTGCGCTCTGACCCATTTCCGCGTTTTTTCGCGGAGGAGGAGATGAGAAGCGTTCCATTGAAAAATAAACACATTTCCACAGAAAATAAAATTAAACCACTGCTGTTCAAAGGTCCAGAGGCTCAGATAAAGGACTTCCGAGCCTAGAAACACTCGGACGTGCCTCCAGGCAAATAAAAAAATGCATTTGGCATTGCGTAGCTCCTCTGCAGTCCAAACTCTCTGGGCGTGATTTACAGAGACGCTGAGTACAGACACAGACGGGGGTGGAACTGCATTTTTCGATCTGACGTCAATAAGGTGCCTTGTTCAGAATCGCCCATTTGAGCTGTGTTTTTTTCTAACGCAGAAAAGGATCGCAAATGCTCAGTTTAGACATTTCGCAACTTTTAACCATGGGGGGGGCTAAACAGGGTAGGGGAGCTCACATTAACGTTCAAAAACCTCAGAAAGTGAAAATTTCATGCCATGGGACCTTTAAGATTATTATTAGATTGATTATTAGATTATTAAGTAAAATTAGTTTTGCTCCTGTTTACGTCTGCAAACCAGGATGATGTGCTGTTAGCATGCTACTTGTTGTTAGCATTACTATTTATGATGACACCTCCGCTCTGGTACATTACACTGATGTGAATAATTAGGATGTTAGGAATAACCTGTTATCGTTCTGTGCAATGTGTTGCTATTTAGCCATTCAGACGTGCTTCACTACCCACTGCAACCAGCAGAGGGCGAGATACAGCTCCCCCAAATGCTTTCAACTCATAAACAAAGTGTAACACGTGTCCAGGAAGTAAACAAATAATACTAAAGCAATGCACCAAAAAGAGATGAAAAATGAAATGTCAACCTGTCCTGGCTATGCTGTGTTCCTGGTGTTTGCCCCCCCCAAATAAAAAGGCTTAATCTGTGGCTAATGGACGGCTAACATCTGTAGCAGCAGAAGGAGGCGTCTGTTTTTGTATAATTCTAGGAGAAGATCAGACCAGCATCGGTCTGGCATGTCACAGAGGGCGCTAAACGCAGATGCTAAGGTCTCACTCTCATGTATTTTTCTAATTCACTCGTTTCCAAGCTTAAAAATGAATGCTATGTTTGAGTTGGCAGAACATTTGGTTGGTAAATAAAGCGACTACAGCAGACCCGGGTTTCTGGGTGTGGCGTTTCTGCATGTTCCTTGTGTCTGGTGGGTTTCCATTGGTTGGTTTTCTCCATCAACCGAAAACATGAACCACTGGTTAATTCCTCCACTTAAAGCTGCATTGTGTAACTTTTCTGGTGGAGGGTCTGTTAAATGCGCTTCTCCAGGGAGATGTTATTGCTTTGTCTGGAATGTTTCACAGTATGGCATTAAACCTTTCTATCTTCATGGAGACTAAACCAGGCCAAGTTACAAGTCAAGTCTGTGGAGAGGCGACCCCGCTCACAGTCAGAATGCCACCAGAAAAGTTACACAATGTACCTTTAAGGGAGATCTTGGCTTAAAACATGGAGATGAGTGCTTTTACTCTTCCTGACAGCTTTTCCCAGAAGCACAGAAGGATGAGCAAAATGAGCCAAAGTAATGACTAAATAAGCATGCTTGCCTAAAATGTTCTTTCTTTTTTTTTGCATTTTATTTTTCAAAAAGACACTCTGACCTTACTCCGATAAATTAAGGCCCTGTCCCCACGACAACGTTCCTGTTTTTTTTTTTTACCCGGGGTGAAAAAAAGTGTCGTCCACACACGTGTTGGATCAGAAAACATTCGTGTCAAGATGAGCACGGAGCGCTGAGTGAAAACGATGTAGTACATATGTCACACCGATAAGTGGCGCTGTAAACCGGAAAGAGCCAGAGCCGCCGGTAACGCAAGACTACAAAGAGCACATGTGCAGAAAGTCCTTTCTCTTTCATAAACAAGCAAACACGTGTACTTTAGGGACCGTCAAAAAAAGCGAATTTATTTTGTCCCCCTGCTCCACCAATGTAGCAGCGACTCACTCCGTAATGTGAAAATGTTGACGGTCCCTAACATAGACAGACGCCACAGAACGAAGGTTTGCGCTGCGTGAGCAGAGTTTTTGCCTATAAATCGATAGTTAGCATTACTTGCTATCGTTTTATTAGATAGACATTAACAAGTAGAACTCTCGTTAACCTTGGTCGTGTTATTTAGGCAAAATGCTTGTTTGGATCTTACTACGGAAATGTTAAACATACTCGGACATTATGTTGGCTTTTTGGCGAGAATATACAACCGGGGACCATCACAACGGGCAGCTATATATTTTTGTGTGTGATACTGCATGTGCCTGTTTGTAAAAGGTAAATTTTCATTCAATAAAAAATACAAGAAATGGTTGCTCTTTTTCTTTATTTACAGCACACAACACACTCAAACTGGTATGTGCTCCTCATTGTCCACTATCTGCCTTTCCAGCGATGGGATCTTTCCAGTTTTAAAATACGTGTTTAGCTTTGAATTGGCAAACACCCGTGTGTCGTGCGTACTGCCAGGCCACAACGTGTGTAATTGTGCATGCGTCTCCGCTGGGGTTGCACTGCATAGTATAAATAAACGTAGAAATGTCCGCATAACAAACTCAACTCCATGGTTGTTATCTGGTAGTTACCTGCGGAAGGCGCAGGGTTACCTTCTGGTCACCGGTCACGTGATGATTACGGCAGCGCGACGTCATCATTTTCTCACCTGCCGCGCTTTTTTTCCGCCCACATGCCAACGCGACGGGGGGCGTTCTCCGACTTCTCCACTCTGGAACCCGTTTTTGAAAAACTCCGTTCTCGCCCCCAAAAACGCCGGGGCTGTCTGGACGACAGGCCCAAACGCACACAAACTTCTCCGTTTCCTCCAAAAAACGTTGTCGTGGGGACAGGGCCTAAAGGAACTGTATGTAAAATTGTGATTTGATTTTATATGAGATAAACAAATTGTTCAACAAATGTTCAAATTGAATATAGCTCTTACTGATAACAATTGTAAACCTGATTTATTCTTAATGACCAAAACATTGGACATTGGACAAACATGGCCAGTTTGTTTATATAAGGCTATAATTTGGTGTTTTAGTTCTCTAGACAATTATCCAATCAGAAAGCAGAATGAGGCTCACGCGAGTCTCTCATTTGGGTTGCCAGATCAGTTGTGACCGTTATTTTCTGTGTAAGTGCACAAATCATCTCTCCTGTTGTATTTTTAAGAAAGTCATCTCTTTCCGTTCAGATTGTGTTCAAATAAAGCTCAGATTCAAGTCTAATTTGAATAACAGTTAGCACCACACCCCCAAGGAATGTTGATGATCTATCAACATATATTCTTGTTCATTATTATAAAGGAAAAACTGCTATTTGACCTCAATCTCTTGCTTATTTTGAATGTGTTAATAGTATTTATATTTTTGTTATTATATTATATTGTTATGTGTGAGCTATTGTGTCCAAATAATTTCACTTGTGGATCAATAAAATGGGTCTAAGTCTAAATAAAATGTTAAACTGCACAGTATTTGCGTTGATGTTTTTTCAGCAAAGTGCCTAAAGAGGCCTGAGAGTTCTGTAAACAACACAAGCAATTTGACTGTACCAAAGTGACAGGCTTTATCACTGCCTTCTCTGGAGCAGACCGTCTCCTTTAAAGACCTGTCCCAAGTGTCTTCCTCACATTACACAGACTATTCAGATGCTAATGAAAAGCAAACAATGAATACAATTTGAAGTGGCGAATAATAGGTCAGCACAATGAACAATATGCATGAAAAGACTCCTGCTATGGCTAATGAAGAAGAAATGGATCAGTGAGTACATTTTTTTCATATTCATGCAGTAATTAGGCTGTATATAATCAGAAGTTGGTAGTACTTGGTTACATTTACTTTTGTTCTTTTGTGAGTCACCATTTGTAATATTAGAGTCATATTTAGTTTGAAGTTCGAGTACTCTTACTCAGGGACATGCACAGGGGGTTGCTCAGGTTGCCCAGGCAACTTTTCTTGCCCTTCCGAGTCGGGAAAAAAATAAAATAAAATAAAATAATAATAATACATTGTTCAAAAATCGCCACTCAAAGCATTTTTCCTAAAATAAAAGCAGCCTCATTCACTTCCATTCGGACACTGAGAGTGAAAGTAAAAGGGGGAGTGGGATGTCCGCGAGCCGGACCGGTTCATGAGCGGCGGTGGCGGCGGTTCGTGAGCCACATCCGCTCCATCCAACTACGACCTCAGATCAGACGAGACTACCCGCTGAATTTAAGCATATTACTAAGCGGAGGAAAAGAAACTAACCAGGATTCCCTCAGTAGCGGCGAGAGAAGAGGGAAGAGCCCAGCGCCGAATCCCTGTCCGGCGGATGCGCGTGGGAAATTTGGTGTACAAAAGTCCGCTTGCCTGGTGTCGATCGGGGGCCTGAGTCCTTCTGATAAAGGCTCAGCCCGTGGATGGTGTGAGGACGGGACGGCCACCCAGTGAAGGTGGCACGCCGTCCCAGCTGCGTGCTTTACAGCGCCTCCCGTCCAGACTTAAGAGAAGATCATCCTTTATTTGTCCCACACTGGGGAAATTGCAGTGTCACAACGCAAGTTTCAGAAACAGTTGGAAAATATGAGCATGCATCAAAATTAAGATAAATAATAATAATAAGTATGTACGATCAAATAAAAAACCCAACAGTGTAAGGTTAAAAGGCACAGGAACGCTGCACAATAAATGTCTTTGGTTCTGAGCAGTGAACAAACAGCAGTTAAAGTGACTCCAGTTCAGTCATATATAATATCACTACAATAAAGTGGGCAGTGGTGGTTAAATAAATAAGTAGCAGGTAAAGTGACTTTGAATAATATTGCACATTGTAATTATTACTATGGAGATGACCCATGGTTGCTATGGAGATGAACATGACTAGCATTGATCATTGTACAGTCTGACAGCAGCAGGAAGGAAAGATCTGCGAAATCTCTCTTTAAAGGTCCCATGACATGGTACTTGTTGATGCTTTTATATGGCTCCTTAATGGTTCCCTAATACTGTAAATGAATCCTTCTTCAAAATCAACAATCAGCATATGAGAAAGACCCATGAACACAGACAGAGTCATAAATATCTCTCTGGAACACTTTATTCTGGGCGTTGTTGCTTGAATGCAAATGAGGAGGACAGAGATAGGCCAGTGCAGCGGGTGGGGGCGTGGCCAAACTCTCCACTCTTTCCTCTTTAGCGGTGCGATGTGCGCTGTTCCCACTTCCACGTTTTTGCGCAGAGGAAGATATGAGAAGCGTTCCATTGAAAAATAAACACATTTCCACAGAAAATAAAATTAAACCACTGCTGTTTCAGAGGTTCGGAGGCTCGGATAAAGGACTTCCGAGCCTGGAAACACTCTCACGTGCCTCCAGACAAATAAAAAAACGCATCTCGCATTGCGTAGCTCGTTCGCGGTCCAAACTCTCTGGGCATGAATTCCAGAGAGGGTGGGTAGAAACACAGACGGGGGGTGGAACTGCATTTGCATTTTACCTTGAGTGTGACGTCAGAAACTTCCCTTGTTCAGAATCGCCCGTTTGGGCTGCCTTTTTTTCAAATGCAGAAAAGGATCGCAAATGCTCAGTTTGCACATTTCTCAACTTTTAGCTATGGGGGGGGGGGGGCTAAACAGGGTAGGGGAGCTCACATTAACGTTTAAAAACCTCAGAAAGTGAAAATTTCATGCCATGGGACCTTTAACACAGCGAGGGGCTTCCCGGGGCCGTGGTATCAGTGCCCGCTGCTGATACACGTGACTGGCACCTGACCCAAGCCTGCATGTGGAAAGATTGTCACGGTTGACGTAAAAGGTGAGATTGAGTTGTATAACAAATTATCACCATGAAGGTTTATGAATTGAATAAAAATGTTCAGAAATACATGTTCAATTTGCCACATTTAGCCTACATAATCAGACAGGTAGCTAGCATGCAGACAAGCAAAACATTATTTAAATAGGCTGTTCATTTTGTGGTAGGCAAACTAAGCAGGAAAGGGGAGCACATCACTGCAGTGTTGGCTAAGTAAAACCCGACCAGCAGGTGAGACACAGACGTTGCATTGTGATGAAGATGAGATGATACTGTGTAGGCTTATTGATTCATTAATCAGACTTATATTTTAGCCTACAACTGGCAATTTTTCATAATTACATTGCATTTAAGATGAGGAGCAGCCACAAGCCTCCTCCAGACACTTCATATCGCCTGTGATTGGTTATGGGGGGGGTTGGTTTGCCCTTTCTTCAGGTCAGAGCAACTGCCCCTCAAAATTCCTGGGCACGTCCCTGCTCTTACTTGAGTCTAAATTATTTTTTGCACCACTTCCTCAGATATGAGTAAGTTATTATTTGATTGTTTTGTCCAGTTACATTTAAAACAGATATTACATCCTGACATTTACAGTTTCTCTTACTTTAGTAGTTTCCCCAAGTGGATAAAACCTACCAACTACAGAAGCACTGTACTGCTGATGTGTCAAAAGGCAAGGCACTTTCTCTTTGACAGGGTCATGTAGGTAAAAAAAAAATGTCAAAATAAAAACAGTTTGTCGTGGTATTAAAAAAAATAAAGATATAAAATGAAATCTTGTGCAGAGAAACACTTAAAATACTGGAAATAGGTCAAATGGAACAGTTGCTGTTTGTCTTCATAGAGAACTGTTCCACCAGGTTATCTCAAGTCCGATCTGTGAAGAGGCGACCCCTGCTCACATAGGTATATTTTTAGCAATAAATCCCACATGAATATTACAGGGAAACAATAACCATGTAGACAAGCAGGTGGTGCATATTCCGTATAAGGGTTTTGCTAGTTTGCATCAAGTTCCATAAAAGTCTTGAAATATTAATTATATCCTTCCTGTATTTTTGTACTTTTCTTTTACACTTTTTCCCTACACTGATGTAAAACTACAAAAAGTATTAACCACATGCTATGTCACAAAAACAAGAAAGAAACAAAAGGAAGGCCTGTTCTATACACTGTTATAACCTGAAGGTCCACACACACAGAGTGACCGGTACTCACAGCCCGGGACCTCGGTGAGCTCCTCCAAAGGTGGCACTGTCTCCAGCGTGTTGGCATATTTCTTGGCAGCCTGTCTCATGGCGTGCCGAGCTTCGATCTCCTTCTTGGTTCTTGGGATTCGACATTTGAATATACAGCACAGTGTGATGACTGCAAGAAAGAGGAAAGAGAGACGTGAACAGTCTGAATTAACTGGAAGGAACTGAACAAAGCAGGTTAAAGCCACACCATGTAACTTTCTGGAGGTTGCGCGTTGTTCTAGGGAAATACTGAATTCAAATCATACTTTGGAATACTGTCCAAGGAGATAGTATGGAATATTCTAGCCAAAAGTCAGGTAAGGTTTGTGGCGATGGAAGCCTGCTGGAAGGGCACGTTTTTTCTGTTGTTCAGTGCAATAAAAACATACCAAACAAGCTTTTATTTGTGTCTATTTCATGGCTATAAAATTACACAGCAGGGCTTAAACTTGAAATGTTTTTTTTTTTTTTTTAATAACAGTCCCGGACAATTTATTTCACCTTTGATTGATAATTGCATTATATGGTCAGCACCAGCGTTTGTAATTGCACAAAGGACACTTGGGTTAGGCATCCTTCCAAATCCCACCCTTAATGATAATTTGCGAAAAACTAAAATGTACCTAATCTCCATAAAATGTCGTAAACATTACAGAGACCGTTTTTTTGTTTGTTTGTTTGTTTGTTTGTTTGTTTTTTTGTGCTAAAATGGATGCTGCGAATGACCTTTTAAGAATAAAAAAGGCAGCATGGAGCAGTGGGTATGTATGGTGATAAGGAAAACGTGGATTTTCAGAACAATGGTGCTTTGAATGCAGAAGAATAAAGATTACGCAAACATGCATGAATAGATCTGAAATAGGGTTGTCAAAAGTAGCAAAAAACAGATACTAATCGATACTAAAACTATTGTTGAAACTAGATACTGATTTGAGCAAGTATTGATACAGGACAAAAATGAACTTTTCCTGAATAGTTTTAGAATAATCTTAAGCTGTATCAGAACAAGTATAAGAGCACAGAGACTAGTACACGCCCATGGAGCACTGAGGAACCTACAGGAGCACTGAGGGATTATTACACAGATATAAGACCACATGGGAATAGAAAAGAAAGTGTTTTGATCAACACTGTAATATCAGAATCTATATTGAGTATCAAGTCTATTCCTTAGTATCAAAATCAAGTTTGAAATTTTAGTATCATGACAACACTTGTCTAAATACAACTTGGGGTAAACGAGAAGGAAAGACAATTACAACATGGTTACTACTCAACTTTGAAAAATATGTCTCTAATCAACTGCTTCAGGGAGAAAAATGACTGTAAATACATCGCAAATACATCGCTGGAAGATTTTCTCCAAGTGTTTGTTTGTTTTAAAGGGACAGTGTGTAATATTTGTACCCGTTAATTACTGAAATTGAAGATACCCATTCAAAAATACATTGTTTTCCAAGCCTTTTCACTTCCATCATGAAATCAAAGTATTCTTTTGGACTTAGATATAGTCACATAAAAGGGGGATCTTCCCCATGCAGAGGCAGCCATTTTGAATACGAGAGCCGCAGAAGGACATTTGGGCTCCGCCTTCGCCTTCGGCAAGGCTCGTGGTTTTGGGTAAACAACACAAGCATGCTGCCGGATCAGACGTCGTAATGGATCTAACACGTGTTTTGGACTAAATTGTTTTACTGGATTTTATTCGCTGGATCCTTACGGACAAATTGAGAGCAAGTTTATGGTGAAATACAGAGTTTGACCTGTGCAAAGCATTCTAAGGTAAGCTAACCTCGTTTTGTGCTTTTCCGTATAAAAGCCCCATGTGCTCGGGGAGTGACTGTTGTGCAGGGAAATGAATTGCATAGTCAAAAAGAGGAGACTGTAAGGTTTCATTTGATGTGTAGAGTGTCATGGTACATGATCGGGAATGTGTGTTTTCATGAGGGAAAAAAAAAACAAAAACGGGACCACGTTTTATTTATACAGTAGTGGCGCACGGACCTCAAGGTCTGCTGTAGATAAAACAGAAAGTGCAATAGCACCATCCACCTATGCGCCACGAATCCTACACACTGGGGCTTTAAATTAATGTAGGTCAGTTTTCCAGTGGTGAATCAACTTTTTTTTTTTTATTGTTCTGAGCTGTGGAAGAGGTGATAAAGTGTGTTTTTTTAGTAGCTGTTGTTTGAATATTGTGACTTAACAGTGAGAAAATAGGAAAGAGATAGAAAACATTTGAGTGTGTGCGTAGTTTGAGTTTGGTGCTCATCCTATGCATGTCGGGTATTCATGAAGCATCACCAGCTATTTCTGTTTTTGATGTTTTACCTTGAGTAGAATAACTTCACAGTATATATATATAAACAGTGTGTTTAAAATATTGGTTTAAAGCTCCTATATTATGCAAAATTGACTCTTGTGAGTTTTAAGTTATGATAGAACGTCTTTACCTCATCAAAAACACACCTGGAGTTGTGTTTTGTTTCATTCACACATATTTAACACACAATCTCTGTATCTTTAGCTGAGTCTCAAGCGGAAAACATTCTGTTCCACCTTGTGATGTCATTAACTCATTGGCTGCCGGAGACGTCTATAGACGTTCGGGCGAACCCAACCGTTGATTGCCAGAACGTCTATAGACGTTCAACACGTTTTTCAGCGGGGGTTGCTAGGATACGGCCTGGAGCAACTTTTGAGGTGTAATTCACATCTCTCAACCTGTAGATGGCGATGTTGTATCATTATTAGCCGATCAGAGCCGGGGAAGAAAGGAGGAGTGCAGCGTGTGTATGGTGTATTGGCCAGAGTAGTAAGATGGCGAGGCCAGAGAACCCGGAAAAGCAGATAACTGTTGATCAGCGCCTATGGAGCGATCAGATCGCTCTTGGGACCCAGGATCCTGGATCAGAGGATCGCAGAGACAAGCCGGATCAAGCAGCGAGGTCTGAGTAGAGATCTGCTGTGCTCGAGGAGGGGGCGTGTCATGTGTGCGCTGCGCGGACCAGGGAGTCTCCTCAGAACTACGACAGCTCCAAAGAAGAAGTTTACTGACTTGGAGCAGTAATGCTGCTGCTGTATGGTAATTGTAATGAATGAAGTTGTGTGTGTGTGTGTGTGTGTGTGTGTGTGTGTGTGTGTGTGTGTGTGTGTGTGTGTAT
This sequence comes from Paratrypauchen microcephalus, assembly GCA_036785185.1. Classification (NCBI taxonomy): domain Eukaryota; kingdom Metazoa; phylum Chordata; class Actinopteri; order Gobiiformes; family Gobiidae; genus Paratrypauchen; species Paratrypauchen microcephalus. The sequence goes on along the minus strand of JAVJIX010000058.1, from coordinate 396,405 downwards.
GAGTGTGTGTGTGTGTGTGTGTGTGTGTGTGTGTGTGTGTGCGTGCGTGCGTGCGCGTGCGTGCGCGCATGCGTGTGTAGCTGTGTGTGTGTGTAAAGGTTTATGCATGGGCTTGTGTGTATGTACATATATATATATATATATGTGTGTGTGTGTGTGTGTGTGTGTGTGTATTAGTTTTTATTATGGGTCTGTACTCTGGGCCTCAGACAAAGCCTCAACAAAGTTCTATTTTATATGAAAAGATATTATTATATCCTGTAAACATCTCTTGGCACTATTCACAGAGCCTTATATTCTTATATTTGTAAATAAAAATGTACTTTGTCATCAAAAATCTCTTTCTCTGTTATTTTAGATGTTTGAGGTGTCACTAAATCAATAAATATTGATGTCAAAGTCACTGATCTGCTCGAAATCCTTCTCTGAACTCAACGCTCGTTTTCTCCATTTCTTGCTCAAAAACCAGTGTTTTTGCTGAAACTTCCCTATGTTCTACTATCAGTTATTTGAGAACCGAAAAGGTTAGAAACATAATTTTTTTTCCAGGTGAAAGAAGAGAGTCTAGGCTTTATTTTGATGTGTGCCATGTTTATATAGTCAAAGAACTCAGTATTCTGTGAGTCTTGTAAAATCAGTGAAAATTCTCTGAATCTCTGGCACTCTACAGGCTTAGATTTTGAAAACAGGCTGGCAGTGAAAGAGTTAAGTGGTAAAACAGGAAATGCTCCAATGTGTTTCCAAACTCCATGTATCTCCATGATAATAATTTGGATGATTTCAGCCCTGGGATTAGTGATCACTACTGAACTGAAAGTAAAGGGTAGTTGTTAGTTCAAAATCTACCATTATGTGACATCACAAGGTGGGACAGAGCATTTTGAGCTTTGGAGATATAGACAGATGAATAAACAAGGGTTAATTCTACTAAATCATTTCTTATTTTTATGTTAAAATCCTCAAGCCACCTTTTGCTTTGTTGAAAAATATTTTGTAGAGGTATTTAAAGGAGCACTGTGTAACTTGGTGCTCCATGGGGGGGTTCGTCACCTGCTCCATGGAGAAGTCCCTACAATGTTCCACCATATAAGCATAAACTTAAGAATCTCCATGGAGACTTGCAAGCCAGATAACAGGTTCAATTTGTGGAGAGGCCTGTGAGTGCACTCACAGTAAGAATCAATGTTTTGTTTTTTGTTTTCTGTTAGATATTTTGGAGAAATAAACACTTGTGGTTGAATACATGCAAGAGAGATTAGTTTAATGCCATAGTGGACAATTTAAACCAAAATATTAACATCTCCAGGAGCTGTGGACCCTCTCCCACCTTTCACTTTCTTTTGTCCATAAGTCCATATATCTTGCTTCATAAATTTGATGTATTTTATGTATATAAAATACATATACATATAATACATATATAATACATATATTTTATGTAGTAAAAACAAAGAAAAAAAACCATGAGATGAGATTTTGTGTCCAAACTTGACAGCATATATGAGACTTAACGTTTCCTATTTATGGTCGTCTTTGATAGCAGAAAGTTTCTCACATGGACCACTTCCTGCAGGTGCAAGTGGAGCTCAAACACAGGTGACGCCATCATCTCATGACCTCTAAAAAGTGTTTGGAGAAAACTACTCTTTCTTGATAATAATGACTTGAGTGAAGTCTTTTTCAGCCCATTTATACAAACAAGAACTTCAGAGTGAAAAAGGCCATCAGGTGACCACTCAGAGGAGCTTCTCAAACTACTGGAAGAAACAGGGGAGATAGTTCTGTTTACATACACAATACAAAAGGAAAACAACGACTTCTCAACAAAAGAAGAAAGTCAGCATGCACATGTTGCCAGCAGAATACACAAAGCTGTTATAATGATCTGTCCATCAAGGCATGCCAAACAGAAGCTCAAAAATACAGGATAAAATAACCTATTGACATCCCTTTTTAGTAAGAAAGGCCAATCCAGTATTAGAATATTGCATTTCTCTTGGTTTAGAGTCAAATGATTTGGGTGTTATTCTTCTGGTGGAGGGTCTGCCACCTGCTTGTCTCCTTGAGATATTAATGGTTTGCTTGAAATGCTTCCGAATGGCATTAAACGTATTCATCTCCAAGGATACAAGCAGGTGAACAATTTTGTGAGCTTTAAAGGTCCCATGGCATGAAATTTTCACTTTCTGAGGTTTTTGAACGTTAATGTGAGCTCCCCTACCCTGTTTAGGGCCCCCGTCCATGGTTAAAAGTTGCGAAATGTCTAAACTGAGCATTTGCGATCCTTTTCTGCATTAGAAAAAATCGGAGCTCAAACGGGCGATTCTGAACAAGGCACCTTATTGACGTCAGATTGAAAAAAGAAATGCAAATGCAGTTCCACCCCCGTCTGTCTGTACTCAGCGTCTCTGTAAATCACGCCCAGAGAGTTTGGACTGTGAATGCGCTAGGCAATGCGAAATGCGTTTTTTTATTTGCCTGGAGGCACGTCCGAGTGTTTCTAGACTCGGAAGTCCTTTATCTGAGCCTCTGGACCTTTGAACAGCAGTGGTTTCATTTTATTTTATGTGGAAATGCGTTTTTTTATTTGCCTGGAGGCACGTCCGAGTGTTTCTAGACTCGGAAGTCCTTTATCTGAGCCTCTGGACCTTTGAACAGCAGTGGTTTAATTTTATTTTCTGTGGAAATGTGTTTATTTTTCAATGGAACGCTTCAAATCTCTTCTACGCGTAAAAACGCGGAAATGGATCAGAGCGCACAGCTGAGAGCGGAGAGTTTGGCCACGCCCCCACCCTCTACTATAGGCCATCTCTTTTCTCCTCATTTGCATTCAAGCAACAACGCCCATAATGGACTGTTCAGAGAGGGAAAAAAATACTCTTTCTCATCTTATCTCTGTTTCTCATGCACTGAGTGTTGATTTTGAAGAAGGATTCATTTACAGTATTAGGGAACCATTAAGGAGCCATATAAAAGCATCAACAAGTACCATGTCATGGGACCTTTCAGCCATGTTAAAATGTTTGCAGCTCCACAGAAGTTGTGTTGTGTTTTATTCACACATTTGAGTCATCGTGGTTTATTAGTGTGTCGACATCTCCAAAGCTCAAAATGCTCTGTCCCACCTTGTGATGTCATGTAGCAGTGAGTTTTCACATTAACAGCTATCCTTTACCTTTTCTTTAATAAAGATTGGCAATTTCAGGGCTGAAATGATCCAAATGACTGTAGTGAAAGTGTATGGAGTTTAAAAACACAGTAGAGCACTTTCTCACTTTCTGTATTACCACACGACATTAAGGCCGAACAGACTGTTCTTTATTTGAGAGAAAAACCCAGCCTAAATTTTGATTGGCGTGTTAAACACATATGAATGAATAAAACACAACTCCAGGCAACAACATTATAACACAAATATGACACAAAAATAGTGTAATATGGCCCCTTTAAAATAACAAAGTAACTATTTAATTAGCTGAGAAAACTTTCAGAATAACTTAACATTTGTTTACGTGCACTCTTTTTAAATTCCCCCACCGCACATCCTCATATAAGCAGATTTAAATTCAATATGAAAGAGCCCACTTCATAATCTATCTTTAAGCAACATAATCACATAGTGAGGCTGAGAGTTATTTCTCCAGACAAGATTTGAAATGAACAGTTATACTCACCCACTGCCAATACAAACATGGAGAAGATACCGATGACCTGCCATAAGCGAAGCCCCCAGAAGACCACGGTCTCCGAAGTCACTGGGTCAGGCTTTTTTGGGGGGTCAGTCGGTAGAAGCTGCAAAAGAAAAGAAAAAAGAAATGGATTTTTATATACGCCTTAGTCCAAATAATATGTCTCCTAACAATAACAAATGCAAGACTTTGGAGTAAACAAAAGAGAGATGTGCTACTAAGTTTATTCATGTATTTTATGTTGCGGATAGATTCAAAACAGTGTTGTCAAAAGTCGAAATTGAAAATCAGGTTATAATTGATATATGTCCATGGACCACTGAGGGATTACACAGATATAAGACCACATGGGAATAGAAAAGAAAATCACATTATATTATCATAAATGTGCCCTGTGTAACCTTGTTTCCATGGTGATATTATTGCTCTGCCCGGAATGTTCCACAGTATGGTAGTAAACAAATATATCTTATTTATTCAATTACATGTGTGTTTTTATTTCTCAGAACTACCACAAAAATATGCATTATTTCTGTGAACAGCCCCACTTCTCCACAGATCTCACCTGTAACGTGACCTGCTCGTCTCCATGAAGATAGTTAAATTAAAGCCATACTGTAGGAAAGAACAATCATATCTACAGGGACTCAAACAGGTGGTGGACCCTCTATTAGAAAAGTTACACGGTGCAGCTTTAAGGAAGAGTGTTTTAATGATCACTGTGTTATCGGAGTCAGTCTCGAGTCTTTTCCTCAGTATCGAAATGGAGTAAATGTAGTATGAAGAAATGGGAATGAGGAATTTTGTTTTAAAGACTTGTTTGCTACAAAACAAAAAGTTAAAAGTAGCTGTTAGTTTGAAAACAACCACTTCATGACATCACAAGTTGGAACAGGGCATTTTGAGCTTTGGAGATGTACAGACTAGAGTCAATTTTGCATAATATAGGACCTTTAAATGAAGAAGAAGAAGAAGAAGAAGACGAAGAAGACGAAGAAGACGACGAAGAAGACGACGACGAAGAAGACGACGACGACGACGAAGAAGACGACGAAGAAGACGAAGAAGAAGACGAAGAAGACGACGACGACGACGAAGACGACGACGACGAAGAAGACGAAGAAGATGGCGATGACGACGACGACGAAGAAGACGACGACGAAGACGACGACGACGAAGAAGAAGACGACGACGAAGACGACGAAGAAGACGACGAAGAAGACAACGAAGAAGACGACGACGAAGAAGACGACGACAACGAAGACGACGACGAAGACGACGACGAAGACGACGACGAAGACGACGACGAAGACGACGACGACGAAGACGACGACGACGAAGACGACGACGACGAAGACGACGAAGAAGACGACGAAGAAGACGACGAAGAAGACGACGAAGAAGACGACGAAGAAGACGACGAAGAAGACGAAGAAGATGACGACGATGACGACGAAGACGAAGACGACGACGCGAAGAAGACGAAGAAGACGACAACGATCACGACGAAGAAGACGACGACGAAGAAGACGACAACGAAGAAGACGACAACGAAGAAGACGACGACGATGACGACGACGACGACGAAGAAGACGAAGAAGACGAAGAAGACGAAGAAGACGACAACGATGAAGAAGACGACGACGAAGAAGACGACGACGAAGAAGACGACGACGACGACGACGAAGAAGACGACGACGAAGAAGACGAAGAAGACGAAGAAGACGAAGAAGACGAAGAAGACGACGACGAAGAAGACGAAGAAGACGAAGACGACGACGAAGACGACGAAGAAGACGACGACGAAGAAGACGAAGAAGACGAAGAAGACGAAGAAGACGAAGAAGACGAAGAAGACGACAACGACGAAGAAGACGTCGACGAAGACGAAGAAGACGACGAAGACGAAGATGACGAAGACGAAGATGACGAAGACGACGAAGACGAAGACGAAGAAGACGACGAAGACGACGACGACGATGAAGACGAAGAAGAAGAAGAAGAAGAAGAAGAAGAAGAAGAAATTCTTCTCTGCATTTAACCCATCCTGTTATCAGGAGCAGTGGGCAGCACATTCCTGCGCCCGTGGACCATCTCCATGATCTTGTTGCTTCGGTTTGGTCAGGACCTCAGCTGTAGGATTTTACCTGGAGCATGTTTTGGGTTGATGGGGGAAAGCGGAGTGCCCGGAGGAAACTCACCCAGACACGGGGAGAACATGCAAACACCGCACAGAAAGGTTCGGGCGACCCGGGGATCAAACCCAGACCATGCATGCAAATTAGTATGTACTTTCAATACTAGTTTTAATATTGAGTAGTATATGAGTTTGGATACTTGTGATGACCCAAGTCTGTAGAAAAAGTCATCCTTTTTAACAGGTACTTACTGGGTTTCAGTGCTCGGTCTGGAGTTAAAAATGTCACTGGGTTTTCTCACACATAATAAAAGCAGTGTCCTTGTAATGTCCCAGTGTCTATTCAGCCAGAGGAAGCCATTGCTCCATTTTTCTATGCCTGAACACTTAAAAGTTTTCTCTGATATATCTAAAAATGTCTTTACGCTGACCTTGTGTCAATAGCTGTTCTGAAAAATCATTCTCATTTTCCAAAACAGCATCCATCCATCCATGTCTCTGGAGTGGGGCACTTTGAGGACCGAAATAAAAGTGTGTGTGTGTTTTGGATCAATGTTCCAGCTCAGTGTTTGGTAAGCATGGCTCCGGGTTAAGCTGTAGCCTGGATTTCTCTCTTGTTTACAGTGTGTTCGGATCGACCATGTTGTTCAGACTGGAAATTTGACAAACAGACGGAGAAAGTAAACCTTCTATATCCAGCTCTCCGACTATGTGCAGGATCATTATATAAAAGTAAAGGCCCAATCCTTCTATAGCATGCAAAATGGATTCTTCTGAGCTTTAAAGAAGCACAATGCAACTTTTTGGTTGGGGGTCTGTCACCTGCTTGTCATTGATCTGCCAGGAAAATGACATAGTATGAGGTTTTAAACAGCTCTACCTTGCACTTATTCAATTACAGGTGGATTTAGAGACCAAAAATACCTAGATAGAAAGGTTTAATACTGTGTTCCAGACAAAGCAATAACAACTCCATGGAAAAAAGCATTTGATGGACTCTGTACCAGAAAAGTTACATAATGCACGTGGAGTTGTGTTTTGTTCATTCACGCATGTTTGAGTAACCCTTTATTTTAACTAGGGCTGGGAATATTAACGCGTTAATCGCAATTAATCGCGAATCGCGATTGATCGCGAACAATTTTTTTAATCGCGATCAGAGTTTGCCAGCATTTTCCGCAATTCTACCATCCATATGCAGCTCATTTGGTTGTATTAATTAAACTCATTGTCGGTTAAACGCGCTATTTTGAGTTTGCTAGTATTTTGTTCCTTCTACGCATCCGTAGGCAGCTCGAGCGGGCTTCAATCATTTATTTACAATTTCTCAAAGTAAGCACTATTACTGGTTCATTGTTACTTTTTCCTTTCTCTGCACTTTTTTGAAATAAAAAAAATGGTGAGAAATACTTTGCATTGTGAGTTTAACTTTAGATTCGAACGGTCTTACTGCAAGATATCAATTTTAAACATGCAAAATAAATTGCGATTAATCGCGATTAACTATGAAATTTCTGAGATTAGTTGCGATCAAGAAAATTAATCGTTTGACAGCCCTAATTTGAACCCTTTAACAAAATCCCCTACGTGGACAATTTCATCAGATTTTTTAAGAGACCTGAACTTTGTAGAAAGCACCGCCTACACCCCAACATCCTCAGATCCCGTCTCCTCTCATACAATATCCAACTCCCTCTAGAAGAAGCATGACAAAATAACCAAGCACAGTTCATTCCCGTGATCAGTAGAGAGCGGTATAAGCATAACACTTTTCATACATTTACTGCCAACGTCCATAATCTCAGATCTCTTCCAAACATTCCTGTAGTTACTCAGGCTCTTTTAAATGTCCGCTCTCTGCTGAACAAGTCTTTTATTGTTAATGACCTGATTTTAGACCACAAACTTGACTGCTTCTTTTGAACGGAAACATGGCTGGGTGCAGACGCATCAGTTGCTCTCACAAAGGCCCCACCACCCACTTTGTTTTCAACTAGAAAAGGTAAAAGGGGAGGTGGCACTGCTTCTATATGTACAAACACTCTGGCCACCAAACCTATTTTATTGAACAATTTTAAAAGTTTTGAATATCATTCAGTTGTTTTTAGCAACCCCCAAATTTTATGTGTCACTATATACAGACGACCAAGAAAATGCAACGTTTTTATCAGTGAGTTTTTACACAATTCATTTAATATGATTATTATAACCTGTGATTTTAACTTGCACATAGATAACCTTTTAGACCCTCTTGCAAATGAATTTTTAAATGTTCTTAATTATATGGATTTTACTCACAACAGGGGGCACACTCTGGATCTGGTCGTCACCTATGGCCTGACCACTAGTGTGTCCTCTGTTGTTGACTTGGCTGTGTCTGACCACTACTGTGTGTTTTTTAATATCACTGCGGGAGACCTCTGTGAGGACGGTGAGGAAGACCCCTGAAGTAGCAACACATTTTATTGATGTTTTAGATAAAAATCCGTCAGTGGTTTTACCTGCCCCTTATGATTTTATTACTGACCATTTTAACAGTAGACTACGGTCAGCACTAGATCTGGTTGCTCCCCTCAAAACCAAAAGAACCAAATAACAATCATAACCAAATGAAAACCTCCATGGACGAATGAAGATCTGAGAAAATCCAAGAGAGAGTGCAGGAGGGCAGAATGCACAAAACAAAACAACAATAAACCACCAGTTCATCAATCAACAACGATCACACAACAATCACTGCGGTCACATGGTAGGATCGGATTGGATTTCTCCAAATCCGATCCCGTTACTCGGCGGGTGGTGTTTCCTAAAATCCAAGTGCACGTGAAGCTCGTGTAATCGGATAATGGTCAGCAAGCTGGCGGGCTCCGCTACGCTAAGTGGCACTGTAGTCCAACTACTTCCGGGTGATGTCTACTCAAAAGAACACAACAGCTCTCGCACCTGGTGCAGCATGAACTCCGTTTCTTCATCTGTCCAGTAGTGAGTGCTTGTTGCTTTCTTCGCAGCCATGATTTCATCGGACTTTTCCGGCAACAATCGCTACTTATGACGGCTTCGGCGCCTCCTGCCACTTCCAGGTGAAATCCATGGCGAAAATTCCCGCGCATGCACAGTACGCCAATCCAATCCGATATCATGCACAAGACGACACCAAGCGGATTACTATCGGCCCAAGCCGGATGGAACCTTAATAACTAGACCTTTTGAAGTTGCAAGTTACTTCAACAACTATTACCAGAACAAAGTGAGCACAATCAGAAATGAGATGGCCCCTGTAGATGGTAATTTTTCAACAACAATCATTAAAAAACAAATAATGGAAGGAAAAAAATGCAACTTTGAGTTCAGGCCAATAGGAAATGAGGAAATGTTACAGCTTCTTGAGAATTTGAACTGCAATAAACCGTGTGGAATTGATAACATGGATGGAAAACTCCTAAAATTTGCTGCTAAATTAATAGTCAAGCCTCTTTGTCATATTTTCAATGTATGTTTTGAGGAATGTGTGTACCCAAACTTGTGGAAAATATCAAAAGTTGTTCCATTGGTTAAAAATTCTAGACAACAATTAACTGGACAAAACAGTAGACCCATAAGCATCTTGCCTGTTCTGAGTAAACTGATGGAGGGAGTTATGTGCAAACAGATTCAAAATTATTTTAATGAGAATTGTATTTTTTCGGATGTCCAACATGCTTATAAGGAAGGTTATTCTACCAATACAGCACTCACAGAGCTCACTGACCAATGGTTGCATCAAATTGACTGTAAACAATTGATAGGAGCTGTGTTTGTTGATTTTAGTGCAGCCTTTGACCTTGTTGATCACAGCCTTTTACAAATGAAATGATCTGCTTATGGTTTTAATACTGCAGCTTTACAGTTTATGTGCAGTTATTTAACTGATAGGAAACAATGCGTAACATTTAATGGTTCACTTTCAAATAACGTAACACTTTCATGTGGAATCCCACAAGGAAGCTGCCTAGGCCCTTTGCTTTATAGTATTTTCATTAATGATATGCCATATGCACTAGATAAGGCCTGTATGACTGTATATGCAGATGATACCACCAGACATGTCTCCTCAGCTGACGTGGATCAGGTCAATGACATTTTACAACAGGAGCTAATGTCTGTTCAAAAACGGGTTCTGGAGAACCGTTTAAAATTGAATATTACAAAAACAAAGTGTATGCTATTGGGATCAAAGTATTCTGTCCGAAAAAATCTTAAGCTTAACATATCTCTCGATAAACAATTATTGGAACAACTCACGGAAATTAAACTTTTAGGTGTCACATTAGACCAAACTATGACATGGTCAACTCATATAAATAATATTGTTGCTAAAATGAGTAGGAATATTGCAATAATTAGAAGCAATGCTTATTTTATGCCAACGGAAACAAGAAAACTTGTAATTTCCTCTCTTGTTTTATCTCAGCTGGACTATTGTCCTAATGTTTGGTCTAGTGCTGCAAACAAACACTTGGAAAAGCTCCAGATAGTTCAGAATCGAGCGACGCGTCTTGCTCTAAACTGCTCTTTTAGGACTAATATCATTGCTATGCATAAGGAACTTCTGTGGCTGAAAGTCAAGGACAGACTGGCCTGTAATTTAGTTGTATCCTTGTATAAAGTGTGGACAACACACAGACCTTTACACATGGTCTCACAGTTACAGCTGACCGGCAGCAGACACAGGTTTAATACAAGACGAGCCTCAACCACAGTTTTCACTTTACCAAAACCAAGAACTAATGCACTAAAAGCAACGTTTCTCTATAGAGCCATTTCTCACTGGAATGTGCTGCCACAACACATAATGGTCATACAAAATCATGCTGTTTTTAAAAAATGTCTTAAGAAATTACTATTTTATAATGCTGAATAAAGTTGAATGTAACATTTTAAGTGTTTAGTTTGTGTTTTGAATAATGTAACTTAATCTCACTGTTGATTGGTCTGTTGTTATGGTGCTTGGATGTATTGAAGTGTATTGTATTTTAAATTGGACCCCAGGAAGACTAGTCTCTATGTTTGTAGAGACTAATGGGGATCCGTAAATAAACAAATAAACAAATAAACTATCGGCCCAAGCCAGGGGTTCCAATTGGATTCGGGAAACCAATCCCTATACGATCCTGAGCCTGTGCACATGAATTCGATATGATCCCGATCCGTTTGCAATCGGATTACACTCGTCCATGTGCACGCAGTGAATGCGATAAGAAATGCAAGAAATCATTACTTCTCCACAATAATCACCAACCACAAAAATAATCCAAAAGTTTTCTTCTCAACCACTGACAACATTTTAAACCCCGATTCTAACGCGTTTTACCTGACACCCACTGACTCTCTCTGTGAGCAGTTTGCTGACCACTTCACGGGAAAGATAAACACCATCAGATGTGATATTTTATCTCGTCAAAGCTGTTTCTAACACATCTGAGTGTTTGTCTCGACCAGAGGAAACACTTGTCCTGGTTAATGCTGAGATGCTTGACAAAGTTTTCTACTCAGAGAGGCCCACCACATGTCTTTTAGATCCAAACCTCACCCCATTTTTTAAGTCATTTTATGAATCTTTTAGGGATGAACTTTTGGTCATGATGAATTGCTCTCTTCAGACAGGGGTCTTTCCCGCTGCCTTCAAAGCGACGCTGGTGAGGCCCCTGCTGAAGAAGAGCAATTTAGATTTTAACGATTTTAACAACTACCGACCAGTGTCAAACTTACCATTTTAAGCAAGATTTTAGAAAAACTTGTTTTTATCCAACTAAACGATTTTTTAAAATGACCACAACATTTTGGAATCTGGTTTTAGGGTGAACCACAGCACCGAGACTGCCTTGGCAAAGATTTTTAATGACTTTAGAATAAATTGTGATTCACAAAAGGTGTGTTGGTTCTACTGGATCTGAGCGCTGCCTTTGACACAGTAGACCACTGTTCTTTTAACTCGCCTAAACACCTTGGCCTCTCTGTAAGTTTCAGGGTCAATTTTAAAGTTCTTTTACTGTTTTTTAAATGTCTTAATGGTCTTGGGCCTTCTTATCTTTCAGAACTACTTTCCCCTTACGAACCTTCACGGGTCCTGTGCTCCTCCGGCAGCTCCTGGTCATTCCCAAAGTCAGGACACTCACGGAGAGGCGTCTTTTCAGGACTACGGCCCTCGTCTATGGAACTGCCGGAGGAGCTCAGGGCCAAAGAGAACGTTCATGTTTTTAAGAGTGGCTCAAGACTCACTGTTTAGCTTGGACTTTGATTGATTTTTTTTTTTTTTTTACGCTGTGTGTAGTTGTATGTATTTTAGCATGTTGGTATGTGTGGGCGTGTGCGTGCATGTGTGTGTGGGACTGTTGTGGTGTCAGGCAGCTGTGGGGTTGGGTGGGTGGAGGGAAATGTGGGCTGTTTTTAATCACTGTAAAGCACTTTGTGTTACATTTTTTGTATGAAAAGTGCTTTATAAATAAAGTTTTGATTTGATTTTGATTTATTATTAGTCTGTCTACATTTCCAAAACACAAAATGCTCTGTTCCACCTTGTGATGTCATGTAGCAGTAGTTTTCAACAGCTACTTTTAGTTCAGTAGAGATTGACAGTTCCAGGGCTGAAATGATCCAAATGATTCTAGTGAAGGTGTACGGAGTTCAAAAATAAATAAATAAATTAATTAATTAAAAAAATAAAAATTGTAGAGTACTTCCTGTATTACCACATGACATCACAAGGTGGAACAGTGTTTTCAGTTTAAGAGAAGAAAGCCTAAATATGCCAGGTAAGTTTATAATGAGGAAACAACATTATAAAATACATCTGAAAACAGCTTAATATGGACCCTTTAAAAGCTCAGAAAAGTTGCATTATGTCTCCCTTAAATTTAAGACTTTTACAAAGCTTTTTACATGTACACTTGTTTTTGTTTTTATGCTCACTCACTAAAACTAATTATTTTACATTCTAACATGGCTTACGGTTGACATAATATAGGACCTTTAATATCTGTGACAGAGAAGAGCATGTGGTGGATCTGGATCACTGGAGGAGCTCTGTACTTTCAGAAATATATTGTTTTTTCAGCTCTATCTGCTGAATTTGGGCGACCCTGCGGAGACCCTACTCCGTAATGGTACACCACGAGGACAGGAGAAACCAGGATACACAGAATGACAAATCTGAAAACTTCAGCACTGAAAAAAAGCCCAAAGAATTACAGATTTTAAATAAGGAGGCCAAACCATAAAAACAAAGCCTGCAGTTTCCAGGCTCTAATGAGCAAAATTACAATATGCACATGGCATTGGCATAGGCCTGTCATGATAACACATTTAGAGTCACGATATTGCTACAGAGAAATATTGTGATAAATGATCATATTGAAACAACTTTATGCCACTGACACAAAGCAGAATAATCCCAGTAAACCCATTTTTAAATAGACAATATCATCAAAGGTGCAGTGTGTAACTTTTCTGGTGGAGGGTCCATCAGATTTTTTTTCCATGGAGATGTTATTGCTTTGTCTGGAATGTTTCACAGCATGATATTAAACCTTTCTATCTCCATGGAGACCAAACCGTTACAGGTCAGATCTGTAGAGAGGCAATCCTGCTCACAGTCACAACAAAACCAACGATAATTGAATAAATGTGGAATATTCGAAGCAGCGCAATGACATTTCCACAGAAACAAGAAGGTGGCGGACCCCAAGCATTACATCTGCATTACATAAACAGCAGAGTGAACCAATAATTAGCCATAGAAGTGACATTATTCTGGGTCCATCAGATGCTTTTCTCCATGGAGATGTTTCACAGTGTGGTATCCTCAACATTCCAGTCAGAGCAGTGACATCCACAGAAACAAGCAGGTGGTGGACCCCCAATCAAAAAGTTACATAGTGTAACTTAAGATAAAACTTCAGATGAAACTGTTCAGGAAAGGTCTAATTTCATGCAGTAATGTGATTTTTTTTCTTTTCTTTTTTTTTTCTTCCCCTTATCAATAGTTAAGGCCCTATATTACACTAGAAGTTAATATACAATTAATGATCAAAGGAGAAGTTCAATTTGTCAACTGGACAAAGTTTGCTCATCCGAGAGGCTTCGTCAGCTCCTCTCGGATGAGCGGCGAAACGTTTTCAACCAAACAAACTTTGTCCAGTTGACAAATTGAACTTCTCCTTTGATCATGGATTCTACCTGGACGACTGAGGGACTCTTCACGCAATATACAATTAACTTGAAAACTGTAAAGATATATAAGGATTACAAAAAAAAAAAAGATGAATGAAACAAAATACAACTCCGGGTTTGGTTTTGAGGAGGAAACGGCATTCTAACATGGCTTAAAGGAAAAGTAACTTTTTTTTTTTTTTTTTTACAATCTGAGCCTTCTTTCGGCAATAAAACAAGTAGTTTTACTCACCCATAGCAGTTTGGTGTCAATTTGAGCAGTTTCGTAGAAGTTATGTTGTAGTGTATCCGTTAGCGTGAGTGCTCGGGGCATTACTTTGCGGTCTCCAAATAACACAAACTTTAGCACTTTTCAAATCATAGAATATCTTAATCTACGATTTTGTTTGAAGCAAAACTGGCCTGTAATCCGAGATTTATCCATAGTTTCGAGTAGATGAGGACGCCAGTGCGCATGTGCGGACTGTGCTCTCAGCTCCCGGGACCCAAACATGGAACACAAAGCTGTAAACTATGGATAAATCTCGGATTACAGGCCACTTTTGACTCAAACTAAATCGTAGATTAACCCTCCTGTTGTCCTCATATTCTGTATACACCCCATGTCCTCCCGGTCAAAATGACCCGTCTTCACTAAATCCCAAATATAAGCAGTTTAATTGAATTTTAAACCAAATTTTATTTTGCTTGAAGAAACATTCACCACACAATGTGTGAATACTTGAGTTTTCCCTTTTCACCTGCATTTCTATAGCTTTAGAAACAAAAGAAAAGTGCAAAAAGGAATTTTGAATGCATTTTTATTCATCCCAATGAGTCAGATTCTTATGATTTTTTTTTTTTTTTTACTGAACACTGTAAGAAAAATATACAATCCATAAAACAATATAACTCATTCAACTAAATTTTTGCACTTTTTTTGCACTACTTGGCCAGAGAGAAACGAAATTTCAATTCACTGTATGTTGAACACATATGGCAGAATTGACAATAAAGCTGACTTTGATCATTGATCTAATTAGCACATGTAGGGGAAGTATGCAAATGTACAGCTCTTGCAGATATATTTCTTACACCTACAGCACACAGTATGTGTTTTACGGTCCTTCTTTGGCAGGCAGAACAGACATCTCTTCCTCTTACTTGCCCCAGCTGGGGCAGTGGCAGTGGCAGCTGGATCCTCAGGTTGATCAGGAGTTCCTGCACTCTGTATAGCTTTGACAACTGCTGCAGAGGCTTCTGTGCGGGGGACATGCTTCCTTCTTTCAATGAGTGGAGTTACAAGTGCCTTTCCTTGCTGCTCCAGGAACACCCTCCTCTTGTTCTGCTTACGAGGCATCCAGGTTGGGTTGATCTCTCTCCAAATCACAAAACATTGTAGAAGGAAACATCAATGATGTAGTGGAAGATAACCAGGGGCCAGCGGGCAGTCATCCTTCTGCAGCTGTATCACCTTAGGTTGTCCAAACCTTTGTTACAGTTGTAGTCTAGGATGATGGATGACTTCCTGTCCTCACGATCGCTAATGCCAGCGTCTGTGTGCAGTGTGCTCATAAGTACTACATTCTTATTTTTCTTTGGGATGTTGGAAACTAGGGTGGTGGTGGGCGTGAAGGCAAACTTTGATGAGAAGACCTCTCTCTCCTTTGTTGCAAGCAGTGCAGGTGGGACCTCAGGCTTGTTCTTTCGAACTGTGCCAACCATGGTGATCTTCCTCTTCAGGAGCTGCTGTCCGAGTTCATAAGAGGTGAAGAAATTGTCAGATGTCACATTGTGACCCCCTCAGTCCCTCTGTCACATCAAGCACAACTCGCATCCCCTGGTTCTTCTCTGGGCCTCCAGTGGTCGGCTTCCCAGTGTAGACTTGGATCTTCCAAACGTAGCTTGATTTGGCATCACAAGCCACCCATGAGTTGATCCCATCGTTATAACGCACACTCATAGCTTCAGCACAGAGAGAATTCGGGGTAATGTCATCTGCAGCACCTTTATAACTTCTGGAAATCCACAGATCAAAGGCACTGTCCACGAGAAGGCCACCTGTGCTGTCTTGTCTTATTTACATCTGCTACTGATTGTTTGCATCTGCTACTGATTGATCTGAGACAGATCTAAAACATTCTCACATTCTGTGGTTTGTAAATAACTCTGTGACCGTGATTTTAATTGAATTTCACTGTTCGGTCATTTTGACCCGAAGACGACCTTTGTACCTTTTTTTGTACAGCATGCATGATAATGTGAATAAAGGCAACAATTCACTTTTTCTAAAGTTTGGATCAATCTAGGAAAAGTCATAAAATGTCAAGTTAAA
Source organism: Paratrypauchen microcephalus (assembly GCA_036785185.1). Classification (NCBI taxonomy): domain Eukaryota; kingdom Metazoa; phylum Chordata; class Actinopteri; order Gobiiformes; family Gobiidae; genus Paratrypauchen; species Paratrypauchen microcephalus. The sequence goes on along the minus strand of JAVJIX010000058.1, from coordinate 380,057 downwards.
AAATGATCGTTAAGGTGATTTTTTGGGGGTTTTTAACACAGTGGCCGGTCATTTTGACCCGAGGACAACAGGAGGGTTAAGACATCGAGCTTCTATGATTTGAAAAGTGCTAAAGTTTGTGCTATTTGTAGCCCGTACGGGGCATATTACATGCTCGGGGCATATATTATATGCCCCGAGCTATGGCTAGAAGTTATGCTAGGCTAACCGCAAATCTGAAACATCTCTGGAAGTGCTCCATATGACACCAAAGTGCTATGGGTGAGTAAAACAAGTTGTTTTATTACCGAAATAAGGCTCAGATTGTAAAAAAACGTTACTTTTCCTTTAAAGCTCACAAGAGGCAATTTTGCGTATTATAGGCCATGTAGTTTCGATGCTAGTTTTAGTATTGTTTAGTATGTGATTTTTTGATGATTCTGACAACCCCAGTCTGTAGTAAATGTAATCCTTATTTAACTCGGTAAGTAGTTCCTGGGTTTAAAATCAGGTTTAACAGTGCACCAGGCAAGGCAAGTTTATTTGTATAGCATAATTCGTGCACAAATAATTCAAAGTGCTTTATAGACTGTAGAGAAATGTAACTTGGTCTGGTTTGGTCTCCATGAGGATAGAAAAGCTTAATGCCACACTGTGAAACATTCCAGACAAAACACTAACATCTCCATGCAGAAAAGCATTTGACGGATCCTCCACTAGAAAGGTCACACAATGAGCCTTTAAAGGTCCCATGGCATGAAATTTTCACTTTCTGAGGTTTTTGAACGTTAATGTGAGCTCCCCTACCCTGTTTAGCCCCCCCCCCCACATGGTTAAAAGTTGCGAAATGTCTAAACTGAGCATTTGCGATCCTTTTCTGCGTTAGAAAAAATCGGAGCTCAAACGGGCGAGTTTGAACAAGGAAACTTATTGACGTCAGATCGAAAAAAGAAATGCAAATGCAGTTCCACCCCCGTCTGTCTGTACTCAGCGTCTCTGTAAATCACGCCCAGAGAGTTTGGACTGCGAATGCGCTAGGCAATGCCAAATGCGTTTTTTTATTTGCCTGGAGGCACGTCCGAGTGTTTCTAGGCTCGGAAGTCCTTTATCTGAGCCTCTGGACCTTTGAACAGCAGTGGTTTAATTTTATTTTCTGTGGAAATGTGTTTATTTTTCAATGGAATACTTCAAATCTCTCCCCCCGTGCAAAAACAAGGAAATGGATCAGCTGATGGCTCAGAGCTGAGAGAGGAGAGTTTGGCCACGCCCCCACCCTCTACTATAGGCCAGCTCTTTTCTCCTCATTTGCATTCAAGCAACAACGCCCATTATAGAGTGTTCAGAGAGAAAAATTACTCTTTCTCATCTTATCTCTGTTTCTCATGCACTGAGTGTTGATTTTGAAGAAGGATTCATTTACAGTATTAGGGAACCATTAAGGAGCCATATAAAAGCATCAACAAGTACCATGTCATGGGGTCTTTAAATTATTTATTTTTTTTGGATGTATACGGGCCAGTGCTGTAAAAGGAGTGGCTGTTTTCATGTTTTTGGACTTTATCTGCTCGAGGATGTGTTTACGCTTATTTCTGATTTGTTTTGATTTGAAAGTGAGATGATAAGACATGATTCAGTGTGCCTCTTTTGTGTCGGACAACAATAGAAAAGAAGTGGCAGTGAAATCCAAGAAATATCTGCGTAAAATGGTATTGCGGGTATTATGCAAAATCTACATTCATATCATGCGCCAAACAACTATACAACAACTCCCCCTTATGTAACAGATAACCCTATGTCATGTCAATCATCATATCATCTTTGCACTATTTTTCCTTATGTCCGTTTGTATGTAACTGAGATATATTTGTATTATTATATTTCTATAGTTTATTTTTACTTGTACATGTACATTTATATAATTATGCCTTATTTGACGCCAGCCTCTTGCTATTTTTACTCTTTGTTATTATATTATATTATATTATATTATATTATATTATATTATATTATATTATATTATATTATATTATATTATATTATATTATATTATATTATATTATATTATATTATATTGTGATGTGTGAGCCACTGTGTTCAAATAATTTGCTGCCTCTAGGTCAGGGCTCCCTTGAAAAAGAGGTTTTTAATCTCAATGGGATTTCCCTGGTTAAATAAAGGTTTAAATAAAAATAAATAAAAAATAATTTAAAAAAAGAAAAATTCCCTTGTGGATCAGTAAAGTTTGTCTCAGACTAAAATTGTAGGAGGTTTATACCATGTTATGATGTTGTTCCCTCATCAAAAACATGCCTGACGGGGATGTAGATGTCATCCATGAATGTTTCCATAATCTAGAAAATGAGATTGAGGCTAATAAGTTCATGTTAAAGGAAAAGTAACATTTTTTTACAATCTGAGCCTTCTTTCGGCAATAAAACAAGTAGTTTTACTCACCCATAGCAGTTTGGTGTCAATTGGGGCAGTATCGCAGAACTTATGTTGAGCCGTTCTGTTCTACTAATGATCCCGTATCCGTTAGCATGAGTGCTCGGGGCATTACTTTGCGGTGTCCAAATAACACAAACTTTAGCACTTTTCAAATCACAGAAGATCGCTGTGTCAGGGTAGACTTTTAGTGGATTCCAAAACGGCCTGAAACCCGATATGCAGCTATAGTTTCATTTGATGATGTCATCAGAGAGGACAGTGCGCATGCATGAACTCAGCTGTTTTGTAAACACCGCTAGTCTGAAAGAAGCTAACACCGCTCTGAACTTTACTTTTCTGTTGCGATATCGGGTTTCAGGCCGTTTTGGAATCCACTAAAAGTCTACCCTGACACAGCGATCTTCTGTGATTTGAAAAGTGCTAAAGTTTGTGTTATTTGACACCGCAAATCAGTGCCCCGAGCACTCACGCTAACGGATACGGGATCATTAGTAGAACAGAACGGCTCAACATAACTTCTGTGATACTGCTCCAATTGACACCAAACTGCTATGGGTGAGTAAAACTACTTGTTTTATTGCCGAAAGAAGGCTCAAATTGTTAAAAAAACGTTAATTTTCCTTTAAAATAACAGTGGAATTTCTGTTTATCTTTTCTTTTTTTTTTTCAAATGAATCATCATTTGATGAGAAATGCATCTGCAGTTCCTTTAGCAAAAGTTTAAGAAGACAAAGAGCTACTTTGCTTGCCTGGAAGAATCCATGACTCATCGCTGTACCAGCAGATGAGTCTGGTAACGCTTGGTCCAGAATGCGCTGCTGTTGCGCGTAGACAGAAGCTAAGTGAACCAATCAGAGATTGCGCCATCTTGATTCAAAACTGAGGCGGAACTTCCGCTGCCTAAGAGTGACTTTGCGGGCAAAGGCGGGTGCACTGACGTCACCATCTTTGAACGAATCAGAATCGCGGAGTCCGTTTGTAACCGGAGGAGCGAGGGTGGATGGAGGGTGTCCAAATGGTATCGCGCTGTATAGGAAATACAGAGAGATATCATTTGGCTGGCCAGGTAACTACTTTGCATGAAATGTTTGAGAAATATTGCTTGCTGATGATACACTGAATTACACAAAATTATATGGTTTATGTTTTGAATAAAAAATGATCTAAAATCCTACTCTGTTTTATTAACTGCTAACACATATTTTATTCTTTTGAAAATGCTATATTCACCGAAAACAACATATTAATAACTCCCTTTGCTCTCGGCAATAAGTCACTCCCCTTTTGGAGCCACAACACCATCATAACACAATCAGTGTGTGTTTTTGGAGAATTGTCCTGTGGGAGCCTGGGTGACGTCGTCTTGGGCACTGAACTGAAGAGTGGGTTTCGCCCAGGGCGCAAATCACTCTAGGAACGCCACTGTATAAGTCATGTTGTAATGTTGATACCTCTTCAAAAATATACTAAGAGTTGTGTTTCGTTTGACACACACATTTGAATAACCCTTTATTTTAAGTCTGTCTGCAACTCTAAAGTTCAAAATGCTCTGTTCCACCTTGTGATGTCATGAAGTGGTAAAGTTAACAGCTATCTTTTACCTTATGTTTAGTAAAGTGAACAATTCCAGGGTTAAGAATCATCCAAATGATTCTGTTGAGTAGAAGAACTCTGTCTAAATATGCAGAATATGTGTGTTAAATGTGTGAATGAAACAAAACACAACTCCTGGTAAGTTTTGGATGATGAGAAAACATGAGAACAGATCAGAAAATAGTGTAATATGGGTCCTTTCAATATTGCTACCCAGAAATAGCATCAAAACACTATTAAACCAGTATTACTTTGCATAGAACATATGTATTCAGAAGACAATATATTTAGTACTTTATTTTGAACCGTTAGTTGTTTGGTCCCTTTCAGTGATATAATTGCAGTTTCTCAGTCTGCCATGTGTGTCGAAAATGCTTTTACTTATTTTACACAAAAGAATCATGCTAACAGATCACATTATATTTGCCCACATGTGTCTGAACTTGAGGCACGTTTAGTTTGGACACAACTCGTCTGATTTTAAAAGTCCTTTATTACATCAAATGGACTCTTGTTATAATGTTGTTACTTCCTCAAAAACATACTTGGAGTTGTGTTTTGTTTCATTCACATGTTCACACGCTGCATTATTAGGCTGTCTATATCTTCCAAGCTCAAAATGCTCTGTTCCACCTTGTGATGTCATCAAGTAGTAGTTTTCAAGTTAACAGCTACATTTTATCTTTAGTTCAGTCGAGATTGGCAATTCCAAGGCTGAAATTATCCAAATGATTCTAATCAAGGTGTATGGAGTTTAAAAAAACACAGTGGAGCACTTCCTGATTTACCATATGACATCACAAGGTGGAACAGAGAGAAGAAATATTAAAGATTTGTGTGTTAAACATGCATGAATGAAACAAAACACAACACTGGGTATGTTTTGGATGAGGGAACAACATTCTTACATAGATCAGAAAATAGAGTAGCCTAAAATAAGGCCAGGGACAGGTTTACACTTATATTTTAGACCCATTTACACAGTTAATCAGTGGTTTTGGTGTTTAGTGGCCCTTTATTTATCCACTGTAATGTGTTCATGAGCGCCTTGCTCCAGAGCAGTTTTGCCCTCAACAACTACCATGCTAACACATACTTACTGGTTATGGGAAAATAAAATCGCTTTCTATTTCAGACAGCACCACCACACTCGTTTTAACCTCAGAGCTGCTTAGACGTTGTATATGTTTGTTATTTTTCTCACTAATTCTGTGCAGTTTGAAGCCTAAATTTTACAAATCAGGCACCACCGTGTACTCCTATGATTTTAGAAAAGTATCCACAGTATATTTTAGGGATGGTAGAAGATTGTGAAATTTTTTTTTTCAGTGTTTACATTTGGATTGGACAAAAAAGGGTGAGTTACATCTCTTTAACAGCTCCAAAAAGCAGTACTAGAATGGAAACAAATATATGAAATTAAATAAATACAAAACTGTAAAAGATTATTGTTGAATTATGTTCAAATCTCATCTTGTCTCGTCCTCGTGGAATCTCATATCTCTCATATCTTGGACCTAGAAACTGTGTCTCGTCCCGTCCCTAGTATATTCTGAACACCACCAAAGGACAAAGTAACTGCACCTAAATGTAGTTAGTCAAAATGAATAATATTCTCAGTCCCTGTATTCACTTCCCCACATTGTCCTCTCGTTACCCTAACACGTACCTGAACTTGAGTCATAGAAAGCCCCACTGGTTTACACAAATTGCATCTCAAAACACCTCCTCCTCCTCCCGTTGTCCTGGGAACGCTAACCTGTAAACGCCAGGACATTTCGGAACATTATGTTGGTGCTTACCTCCGGATCGGGGATTTGCGCGACCACATTGGACACTCTCTGGGACAGCGGCAGAAGCAGGAGGATTCTCCAGTCGCGTAACACAGAAATGTCCACCATTCTGTGTGCTTCCTGGTGCTCCCGTCTCCCACCCTACCCCCCTAGTCTCTCCTCTCTTCTTCTCTCTGTGCTTCTGTATTGGCGCCCTCCCGCAACAATTACAATGTGCCAATGTGATTAACGGTCACTTGGGGGGGCTCTCCGGTGTGTCCTCCCATCCACAGATGCTTCCTAAACCTTAAAAGAGGACGGGAAAAGGACAGAGACCAGCCTACTCCACTGAAATGCTGTTGTACAATGGGGCGAGTGAGCTTTGCAGTTCAGACGCATTAATTAATCAACAGGGTGCTGGTGTAGTTTACAAGCTGCTGCTACTGGAAGCTAGCAGCTAACGCCTAGAAATGAGGGGGATGGGCACCCAAGGGCTCATCAGGTCGAACAGGCAGTGAGCCCTGCGTCATGCTCCACCAAGGGTGCTTACCGTAATGTTGTGTAATACAAGTCAGGTTTTAGAACACTTTTTTGTGTAATTGTAACAGACGTTTTTTGGGGTCATAACTTAGACTTAAATTTAGACAAACTTTACTGATCCACAAGGGGAATAGTTTGGACACTACAGTAGCTCACACATCACAATATAATATAAGAACAAAGGGTAAAAATAGAAATGCCAAAATACTGGTGTCAAATAAGGCACAATTATATGACTCAATATACAATAAAAGAAAACAAAATATAAAAATAAAGTAATACAAATATATCGGCGGCAGTAGCTCAGTTGGTAGAGCATATGTCTCGTGATCCAGGGGTTAGTGGGTTCGAATCCCGCTCTTGACGGGTTGACCGCATGTGATCCCAGCTCCCACAGATGAGCTGTTGTGTCCTTGGGCAAGACACTTAACCCCACCTCACCCCCAGTGTCTGTGGACACTGGTAGCCCCCATGGCAGAAGATACATCAAGGCCTGTTGTGACGTGAGCCGTCCTCCTGTGGACCCACCACCTGCAGAAGGATTCATGGCGGCTGGTGCATTGTGTTCTGGGCAGCAGAACACTGCTTGGACTGCTGCCCCCGCGACCCAGAAAATGGAAAAGTGGAAGAAAATGAATAAATGAAAATATATCTCAGCTTTATACAAGAGGTCGTAAGTAAAACAGTGCAGATGATTGATCGAAGAAAACCAAAGTCTTATTAGTTTTAAAAGTGTAACATGTAGCTCATGTAGCTCACCAACACATAAAGCTGCATTGTGTAACTTTTCTGGTGGAAGGTCCATCAAAAGCTTTTCTCCATGGAGATGTTATTGCTTTGGGCGGCAGTAGCTCAGTTGGTAGAGCGTTTGTCCACTGATCCAAAGGTTGGCGGTTCAAATCCCGCTCTTAGGGTTAGGGAATCGTACCACAGGTTGGTTGGTACGATTCCAGCTCCCACAGATGAATGCTGCCATTGTGTCCTTGGGCAAGACACTTAACCCACCTTGCCCCCAGTGTCTGCGTACACTGGTGTGTGAGTGGTTCCTTGTTGTAAAGCACTTTGGGTGCCTTGAAGGTGGAAAAGCGCTATATAAAGATGTGACCATTACTATTTGTCTGGAATGTTTCACAGTATGGCATTAAACCTCTATATGGAGACCAAACCAGACCAAGTTAGAGGTCAGATTTGTGGAGAGGCAACCCCAGACGGACTCCCAACCAAAAAGTACAAAAAAACAACAACTTAGTATCCCACATACAAAACAACAATAATAACAAAATAATAATGGAAGGGGGGTTTAGTAACCCTTAAAACTACTGTTTACAATTAAGTTAGATTAAAAATATTAAAACATAATCTTACATTTATATTTTAAAACAGGCAGTACTAAGAATGACGCTGAAAATGTGTAACTAACTAGCACTATAAACACATGGGTCCAATAATGACCTGTCCACATATGCCCAGTGGACTCCTTTACACTGTTGAGGGTTAGTTCATAATCTAATAATTATGCATGCAGGCTACCAGGCAATATACAGAGAGAGAGAAAAAAAAAACCTCCCGTGAGCTCAAACTAACCCTGCTAATGTTGCATTTGCTGATAATTTGAGCATAAAAATGATCAGAACAAGTCTCTGGGCAGTTAAAAGCACAAGACAATTTTGCATAACAGCTCTTTTAAAGTTAATAAGATAAAAATCAAAGTTGTAACCTGGTTCTGATGGGAATTTGGCCTATTTATAAAACCGGGGCATTAAAGCAGTCATTTATCAGCACATGGACAAAGCGCCTGTACCTTAAGCCAAATGATCAATAGCCCTCAATAGCACACACTGTCCCCGGCCCACACTTCTATCCAGATAATGAACTCAGACCAGTGTTCTTCTAATGATGCGGTGATAATTAGCCTGCTGTCATTAGCCTTTTCATCGAGAAAAGAAAAAACAAACAAACTCAAACTATGAACACAGATTTCTGTGACAGTTTCACCCTTGTCTAAACAGTTTATTTGTTGCTGGCACTTCTCTCTTACGTCAATAAAAATACTTATATGTTTTATTGAGTTTGACACTAATCATTATTCATCACAAAAATCAATATGCGTGAAATTAAAGTCTTGAGATGCACATGGGGTCGTTCTGTCTTTGTCAATAGTCTCACCTTTTCACAGTAAAATGCATGGCCTTTATTCTATCGATTGGATTTTTATTGGACTTTAGGATAACTGTGCAGTGGCCCCTCACCAGTCGTATTAGGAATAATTTAATAAAAAGACATTCATAAGTAGATAATTTCCCAAATACATGGTTGATTCTGTAAAAATGATAAAGCACAAAGTTGACAAATGGCCAGTGACTGATGATCAATTATGGAAAAAAAGGAGTTTTCTCAGAAATACAGATTTTGCTTCTTTACAAAAATCTTGAAATCTTGCACCTAAGTAAAGTGTAGGTTTCTCTTGAAGGATCTTTGACTTAAGAATTAGACTTAGACAAACTTTATTGATCCACAAGAGAAATGATCTGGGTACAGTAGCCCACTCCTCAAATATAATATTTAACGGAGGGGAACCAAAAAAGAGCAATAGACCAGTGTCAAATGAGACATCATTATAAAAATAAAAAATAATAATACATGTATATGTACATATAATAAAACAGAATAAATAAAATAGAAAAATAAGTAACAAAATATCAAATAAAATATTTAATCACAGCTATATGCAGTTGTAGGGAGTATTATCTGTTACATAAGGTGAGTTGTTGTACAGTTGTAGGGAGTATTATCTGTGACATAAGGTGAGTTGTTGTACAGTTGTAGGGAGTATTATCTGTTACATAAGGTGAGTTGTTGTACAGTTGTAGGGAGTATTATCTGTTACATAAGAGTGAGTTGTTGTACAGTTGTAGGGAGTATTATCTGTTACATAAGGTGAGTTGTACAGTTGTAGGGAGTATTATCTGTGACAAGGTGAGTTGTTGTACACTTGTAGGGAGTATTATCTGTTACATAAGGTGAGTTGTTGTACAGTTGTAGGGAGTATTATCTGTTACATAAGGTGAGTTGTTGTACAGTTGTAGGGAGTATTATCTGTTCCATAAGGTGAGTTGTTGTACAGTTGTAGGGAGTATTATCTGTGACATAAGGTGAGTTGTTGTACACTTGTAGGGAGTATTATCTGTTCCATAAGGTGAGTTGTTGTACAGTTGTAGGGAGTATTATCTGTGACATAAGGTGAGTTGTTGTACAGTTGTAGGGAGTATTATCTGTGACATAAGAGTGAGTTGTTGTACAGTTGTAGGGAGTATTATCTGTTACATAAGGTGAGTTGTTGTACAGTTGTAGGGAGTATTATCTGTTCCATAAGGTGAGTTGTTGTACACTTGTAGGGAGTATTATCTGTTACATAAGGTGAGTTGTTGTACAGTTGTAGGGAGTATTATCTGTTACATAAGGTGAGTTGTTGTACAGTTGTAGGGAGTATTATCTGTTACATAAGGTGAGTTGTTGTACAGTTGTAGGGAGTATTATCTGTGACATAAGAGTGAGTTGTTGTACAGTTGTAGGGAGTATTATCTGTGACATAAGGTGAGTTGTTGTACAGTTGTAGGGAGTATTATCTGTGACATAAGAGTGAGTTGTTGTACAGTTGTAGGGAGTATTATCTGTGACATAAGAGTGAGTTGTTGTACAGTTGTAGGGAGTATTATCTGTTCCATAAGGTGAGTTGTTGTACACTTGTAGGGAGTATTATCTGTTACATAAGGTGAGTTGTTGTACAGTTGTAGGGAGTATTATCTGTGACATAAGAGTGAGTTGTTGTACAGTTGTAGGGAGTATTATCTGTTACATAAGGTGAGTTGTTGTACAGTTGTAGGGAGTATTATCTGTTACATAAGGTGAGTTGTTGTACAGTTGTAGGGAGTATTATCTGTGACATAAGAGTGAGTTGTTGTACAGTTGTAGGGAGTATTATCTGTTCCATAAGGTGAGTTGTTGTACAGTTGTAGGGAGTATTATCTGTGACATAAGAGTGAGTTGTTGTACAGTTGTAGGGAGTATTATCTGTTACATAAGGTGAGTTGTTGTACAGTTGTAGGGAGTATTATCTGTGACATAAGAGTGAGTTGTTGTACAGTTGTAGGGAGTATTATCTGTTACATAAGGTGAGTTGTTGTACAGTTGTAGGGAGTATTATCTGTGACATAAGGTGAGTTGTTGTACAGTTGTAGGGAGTATTATCTGTGACATAAGGTGAGTTGTTGTACACTTGTAGGGAGTATTATCTGTTCCATAAGGTGAGTTGTTGTACAGTTGTAGGGAGTATTATCTGTTCCATAAGGTGAGTTGTTGTACACTTGTAGGGAGTATTATCTGTTACATAAGGTGAGTTGTTGTACAGTTGTAGGGAGTATTATCTGTTACATAAGGTGAGTTGTTGTACAGTTGTAGGGAGTATTATCTGTTACATAAGGGTGAGTGGTTGTACAGTTGTAGGGAGTATTATCTGTTACATAAGGTGAGTTGTTGTACAGTTGTAGGGAGTATTATCTGTTACATAAGGTGAGTTGTTGTACACTTGTAGGGAGTATTATCTGTGACATAAGGTGAGTTGTTGTACAGTTGTAGGGAGTATTATCTGTGACATAAGGTGAGTTGTTGTACAGTTGTAGGGAGTATTATCTGTTCCATAAGGTGAGTTGTTGTACACTTGTAGGGAGTATTATCTGTGACATAAGAGTGAGTTGTTGTACACTTGTAGGGAGTATTATCTGTTCCATAAAGTGAGTTGTTGTACAGTTGTAGGGAGTATTATCTGTTACATAAGGTGAGTTGTTGTACAGTTGTAGGGAGTATTATCTGTTACATAAGGTGAGTTGTTGTAAAGTTGTAGGGAGTATTATCTGTGACATAAGGTGAGTTGTTGTACAGTTGTAGGGAGTATTATCTGTTACATAAGGTGAGTTGTTGTACAGTTGTAGGGAGTATTATCTGTCCCTCTGGTGCAGTGGGTGAGCAGGAGTGTCCATGATGGAGAGCAGTTTGTCCAGTGTCCTCCTGTCCTTCACTGTGACAAATGTCTCCAGCTCACAGCCGATCATGTGACCAGCTTTGCGGATCAGTTTGTCAATCCGTCTTTTTAGTGGTGCTGCAGACCACAGCGAAGTCCAGGGCGAGCATTGTGTAAAAAAGTAAAAGAGTGGAAAAATCAGCTCAGTATCAGTAAAGTGGGGTGACTATGCAACATTCCAGTGATTATTACAATATCTGATACAATATCTGGCCCAGCTGGATCTCATCAGACCTGGTTAGTAGGCTACTAGGATGGGGGACCAGGTGCCACAGTGGGGCGCCATTGGCAAAACTGCTGTTGTGTCCTTAGGCAAGACACTTCATCCAAATGACCTCATGTGAATGATAGTGTGTGTAAGTGTTGGTGGTGGGAGATTGCCTGGTTTACACCTGATCATATCACAAGTGATATATGGTCTGGGAGCCACGTAGTGGAGGTGTGTCGCTTATTTGGCGTTATGAATGTCTATCATTTGGCGTATACGTAGCCCATTGCCATGTCAGTTGTCAGTTCAAACTACAAGCTTCTGTTTGTCACATAGTATGCGTCACGGTCGTGCCACCCCTCCCCGCTCTCTGATTGGCTCCCACAATCGGGAGAGCGTTGCCAGGTTGTCTTTCAGATTGGAACGAATGAAAGCAGCCTGGGATTTCCCAGGTTAGGTGGGAGAGCGCCCGATAGACTTCTGTCAGCCTACCCTAGGACAGCTGTGGCTATAGATCTCTGTTCCACCTTGTGACAGCTTCATTTTACCTTTTGTTCAGTAGAGATTGGCAATTCCAGGTCTGAAATGATCCACATGACTCTAATGAAGGTATATGGAGTTTAAAAACACAGACCACTATTACCACCATTATTATTACCAGTATTTTACCGCTATGACCACATGACATCACAAGGTGCAACACAGCATTTTCTGTTTGAGCCTCAGCCTAAATACGCATGATTTGTGTGATAAATATGTGTGAATGAAACAAAACACGACTCTAGGTGTGTATTTGATGAGGAAACCAGACAATAACATAGATCAGAATATAGTGTAATATGGGCCCTGCTTAGAAAAGTACTTCAACACAGACTGCCAGTGATAATAACTTACTTTACATGACATTATTGCTAAATCAGACAAGGACCACCGTGGCAAAAAGACAAGTGGCAGCTCCATAACTGTGAAGGTCAATGGACTGAGCTCATAGTGGATGGGACAAGAATGATATTTTGTTCTTATGGCTCTCCGTTGAGCTAAGTACTATTTGAGAAGATGGATGTGAACGAATCAGGAAGAAAAGGACAAGCTGTCTATTAAAAACACTCATTTAATTTGAAGAAATAGTCTGTTTTTGATTAATTAAACATGATCAAATTTTACACTTACGGTGGTTTTAATTATTCATATAATGTGATCGCTTTTTCAATGTTGATGTTAGATCTGGTTGTTTCAAAACAGTAACAGAATGTAGCTCTCCGCTCTTCATTCCCCCAACCACTTTTATTTTATGGTAATGATCTCAGTAAAAGGGTATACTTATGTTCAATTTTAATTCAATTCTATGTCTAATGTTGTTTTGGGTCGCCCGGGCCTTTCTGTGTGGAGTTTGCACAGGCCTCTCAAGTCTCACGCACTGAGAGTGTGACACACGCAATTCGACGGCACACATGGCATTTCTCATGCTGATTTTTATTTTTATTTTTTGTGCCCAGAAAATCGGTCTGTGTGGCTCAGTTTATGCAGGCACCGCGCATTTTCAGCGTTTTTATTGTCACGGTTGGTGGATTGGGTGATTTATTCAGTCAACATTCATGTATTGGTTGTGCATATTTGGTTTGGGCTGGAATTGACATGGCTAGCTTACTTTTGTGTGGGAATACAATGTATGGTCAGAATTGGTGCATTTCAGTATTTCAATGCTTATGATTTGTGCGGATAGACATGTAATTTGTATGAACGCATGAATATAATATATATATATATATATATATATATATATATATATATATATATATACATACAAGAAAGCCTTTGACTCAATGCCACACACATGGATCACTGAGTGCTTGGAGCTGTACAATATCAATAAGACTCTAAGGGCATTCATTGCAAACTTGAAGCTAATGGCAAGCCACTTGCACAAGTGTCCATCAAATGTGGCATATACCAAGGAGACGCACTGTCCCCACTGCTGTTCTGCAGAGGTCTGAACCCCCTCAGCCAAATCATCGAAAGCACTGGCTACGGATACCGACTCAGAAATGGGGCCACCATCAGTCACCTCCTCTACATGGATGACATCAAGCTGTACGCTAAGAGTGAGCGAGACATCGACTCACTGATCCACACCACCAGGATCTACAGCACAGACATTGGAATGTCATTCGGGCTTGAGAAATGTAGTAGGATGGTGACCAAGAGAGGGAAGGTATTCCACACAGAGGGGGGTCTCACTCCCAGAGGGAACAATAACAGACATTGAGGACAGTTACAAGTACCTTGGTATCCCACAAGCAAATGGCAACCTTGAAGAGGCAACAAGGAAAGCGGCTACAGCCAAATACCTGCAACGAGTAAGGCAAGTCCTAAGAAGTCAGCTCAATGGCAAGAACAAGGCCCAGGCAATAAACAGCTATGCCCTGCCAGTGATCAGAACCCAGCAGGAATCATAAGCTGGCCAAAGGAGGAGATACAGACCACAGACGTTAAGACATGAAAGCTCCTGACCATGCATGGAGGGTTCCATCCCAAATCCAGCACCCTGAGACTGTACACGAGCTGGAAGGAAGGAGGCCGAGGACTAGTGAGTGTGGGAACCACTGTCCAGGATGAAACATCCAAAATCCATAAGTACATCAAGGACAAGGCCCCAACAGATGATGTGCTCAAGGAATGCCTCAGACAGTGGAGTGCAGAGGAAGAGGTGCTGGAGGGACCATTATGGCAGGACAAAGTGCTACATGGGGCGTACCACCGAAACATAACTGAAGTGACTGATATCAAGAAATCCTACCAATGGCTGGAGAGGGTCTGAAGGACAGCACAGAGGCCCTCATCCTGGCTGCACAGGAGCAGGCCTTGAGCACCCGAGCAATAGAGGCCCAGATCTACCACACCAGACAAGACCCAAGGTGTAGGCTGTGAAAAAAAAAAGAGAATCCTTCTCTAAACAGAAATGGTGGAGTCAGACATTATTTGTATCCCATCTATAATTCCATTCTTAAACCTAAATCAAAACAAACAAAAGGTCAGGGCCAGAGGTGTGAAAAACAGTCGTGTAGGGGTGAATAGGTATGCTAATCTAGACGCCAGAGAAACAAAAGACAGAAACAAATAGGCGAGATAGTTTCGGAAAGTAGTTAGCTAGTTAGCTCCTCCCTGCAGCGAGATATAAGCAGTGTCTTACCAGCACTCTACCCAGAACTGACGAAGACTCTCGGATGAGCGGCGAAACGTATTTGACCAAACAAACTTTGTCCAGTTGTTAAATTGAATTTCTTCTTTTGTCATACACACTTAAATCGCAATCTGGATGCAAACAGTTAGCAAATGGCAAAGGCTGCAGTTTTTGAAGTACCATAATTTCCTCCACAAAATATCCTGTCTTATTTTGCATAAAAAACTCCAACTCTAACACATGATGCTTGTATTAGTTTATCACTTCATATTTCAGTCTTTTTGTCAATTCTCATTTACTCCATTGTGAATGTTGAGCAGAATCCTGTTATTAAAAAAGACTGAACTTTTCTTTTAACCATGTTGTTTCTCTTCATTATTTCTCTTCTCCATTTGGAGTGATTTGTGCATGTTCTTTAACTTCTTACTCTCAAGACACCATTTGTCGATCAAATCACCACACGCAGCAAACACCCACTGCTCTGTACTTCTCCAATTTCATTTTCTTAATCTGTGATATGTGCAGGATTTGGTAGAGTTGCGTAGTCATTTTGGTACAAATGAAAAGAAATAAATCTGCTGCTCACTAATGTGATCTGTAGTTATCCACAGAAGTTGCTGATTCCTTGTTGTGATGACGTTTACAGCGACGTAAGCTCCTATTGGGCACCTCACTTTATTAATACAGAGGAGACTTGTTTCTTTTATTGATATGTTTTAGAGGAATATTGTAATTTAAAATGTGCAAATTAAAGCTATACAGCAGACACAAGCACAATAGGTTTGCTTTAAAACACAAAGTGAATAAATATTTGCAGAACTGGTTAGGAAAATGTCACAGATCAGATCATTCTTCTTCAGTGTGTGGGCGTGCGCTGAGTCACACGTGAAGGATTTATGCACCAGCGCTGATTGAAGCAGCCACTGACTTAAACTTCCAGGCACTAGGGCAAGTCCTCCTCGGTATAAGGCCATTTATACAGGAGCATGATTTTTAGATGGAAAATGGGGGAGAAAATGAGTTTGGTTTCACGTGGATGAGTGAGACATCAGCGCTGAGAGAGACAGAACAGCTCACAGTGACTGGCCCCTTTTCATCTCCAAGTATGAGGATCAGATGGGCTTCCAGAGGACTACAGCAACCTGGAAAAGAGTGATATAGAAACTACACTCAACAAAAATATAAACGCAACACTTTTGTTTTTGCTCCCATTTTTCCTGAGACGGACCCAAAGATCCAAAATTCACTCCAGATACACAACACTACCATTTCTCTCAAACATTGTTCACAAATCTGTCCAAATGTGTGACAGCGAGCACCTCTGCCCCGCCGAGACAATCCACCCCACCTCACAGGTGCGCCACATCAAGATGCCGATCCGACATCATGACCAGTGCACAGGTGCGCCCCAGACTGCCCACAATAAAAGGCCACCCCGAAATGTGCATTTTTTTTGTTGCTTTATTGGGGGTCTGGGGACTCAGAACCAGTCAGTATCTGGTGTGACCACCATTTGCCTCATGCAGTGCAACACATCTTCTTCGCATAGAGTTTATCAGATTGTCAGTTGTGGCCTGTGGAATGTTGGTCCACTCCTCTTCAATGGCTGTGCGAAGTTGCTGGATATTAGTGGGAGCTGGTACACGCTGTCGTATACGCCGGTCATGCACATCCCAAACATGCTCAATGGGTGACATGTCCGGTGAGTATGCTGGCCATGCAAGAACTGGGACATTTTCAGCTTCCAAGAATTGTGTACAGATCCTTGCAACATGGGGCCGTGCATTATCTTGCTGAAACATGAGGTGATGTTCATGGATGTATGGCACAACAATGGGCCTCAGGATCTCATCACGGTATCTCTGTGCATTCAAAATGCCATCAATAAAATGCACCTGTGTTCTTCGTCCATAACAGCCTTTGAAGAGGAGTGGACCAACATTCCACAGGCCACAACTGACAATCTGATAAACTCTATGTGAAGAAGATGTGTTGCACTGCATGAGGCAAATGGTGGTCACACCAGATACTGACTGGTTCTGAGTCCCCAGACCCCCAATAAAGCAAAAAAAAAAAATGCACATTTCGGGGTGGCCTTTTATTGTGGGCAGTCTGGGGTGCACCTGTGCACTGGTCATGATGTCGGATCGGCATCTTGATGTGGCGCACCTGTGAGGTGGGGTGGATTGTCTCGGCGGGGCAGAGGTGCTCGCTGTCACACATTTGGACAGATTTGTGAACAATGTTTGAGAGAAATGGTAGTGTTGTGTATCTGGAGTGAATTTTGGATCTTTGGGTCCATCTCAGGAAAAATGGGAGCAAAAACAAAAGTGTTGCGTTTATATTTTTGTTGAGTGTATATATTGACAACTTTGAAAGAGGTTGAAAGAACGGCGCAGTACCTGATTTTTTTTTAAAGGTGCACGTAACTTTTCTATTGGAGGGTCTGACACCTGCTTGTCTACATGGAGATGTTATTGCTTTGCCTGGAGATGTTCCACAGTAGAGATTAAAAGAGTCATAAATTAAAGGGAGACAACTGGGTTACATTACAAGTCAGATCTATGGAGAGACAACCCTATTGACAGTGAGTTATTATTGTATTTTTAAGCAATAAGGGCGTGCTAAATAGATTGTTTAATGCCATACCACAGAACATTCCAGGCAAAGACATCTCCATGGAGGGTCACGGACCCTCTATCATAAAAGCTGCACTGTGCACCTCTAAAAACATGAAAAACAGTTTGCAGTGGTCTAAAAGTATTCCTCACTTACTCTATGCAGTAATTCTAACCAACCACAATGAGTTTATAAGGGCTTTTCACAACTTTCAGAGATCAGAGTAGAGTTTTGCAGTCATGGTAAAGCTAATAACAACTACCATGCTAATTGCACTAATTGCACATTGCTTAAAATGTTAATGATAATTAGATGCATACATTACACAGTGGACTTATTTTGCCCTCAAGACCTCCTTATACAATATATCTGTAAAAACACACACACACACACAGGGTACAGGGCCTTTAAAGGTGCACTGTGTAGGATGGTGGTGCATTGGTGGATTGTGGGTATTGCAATTCCGGTTCTAGCTACGACAGACTTCGAGAGTCAGAAACAACAGTAATAATAATAATAATAATAATAATAATAATAATAATAATAATAATAATAATAATAATAATAAGTGACTATTGATCTCACACTGGAGAAATTCTTCTCTGCATTTTAACCCATCCTATATATATATATATATATATATATATATATATATATATATATATATATATATATATATATATATATATATATATATATATATATATGTGGCGGCAGCCATAAAGATTTTAAGTTTTCCCTTTTTGCACTTTTAATATTTATATATTTTGTACAAATAAAGTTTATTTCATTTTATTATTTTGTTTGCATAAGTTCACAACCATGGTGAGTGCTTTAAATTGTTTAGCGGTGAATGGACTACATTTCCCATGGTGCATGTGGTGATGTCACTTCCGGCATTGACATGAACTCTCGTGAGCTACTTGTCGAGGAAAAAGTTTGTTAGCATTTTTGAGGAAGCTACATCAAGTTGACTGTCAAGGAAAAGTTGCTCTAAGTTTATTTTTACTTTAACATCAAGGATAACCTCCGCTCTTAGTCTGCAAACCGGCATAAGTGGTACGTTGTCTTTTGTTCAACTATTTTAACCGCATGTACATCTGTCTGTGTTTATGAGTTTGTTTAATTGTGTACTTATGTTTGTTTTATGTAGTTCTACGGTGTTATCAGTCCTGATGGTGAAGACCTCCGTGAGTTTGCAGATTTCCTAACTAGTGTCACAACAGTCATGCCTTTTGTTCAAGGGTTGCAAACACTAAATGACTGTCCTCTCACCCTTCCTCTTCACCATATACACCTCGGACTTCACATACAACACGGACAGCTGCCATCTCCAGAAGTTCTCCGACGACTCGGCCATTGTGGGCTGTATGTCTGAGGGGAACGAGCTGGAGTACCGCTTGGTCATCAGTGACTTTGTGGACTGGTGTGGGCGCAACCACCTGAGCCTTAACACCAGTAAGACAAAGGAGCTGGTGATCGACTTCAGGAGGAGACCACTACCTCACTCACCGGTGAACATCCAGGGGCAGGACATAGAGACTGTGGACAGTTTCAAGTACCTGGGTGTTCACCTCAACAATAAACTGGACTGGTCCCACAACACTGACGCCCTGTACAAGAAGGGCCAAAGTCGCCTCCACCTCCTGAGGAGACTGAGTTCCTTTGGAGTGTGCAGGCCTCTGCTCAAGACTTTTTATGACTCTGTGGTGGCCTCTGCTCTCCTCTACGCTGTCGTCTGCTGGGCCCCGAGCAGCACAGAACGGGACAGAAAAAGACTGAATAAGCTGGTTAAGAGGGCCAGCTCTGTCCTGGGCTGTCCTCTGGACCGTGTAGAGGAGGTGGCTGAGAGGAGGGTACTGGCCAAATTCACATCCATCATGGATGACACCTCTCACCCTCTGCACCGGACTGTAGAGGAGCTGAGCAGCTCCTTCAGCAGCCGACTGAGGCACCCCCAGTGCAAGAAGGAGCGCTACCACAGATCCTTCATCCCCACCGCCATCAGACTGTATAATTCTAACATATAGGCCAGACATGCAATATCCTCCTTTTCATGTTGATGCTTGTTGTTACTATTATCATTATTACTATTTTCCATTATTATTATTATTACGTATTACTATTTGCACTATTTATTACTTACTTTATCCCCTCCCTGCCTGCATGCACTTTTTCCCTCCTGTCCAATTGTCCTGGAGCTACTGTGGCGAGTAAATTTCTCCTGTGTGAGATCAATAAAGTCTTATCTTATCTTATCTTATCTTATAATAAAGAAACATCAGTCATAAGAACCTGGGCCTTGGATTGTGACTAAGGGAGGAACAGTAGAACACTTCGGTGAAACTGAGGACCAGATACAGCCGAACCTGCGCGCGAGGACGAGAAGTAGCCGAGCCTGCATGCACGGAGGGGGAGCAGCCGACTTGCGAAGTTTGGCAAGCGCAGCAGACAGCGGCACGTGTTCTGGGGAAAAGGCCATCTTCATAAACGGTGTGGATTTCGGTTTGGACTGAAGCAACCGTGAAACAAGTAAGGCTAAGCAAGCAAGCAAGCACTTAAAGTTGGTGTCTTGGAAGTTGCGCGGCATAGGTGAATTGCTTTCAGACTTTAATCGTCTTCTACCCGTGGATTTAAAGGATTTATGAACATTCCGATTCATCGAACTGTTGAAGATTAAATTGACGTTGTTGAGGTTCTTTTGATGTGGCATTTTAGCTTGGTATATCACTGATTAATGCCTTTGTGTTGCACCTTTGATGTTATAAATGTGTATGAGACTTAAGGTACATTTTTAAACTTTTATTGGAACTTATAATAGTGCTATATTGATGCAATACCACAATTAATTGCAAATAAGTTATTTTATGCACAAGTGTAGCATTCATAAAATTTAAAATGTCTCACACTGATGAAAGTACTGTACAATACACACAAAAGAAAGATCTTCCTGACCGAGAAGATTTAAAGAAAGTATTCATGGATGATGATGCACAACTGAAAGACTCAGAAGCACCAGAACCACATCAAATTGAAAAGGTTGGTGACTCTATACCACCAGACATTCGGAGGAGTCAGCGTACACGTGTCCTTACAGAGAAAGGAAAACAGTTGCAAGATGCCAAAATCAATGAATTAAGAAGGACATTTGAACGGACATATAAAAGATGGAAATACCACATCAATGGATTTAAAAGAGCAATGAAATACAAAGAAGACTCTGAATTGGTTGTGGAAATTATTACTGCTGTCAACGCCCATCAAGTTAATTTAAATGCTGTTTATGAAAGAATCCGAGCCATTTCAGTCCCTGATCATGAACTTAGGAGAAAGAATGACTCGTGTTTTGCCATAACAAAGACTGCAAAGGAGAAAGCCCAGTGTTTCATTTCTGCTGTAGGTGATCCAGATGACATACCCTGGCCTGAAACTGATTCAGTGTTTGACCCCACAGAGTCCAGTGTCATGTCTTTGCAATCCCTTCCGGTCTCCAAAGTTTCTAGTCGGGTCTCTCTTCAGTCAGCACAGAAAAAGCAGCAAGCTGCAGCTGAAGTGGCAGCAACACAAGAGGTGCTTAAAATCATGAAGTCGCAACATCAATGTGAAGAGGAGATCAGAGAACTAGAAGCAGAATAGAGGAAGGTGACTGCAGAGCGAGAGGCACACGAACGAGCGATGAAGGCAGAGCGAGCGAGGCAAACAGCCCTGTTTGTAGCAGAAAGCATGACAAGGAAAAGGAAATTGGAGGAAAAGAGAAAGGAGGTGGAGCTTTTAGAGGAACTGAAAAGGCACAATGCAGCACAAGCTCGATTGCGAGTTTATTTTGAGGAAGACCACCTAGACTGTCCTTCATCCCCTCAATATACATTGAGCAGTCATGTCACTGCAGGCACAAAGCTTAACCCTGCTGCTCACGCATTTGTTCCCTTGCAAGTTCCATTAAGTAGGACTTCCTTTACACTGCCACCTCCAATGGCCTTCCCACAAGGCCACAACACTGAGGCTGCAGTGGCGCCAGCCAGCAATCAAGCCACCGCCCATGGATCAATGACCAATGACTTTGTGAAAATACTTGCAGAAGCAATTACAGCAAACAGAATTCCAATTCCTGAGCCTGTCATCTTTTTTGGAGATCCATTACAGTATACTGACTGGAAGATGTCTTTTCACACATTAATTGATCACAAGAATCTGCCAGCGCAGGAAAAACTCTTTTTCTTGAGAAAGTATGTCGGAGGCGTGGCCAAGCGAGCTATCGAAGGATACTCTCTTGTCGGAACTGAGGATGCTTATGCAGCTGCATGGAGAATACTTGATGACCGCTTTGGAAATCCTTTTATTGTCGGCAAAGCATACAGAGACAAAATAAGTACATGGCATAAGATCTCCTCCAAAGATGGTGAAGACCTCCGTGAGTTTGCAGATTTCCTAACTAGAGTCACAACAGTCATGCCTTTTGTTCAAGGGTTGCAAACACTAAATGACTGTGTTGAAATTCAGAAAATTGCTGTCAAGTTGCCAGACTGGCTGAGTTCCCGGTGGAACCGAACAGCTACAGTTTTTCAGGATGAACATCAAGCCTTTCCTGACTTCAAGGCATTTGTCCAGTTTCTCAACAAAGAGGCCAGAATTGCTTGCAATCCCATAACCTCACTCCAAGCATTAAAGTCGTTAGAGCAAGAAAACTCGAGACAGAATCATTCAGATCACAAGCTTCACAAAAATCGCCACTCAACAGCAAAAACCTTCACTACAAGTTCACGTGAGAAAACCACTCCTGTGTGTGTGTTCTGCAAAAGGCATGGACATTCTCTGCACAAATGTAGGAAGTTTATGGAGAACCCTGTCGAAGAGCGAGTGAAGTTTGTGCAATCAGAAAAATTATGTTTTGGCTGTCTTAAGATTGGACACAACTCAAAAAATTGCATATCCAGAAGTGTCTGTGAAGAGTGTGAGAAACGCCATCCAACCTGCCTACATCAAGATCGGCAGAGAGAGCCAAAATCTCAAGCTTGTCAGCTGCAGTCCATGGTCAGTGAGAGACCTGCAGAAAGTAAATGTGAGCAACCCAATAAACAGCTAGAAGTACAACCAGCGACTTCCAACAGAGTCATTCAACACGCCAGACCCACCCACACATCATCAATTCTCCCTGTTTACGTGTCAACAGCTGCTAATCCTGAGGAAAAATTTTTAGTGTATGCCTTACTCGACACTCAGAGCGACACTACCTTTATTCTGAAGGATATAGCTGATTTGTTGCATGTAAAGAAAGATCCTGTGAGGCTCAAGATCTCCACAATCACATCAAGAACAATGGTTGTGTCAAGCAGCAAGTTGCATGGTTTACAAGTACGAGGCTTTACGTCTGATGAAAAGATTAACCTTCCAGTTACATACACAAGAGAATACATACCTGCCAATAAATCTGATATACCCACCTGTAATACAGCAAGAGGATGGCCTCATTTGCAACATTTGGCTGATGAGATGCCAACTGAACTCGACTGTGAAGTTGGATTGTTGATCGGTTACAACTGCCTCCAAGTCCTGCTTCCCAGAGCCGTAATTAGTGGCAAGGAGGGTCAACCGTTTGCCCAGAAATCTGTGCTGGGGTGGAGTATTATTGGCTACAACAATTTTGACAATGAATTTGCAGATGAAATTGGAATCAGTCATCGAATCCTTTCAAAATAAGTCTTTCCAGTCACTCAATCATTCCAGCCACTTAAATCTGAAGACCACTTTGTGTGTCGCACCAAAGTGAAGGAAATGCTTACTCCAGCAGATATGCTTAAGATATTTGAATCGGATTTCACAGAAAGGGATGGTGAAGATGTAGCCTTATCCCAAGAAGATCTTCGTTTCCTATCCAAGTTGAAGCAGGGCATCAAACAAAAGGATGACGGGCATATTCGACCTCAGATGTCCATACAGTCAGCTAAAATGTTTATGCACTCCATGATACTGTCTCACATCACTTACTGTCGAACTGTCTGGTCTCACTCAACTGCTACAGCTTTAAAACCCATCCACTCTCTTTATAAACGCACCATCAAAACTCTGGAGCGGAAACCCCACTCTTATCACCACTGTCCAATCCTGCAAAAACACAATCTGCTTAACTGGGAAAACCTGGTCAAATGTGCTCATCTGTGTCTCACATATAAAATCATTCATGGCTCGTCATCTCCTCCACTCACACAGTTTCTTCACATCAGGACGTCAGAACACAGCAGAACCAGAGGGGCATTGAGAGGGGACTGTATCATCCCCCTCAGAAAAAGTCTCTTTGGCCAAACCTCCTTCTCTGTGCAAGCTGCCCATGACTGGAACACCACCCCCACCACAATCAGAAACCTCCCCACTTACACCTCACTTAAATTACACTTAAAGAAATGGTTAATTGAGAGTCAGTCCTGTCACCATTAACATCCACCTCCCGATGCCCCTGTCGCTATCCTGCCTCTTGTGTGTTACTGTTTGACTGTGATTGTATGAGTCTGTATATGTGTGTATGTGATGCTCTTAATGGTTTATAGTGTTTGTGGCTGGAAATGAATGTATGTGGCGGAATGTGGTTTTATGTCTGTATAGAATTGCATGGAGCTGTATGTGACTGTATGTATGAAGGATTTTAGAGTGTAAATATTAACCCTGTTTTTATTTTATTTTATTCTATTTTACTTCTTGTAGGTTTGACATGTTACATCTGTCCGGGACAACAGATGAAAAATAGCCCTCAGGCTAATTCTGGCATATTTACATGCAAATGTTTATTAATGTGCACTGTCCCTGAAATAAATAAATAAATAAATAAATAAATTTTGAGATGCCACTGCCCTTTAAACAGGACAAACAGTCTTTGCCAAACAACATGGCTGCTGTTTCACATCGCCTCCAGTGTTTAAGGAGAAGCTTCAGAAAGAAGAGATGGAAAAGAGTCCAATTTCTGGCTAGTGAGTTTTGGAGCAGATGGAAGAGAAAGTATCTTTTGACTCTGCAACAAAGAAACAAGTGGTGTAAGAACCGTCGGAATGCAAAGGTCAATGATGTGGTCCTACTGCAAGATGACCTGGCACCAAGAAACCATTGGAAGCTCGCCAAGGTTGTTGAAGTCTTCCCGGGCTCTGATGGACGGGTTAGGAAGGTCAAACTGTTAATCATTGATGCAACACTAAATGACAAAGGCGCGCGCACCATTAAACCTGTGTATTTAGAAAGGCCCATACACAAAATAGTCTCTCTACTTGAATTTGACTAAACTCAATAGTAGTTTTGATGTGTGTATTTTTGAACTTTGGGTTTCCAGAATCACACTTGTGTGATGGTGGGAGTGTGGCGGCAGCCATAAAGATTTTAAGTTTTCCCTTTTTGCACTTTTAATATTTATATATTTTGTACAAATAAAGTTTATTTCATTTTATTATTTTGTTTGCATAAGTTCACAACCATGGTGAGTGCTTTAAATTGTTTAGCGGTGAATGGACTACATTTCCCATGGTGCATGTGGTGATGTCACTTCCGGCATTGACATGAACTCTCGTGAGCTACTTGTCGAGGAAAAAGTTTGTTAGCATTTTTGAGGAAGCTACATCAAGTTGATTGTCAAGGAAAAGTTGCTCTAAGTTTATTTTTACTTTAACATCAAGGATAACCTCCGCTCTTAGTCTGCAAACCGGCATAAGTGGTACGTTGTCTTTTGTTCAACTATTTTAACCGCATGTACATCTGTCTGTGTTTATGAGTTTGTTTAATTGTGTACTTATGTTTGTTTTATGTAGTTCTACGGTGTTATAATAAAGAAACATCAGTCATAAGAACCTGGGCCTTGGATTGTGACTAAGGGAGGAACAATATATATATATATAGTCAGTATATATATATGCTTCGGTTTGGTCAGGACCTAAGCTGGAGAATTTTACCTATGGTGCATGTTTTGGGTTGATGGGGGAAGTAGCAGAATCTCCCAGGAACCAGTAGGTGGCGTATGCGCAAGCAACGCGTAACCCGCCATTAACCCGAAAGTGAAAGGGTGTGAAATCTACGGGCCACTGCCGACAGCTATAAAGAAAACAGTGAAGGCGGAGCCCAAAATACAGTCTGTCCTTCTGCTCTCGTAGTTAAAATGGACGCCACTACATGGGGAAGATCCCCCTTTTATGTGACTATATCTAAGTCCAAAAGAATTTTTTGATTTGATTTGATTTTGATTTGATTTCATGATGGAAGTGAAAAGGCTTGGAAAACAATGTATTTTTGAATGGGTATCTTCAATTTCAGTAATTAACGGGTAAAAATCTTACACAGTGTACCTGGTAGCTACTGTCCATATTTTGGAGTTGACAGGTTTAGATCAGTTTCAGTTCAAGTTTGTGTAATAAAGTGGTGAGATGTGTAACATTCAGTGGATCAGTAAAGACAGTTTTGCGTATAACTTTTCTATAGTTTTCATAAAATTGTCCAAATGTTTGCTCAGCTACTTTGGTATGTGTAAATATTGGAAATATTGAAAATATTGAAATATTGGAAAGACAAATTCCCAAATATGGAACCTGATCATTTCTATTAATGACTAGACTCAAGAGCAGACCTGGGCATTGTCCATCTCCTGGGCCACATACAGCCCTTTGGTTGACTCCGACTGGTTTAAGCTCATTTGGAATGACAAAATAAACATATTACCTCATGCTGCATTTATTTCTTTTATTGCTTTTAAAATGACATTTTTTGTAAGGCAACCTCACTGCTCCATTGCTTAGTCATTACATACACTCTTACCAGTCTTACCAGCTTGTCAAAACAATGCTATTTACTGCTTTTTATAAAGAAATACAATTAATAATATGCAGAATTGAGTTAAGCATTTTGGCCCTGCTCTCCACAATATTTTCTGTTTCTCATGTGGCCCCATGAAAAAAATATTTTTTCCTGCCCAAGACCATGCAAAATCTGCATTTGAACAAAATTCAAATGCAGATTTTAGCTGCCCCCAATCTGTGTTAAATAATACTGGACATGTTGTGATGTCATCTGAAATTAAGCAGTTTCATGCTTAATAAACTCATATTGACACGATATTGCTAATATAGTGTCAATATGAGTTTATTAAGCATGAAAATTATGACTGGTGTGTCCAAGGCCAGTCGTGGGAGGTATAAATACATGCATGCTTTTCTTCTTTTCTCTCTCCGCTCTGTAAACATTTTTGCTATGAGAAGATTCAAGATTCAAGTTTATTTGTTTATTTGTCATATGCAGAATCAACACAGGGTCAACAAAGCAATGAAATGTTTCGGATCAGAAGAACCGTTGACACTCTAAGATAGTCAGAAGTACTAATAACAGCAGTAATAGTACATGGTAAAGTGTTGCAAAAGTCTGGAAGAAGTAAACAAAATAATAAAAATATGTAATAAAATGTAATAAAAATACAAGGTACAATGTACAAGGTGCAGGTAGGATTAAATCAAAGATCAAATAAGGTGTAAGTATTTCACAGATTGCACATAATATGGTGTGGTGTAGGTGTTGCATGTGGATTTCGTATTGCACATAGTATGATATAAATATTGCACATAGGTTATTGCACTGATTATTGCACAGGTAACAGTAATTTACAGTGAGGTAGTGACAGACATGATATATTCATATAGAGCAGCAGCAGTAAACATATTATGCATCATGAAAAGTAGTTTAGTGCAGTATTATTGAGAGTTCAGTATTATTTGGAGTATTATCCAGAGTTCAGTAGTCTGACAGCTTGGGGGTAATATCTGTCTTTGAGTGTTTTTGTGCGTGCTGCAGGCTCCTGTATCGTCTACCAGAGGGTAGCAGACAGAAGAGTCCTTGTGCCGGATGAGTATGGTCCTTAGTGATGCTGCGTGCCTTACGCAGACCCCTGCTGTGGTAAATGTCCTGGATGGAGGGGAGACTGCTGCCAGTGATGTCCTCTGCCGCTCACACCACCCTCTGTAGTGCTTTGTGGTTCCCATACCACACTGTGATGCAGCCCGTCAGCAGGCTCTCCATGGTGCACCTGTAGAAGTTTGTGAGGATGCTGGTGTTCATACCAAACTTCCTCAACTTCCTCAGGAAGTAGAGTCTTTGTCGGGCTTTCTTAACCACAGTGTCTGTATGTAGTGTCCAGGACAGATCCTCAGTGATGTGGACCCCAAAGAACTTAAAACTGATCACCTGCTCCACCTCAGCATTGTTGATGAATGTAACCAGAGTACATCTCATTTCTCTTTCCTCGCTTCCTTCTCCTTGATTCCTCTCCCTGATTCTGCAGAAAATGGGTGAGGAAGTCCCGCCCACAGAGAAAACACAGGGAGGAGAGACACGATGTAAACTCCTCACTCATCAGATCAGAAATCAGTAAAGTTTGATTATTTGATGTGATGTCTGTGTCCTGAAGTCTACCTCAGGTTTACTCCTTCCTTCCATGGTTTTCTTTGGGACACCACTTAATATGACACATTTGACTGACCTCTGAAAAATGGAGGATCTAGAGCAGGGGTGCTCAACCTTTTATTAACCGAGATCTATTTTTGAGGTTGATGGTGTGGTCTACCATTTTAGAATGAACTGGCAATGACACAGCAAATATGGGCTTTTGGAGTGAGATTATTTTTAAAGTCGCATAGGGGCAAAAAAAATCGGATTTGGGTCACTTCAGGCTGCAGTGTGAACGTTGCCCAAGATATGTGGTCCTAAAACCGATACATATCCGAACGGCCAAGTCGCATTCATCCGACCTGGGCGTGTTTCCTCCAGCGAGAGTGGTACAAGTCGGCGCTCACAAATGTACACAAACGTTCTTCTCGTCATGCGGAAATAGTATATAAACTCCGTATCAGTTTAGCGGCGAAGCACGTAGCAATCCCACCACTCTTGGCTGCGACTCCGCACCAACACGTTTCTTTCTGCAGACGTTGCTGCCACTGCCCCACAAAACGCCCTGGCCAAAAACCTTGTCAACCTTGTCAATGAATGAATGAATGAATGAATGAATGTTTTGGCTCCGGTACGACAGCAACTTTAGGCTACTTCCGTAAACATTCACTTGCTCCGCATGACGTCGTGTCCTCCAAGGCGCATGCGGGACACTTTTGGGACGTTTAAAATTCACACTGGGGATCACATACAAGCCGCATTTAACACCTTACAGTGGAGGGCCTTTTTTGAGCAATTGTCCCTAAAAAGACCTCTCCAAATTAAAATCATTCCTGTTATTGAAGTATATGGATTATATACAAATGTTTGGTCTCTGTGTAAAGGGAACATTCTCTAGTTTTACCCTCAGCATTTACATTCACTCCAAATGTGATTGGAAAAAAGTTATACACCTTGGAACACCAAAAAAAAAGTGTTTTTTTTATCCTCGCCTAATTTTTTTCTAAATATAAAAGGTGTCTATAGCTGCTGTTCATAGCTGAGGCCTAAAATACACTATCTTTCAATACAATAAGTTGTTGACCACTCAAATTTCAAATTGGGAATCAATAGCTGTAAAAATAAACTTTTTACTCCACTTTTTGTTATACTTTGTCCAGGCGTTTTATACAGGGATCATGCTTTTATCCAAACCTATCCAAATTGGAAACATTTAGAAAACGTTTAATAACTTTTGACTCATTCAACCTACAGACATCATTGAGGGCTCTACTGAAAGCTTACAACTAGAGGAATCCATTTCTGCACACAAGGTCACTATATTATGTCCCTGAGAATTACATTCTATAAAAATCAATTTTCAATCAAAAATCAAATTTCTATCAAAAATAGACCAAACACGTGTTGAAAATGAAAATATGTATTGAAAAATTCTACATATACATATACATTTTCAAAAAACCATGGACACTAAACGTTCCACACATATTTACAGGTATTTACACACTAAGAGTCCGGTGTGTTCCACTGACTGTAGCAGTCCCTTGTTTGAATAAAGCAGAGTGCAGTGTCACAGGTAGAACATTTTACAGCTGTCTTTGACTGACATCTTCTACACTTCAGCCTGCCATTTG
This sequence comes from Paratrypauchen microcephalus, assembly GCA_036785185.1. Lineage (NCBI taxonomy): Eukaryota > Metazoa > Chordata > Actinopteri > Gobiiformes > Gobiidae > Paratrypauchen > Paratrypauchen microcephalus. The sequence goes on along the minus strand of JAVJIX010000058.1, from coordinate 350,608 downwards.
TGCGCTCACCACTGCTGCCCATCCCTTCTTTGTTGCTCCGGTCGTGGTAGGGCTCCTTATCTGCAGTTGGGCTTTATTGGTACACAGTGATGACACTAGTAAGAAAAACACAAAAATATAATAGGAAATAAGCTCAAAATATGCTTTCTAAAATGTTATTTTCAAAGATCAAAGTCAGCTTTATTGTCAATTCTCCCATATGTGTTCAACATAGTGAATCGAAATTTTGTTTCTCTCTGGCCAAGTAGTGCAAAAACAGTGTACAAAACACAATAAAGACAAAACTAAAACTATCTAAGACAAAAATCTAAATCTAAAAACTAAAATCTATTCTTATTTATTTTCTTATTTATTTTATCTAAACACCCAATAAATAATAGTAGGTCTATTTTACAAAAAGTGATCTAAATGCACAAAAAATCTAATGTTTGTTTTATTTTTATTCAAATACTACATCAAATACATAATAAAATGATACTTACACATCCAGAAGTACATCCTTCATAAACAACGCCTCCTCCACACAGCCCATATGTTTCCTGATTCTCCACCTCCGACTGCTCCAGAGCTGAAATCTGCAGCCTCCAAACTTAAATATTTTCTCTTTCCAGTCCTTTTAGCCATATTTTCAATCAAGGAAACTCAAATCAACAGCAAAGGCGCAAGACGCATGGCTGCGCGTAAATTACGCACAGTTTACGCACGGACCGCAGCTTCGCGTTACGCAGCTGTTTCACGTGGAGCTTGTTGTGAAAGGCCTAACAAACTATATGTCTCCCTGTTCAGCGCCTCATTGGCTGTTCGCCTGAACTGTCAATCATCCTGTGTAACCTAACTTGTTGACTCAGCAAGGGCGGAACTCTTAGCTGATATTTACCGGAGTGTCACACATGATTGGACCTTTATGGCTCTAGAACAGCCCACGCTGCTTCTTTATGGATAATCTAAGTGTCAATCTATAGCTTACCCTTATGTTTAGCTGCTGCTAGCGCGGTTTTAGTGAGGAAAGTTATATTTGGCTTGATTTAGGCTAAAGAAGTGGGAAAAAAACACTAGCGCTTATGTAAGTTGGGAAGACTTTCGCTGTCGTATTGGATCTAACACGTGCTTTGGACTAAATTGTTTTACTGGATTTTATTCGCTGGATCCTTATGGACAAATTGATGCCAAGCTTATCGTGAAATACAGATGTCTGACCTGTCCAGAGCCTTCAAAGGTAAGCAAAGTAAAAAACCTAGTTTTGTGCTTTTCCGTATAAAAGCCCCATGTGCTCGGGGAGTGATTGTTGTGCAGGGAAATGAATTGCATAGTCAAAAAGAGGAGACTGTAAGGTTTCATTTGATGTGTAGAGTGTCATGATGCACGTTCGGGAATGTTTGCTCTTATATGGAAAGAAAAAAAAAAAGTGAAAGGGACCGTGCACGGGCCGGTCACAGCGTAAGAAGTTAATTGGAAATGTGAACGACCTCGCAAAAAAAATCGGATTTCACAAAATTGAGCATTATTAAGCCCTGCAGTCTGAACATATCCATATGCGATCGACTGACACTCTGCCTGCGATCAACTGGTAGACCGTGATCGGCTGGTTGGGCACCCCTGATCTAGAGGAATCAAGGAGAAGGAAGCGAAGAGAGAGAATCAAGATGCTGTCCATGCATACTTATCACCATGACAATACACAAAAACAGTAGGTGGCAGTATGCACATAAAAGGTTGATTGCGACTTGTAAGTGAACGAAAGAAGTAGCGGTTGAGGTATGGCCCTGCTCCTGAAAAAGTGGACTTTTTTTTTTTTTTGCTAAAAAACTGTCTATAATTGTATATTATTCCTAGTACTATTTTGGAAATTGTAGTGCAAACTAGGTGAACTTGCAGCTTTCTGGTCAAAAATGTATAAAAATGGCTGTATCCTGGCTCCTGCGACCACTCCAGTTTCAAGTAGTTGGTGACATCACAAAAATACACTTATTACAGCCAGGTGACCAGGTGAGTTTGAAATGTGGGTATCTGCTAGACCAATCACAATGCTGGGGGGGAGCTTGAAATATGGATATGTGATAGACCAATCACAGTTCCTCATATGTTCAGACCACGCCCCTTCTCCCCCTTCATTCGCCCCTTTAGTCCTCCCAGTCTTGCCCAGTTTAAAGGAATAGTGCGGGTTTTTTTGGTTAATCTGTATGGGTTTCCTTCTAAAAGTGTTGTGCGGTAACACCGGCTTACCTCTGACAGTCTCGTCTGAGCCCGGTGCTGCTCACGTTCTGGAGCTCACGTAAGTAGGTCCGGTAAGTTCACGGGGACATGAAATAAAGCTTGTTTTTTTCGCAAAACAACATTTGTCCAAAAAGTGATATATATTTCCGTCACTGACAGTTCCCAAAAAAGCCAGCTCCCTATTTCGCACGGTTCCCTTTTCTCTCGGAGTTGTATCACGGCGCGCGTAGCCTAGCCTACCTAGCCTGTTCACTTGTAAACATCTGCCGTCACCGCACCACATCTGCCGTAATCATCCGCTTACGAATGAACAGGCAATAGAGCTAACGTGGGCGGAGTGGTACGAATCTAGAGAAAATATGCAAATGTGAATTAGGCTGTGAAGAAAAACAAGCTTTATTTTGCGTCCCTGCAAACTTACCAGACCTACTTACGTGAGCTCCAGAACACGAACAGAACCGGGCTGAAACGAGACTGTCAGAGGTAAGCCGGTGTTACCACACGACACTTTTAGAAGGAAACCCATACAACCCATACATAAAAAAATAAATAAATGCACTATCCCTTTAAAGGTCCCATGGCATGAAATGTTCACTTTCTGAGGTTTTTGAATGTTAAAGTGAGCTCCCCTACCCTGTTTAGCCCCCCCCCATGGCTAAAAGTTGCAAAATGTGTAAACTGAGCAATTGCGATCCTTTTCCGCATTTGAAAAAGACAGCCCAGATGGGCGATTCTGAACAAGGGAACTTTCTGACATCACACTCGCAGAAAGGTTTCCACCCCCCGTCTGGATGTCTACCCCCCGTCTGGATGTCTACCCACTGTCTCTGGAAATCACGCCCAGAGAATTTGGACCGCAAACGAGCTACGAAATGCAAGATGCGTTTTTGTTTTTTTTTGCCTGGAAAGACATAAGAACCTCTCCAGGCTCGGATGTCCTTTATCTGAGCCTCCGAACCTCTGACACAGCAGTGGTTTAATTTTATTTTCTGTGCACCAGCGCACCGCTAATCCAGGAAACAGAGTATTTGGCCACAACCCACCCGCTGCACTGGCCTGTCTCTGTCCTCCTCATTTGCATTCAAGCAACAACGCCCAGAATAAAGCGTTTCAGAGACATATTTATGACTCTGATTGTGTTCATGAGGCTATCTCATGCACTGAGGCTTGATTTAAACTACTGAATAGTAGGTCTTAGCGGGTGTGTGTATGTGTGTGTGTATGTGTGTGTGTGGGGATGCAACTTTTCTGTAGGGTTTTTATGTGTTTTTATGTGTGTGTGTGTGTTTTAAACAGGTTTTACTAACAATGGCAGTCTTTTTATATGCTGCATGTTTCCTTTGTTCATGTGTTATACATGTTTCTTATGTGTCTGTCTGCTGTGCTGTTTTTAGTGTTTATTATAAATCACACTCTCTCATGTCCAAGCAAAATTTCTCTCCTGAAGAGACAATAAAGGCTTATCTTATCTTATCTTATCTTATTTTGGAGATGGATTCATTTACAGTATGAGGGAACCATTAAGGCGCCGTATAAACGCATCAAGAAGTACCATGTCATGGGATCTTTAACGACTCTATTTCAAATGTGGTTTGGGGTTTTAGCTCTTTAGTCCCACTTTAAGATAACATAACTTGTCTTTGTTCCAATTGTAAAATTTAGGAAGCGTCCTTATTTTAGGTGAACAAGAAATGAACTTAAATCAAATGAAGGACTCACAGACTGCAATCATGCAAACTCGTGATAACACTCTTAAATACAGAATAATCACAGAGGCTTCACAAGGTTTTGAAGATTTTATTGTTCATTTCAGCTCCCATCTGGACTACCAAAAGTCACATTTGAATAGAATGTTAAGTTTTGCAATACAAGATTAGGCTTAGAGGGAAAGGATGGGAAATCACTGGTCAATACATTCTGTGAATATTTAAGTCCAGCTTTTAATATGTAATTGTGGATCATTTAAAAGTTTGGTATGAAGAAACAGAAATATTATAACAGACTCTGGAACATTCTTCATTTAGATGGATATGTTTTTGGCCATACTGTGGAAGATTATTTCCACATATTGTTACATAAACACTAAACACTAAAAATTAAAACAAACAAACAAAAAATATGTTATTTATTTTAGTTTATTTCTTACCTCATGAAAAACATACCTGGAGTTGTGTTTTGTTTCATTGAGTTATTCTGGTTAATTAGTCTGTTTACATTTCTAAAGCTCAAAATGCTCTGTTCCACCTTGTGATGTCATGATGTGTAAAATCCTTCAGTCGTCAAGATAGAATCCATGGCAAAAGGAGAAATGAAATTTGTCAACTGGACAAAATAAACTTTTTTCGACCAAATAAACTTTTGTCCAGTTGATAAACTGAATTTCTCCTTTTGCTTATGTAGTGGTAGTTTTCAAGTTAACAGCTTGTCCCATGACATGGTACTTGTTGATGCTTTTATATGGCTCCTTAATGGTTCCCTAATACTGTAAATGAATCCTTCTTCAAAATCAACACTCAGTGCATGAGAAACAGAGATAAGATGAGAAAGAGTCATTTTTCTCTCTCTGAACACTCCATAATGGGCATTGTTGCTTGAATGCAAATGAGGAGAAAAAAGCTGGCCAATAGTAGAGGGTGGGGGTGTGGCCAAACTCTCCTCTCTCGGCTCTGAGCGCTCAGCTGATCCATTTCCTTGTTTTTGCACAGGGGAGAGATTAGAAGCGTTCCATTGAAAAATAAACACATTTCCACATAAAATAAAATTAAACCACTGCTGTTCAAAGGTCCAGAGGCTCAGATAAAGGACTTCCGAGCCTAGAAACACTCGGACGTGCCTCCAGGCAAATAAAAAAACGCATTTCACATTGCCTAGCGCATTCGCAGTCCAAACTCTCTGGGCGTGATTTACAGAGACGCTGAGTACAGACAGACGGGGGTGGAACTGCATTTGCATTTCTTTTTTCCATCTGACGTCAATAAGTTTCCTTGTTCAAAATCGCCCGTTTGAGCTCCGATTTTTTGTAACGCAGAAAAGGATCGCAAATGCTCAGTTTAGACATTTCACAACTTTTAACCATGGGGGGGGGGGGGCTAAACAGGGTAGGGGAGCTCACATTAACGTTCAAAAACCTCAGAAAGTGAAAATTTCATGCCATGGGACCTTTAATCTTTTGTTCAGTAGAGTTTGGTGATTCCAGGACTGAATTGATCCAAATTGTGCTAAAGGCGTATGAAGTTTAAAAACACAGTGGAGCACTTCCTTTATTACCACATGACATCACGAGCTGGAACAGAGTGTTTGCCGTGAGAGAAAAACTCTGTCTATATGCAGAATTTTGTGCATGTGAATGAAACAAAACACAAGTCCAGGTGTGTTTCTGATGAGGAAACGACATTAGAACAGATCAGGAAATACAGGCCCTTTCAAAAATCATTGAATCTTACTGAAGCCTCCCCCTGATTTTTTAAAATCACCTTTCAGGTAAAAAAAAAAAAAAAGGTCAACTGCCAATTTTATGTTACAACTGTCACCTAAAGAGATATCAGCTCATTACTTACATCCACTTACTGTAAATGAGCACATTAGGGCCGCTCTGTTTATTTTCATTTTCATTACATTTAAATGAGAGTCCAGGCCGCTAGATGAATAAGACCCTTACAGTGGCACAAACCCTTTTTTTTTTCTTTTTTTTTTGGCGCGCACTAACTCCACAGATGCCCGGTGTACTGATGGCTAACTTTAACCTCTGGCGTTCCTTGTGTTTACACTCGTCTCTGAACGCCGTCAATGGTCTGCAGGAAGCACCGGGCCAGAACCAGCGAATACTGCGGACGAGACCTGCGCAGAAAGGAGCCATTCAAACCTGGAATGACAAATAGGTGAGGCTGTTTATGCATGCCATGTTTGCTGAAGTCCGTGTTTGGCTTGGTGGGTTATTGGGCATTTCGGAATAAATCTACACCTTTCTGCGTAATACGGGCTCCATAAAACAATAATAAATGTGTTTGGATAAGTGTGATTTATTTGAATGTGATGACACTGAGTAATCGCCTGGGTCAACATGGACATGTGTATAAATCTGGGCTGAATGACAGGAGCCATAAAGCAGCATTAAGATGTATTTTAAGTATAAATGCCCTGATTTAAGGACATGCTACGATCTTGGCCATGGGCTGTTAGAAGGGGAAAATATGGCATATCACATTTCAAAACAGTGAGCGCTTCAGAGTTTCAGATGCAGAAATGTAAGTCATAAATCAACTTTTCAGGGCACGGTCTTTGTATTGTGCCATTTTCTGATCTATGTTATAATGTTTCCTCCACAAAAACATATCTGGAGTTGTGTTTTTTTTTACCCTGCATAGTTAGGCTGAGTTCATCTCTCAAAATACTCTGTTCCCCCTTGTGATGTCATGTGGTAATACCGGAAGTGCTCCACTGTGTTTTAAAAGTCCATATACCTTCACTAGACTCATTTGAAATGGCATATCTACTGAAGTAAAAAATGAAAAGGAGCTGTTCACTTCAAAACTATTGCGTCATGACAACAAACTGGAACAGCATTTTGAGTTTTGGGAATGTAAACAGACTAATAATAAATGAGTACTCAAACAAAACACAACTCCATGTATTTTGCATAATACAGGACCTTTAAATCTCTCAAATTACATTCATTACAAACTAGCTCGCATTAGCCAACAGTTTCTTACCATTTTGTTGAAAATCATGAATGCTTGTATTGATCACACACTCCTAAAAATGTGTTGTTTATCCATTTGGTATTTTTTCTTGAGTTTTCATACAATCTTAAAGGTCCCATGGCATGAAATGTTCACTTTCTGAGGTTTTTGAACGTTAATGTGAGCTCCCCTACCCCTACCCCCAGCATGATGTCACTGCAAAGTATCAATTACTGCAGAAGGGAATGTCAAACTACCTTAGCTGGAGAATTGTACATATTGAATGATTTGTAATAGCCTAATTTAAGACATTTAGCCTATAGAAGTGATCGCTTGCTAAAATGATCAATACTACAGTCAATAATGGGTCAAACATGTCCAGTATATACACATATGTATGGTATATAGGTGTATATAATATTAGGTGCACATAACACAAACACACAACATTACAACATTAAGAAAAAACAAGATATATGTCAATAAATGATTAAGCAAATAATGTGTTCATTATCTGGCTCTTTATACTGGGTTTGTGATTGTTAAAATAACGCAGCAGTTTAGTGTTGTGCTGCTTTTATTCGTGGAATGAAATGTATTTATTTACAAGAAAACGAATGAACCAGCTTGGACTGTGTTTAAGTTTTTTACTTTATTAGAATAAAAACGTTTTCAACGGATTTAGAAATAAATAAGTAAAGTAAAAAATGTGACTACTGTGTGCTGTCTGCATCATGATGAATCTGGAGTTAAGGCTTATGTTTTATTTGGTGTTGTTGAAGGATAAAGAACACTTATTGTGCTGGTGTCTGCTATACAGTTATGATCATTATGTTATACATTGCACATTTTAAATCACAATATTCATCTAAAATGACTTAATAAAAGAATCAAGGTTGCTGTTTTATGCATAAGTAAACTGTGATCCCAGTGGGAGCTGACCTCACCAAAAACATCATCACAACAAAGTGCCGTGAAGTTGTTAGCACTTCCTACACATAGATTCACACTAGCAAGTAGATTTTTTTTCCCCGTTTGTACCAAAATTGTATTTCCTCTGTATCAATAAAGAGTCTATTTATCGTTCTGTCTAATGACTATGCAACGCTGCCATGTCCTACACATAACACTGAATACAATTCTACTTCATAACAAAGCAAATACTGGTGGTGGTGAAAACGAGGGTTGACATCTTGAATGCAGGAGAAGAAGACTCAAACATGCATGAATCACACTAAATGCAAGTTTGAGGGGGTAAATGATGAGGAGAAACATCCATAACATGATTAAAAGCTCTAAAAAGTTGATTTAGTTGATAATAGCTCCACTTTAACATTTGTCTTCAGTCAGTGACAAATAAAAGCAGCCTGTATTGCTGTCAATACAACAATATTGACAGCAATATTGTTTTGAATGTTCAGCCTCCTCCCTGTCATTTTCAGAATGACGTAGTGACAAGGGTCATTCATTTGGCATTTATCCATATTCAAAACACACATTTCTTGAACAGCTCTATAGAACGTTACAGTGTCATTTGAAACTTTGGAGCGGGCGACAGTTGACATTTTTTAAAGAAATAGGCAACTGATAACCCAGGGCAAAGACGGAAAGATGAGTTATACGGCTTCAAAAATGAAAGAAACCACACAATACTGAAAAAACTACCAGATTACCAGGTACACAAAACTTTTATTTAATCAAATGAACAGGATTTAAATAGTCTTAGTAATATCAGGCAAGCTGAGAAATGAAAAAAAAAAGAAGATTTAAAGGGGCACTGTGTAATTTTTCAGGTGGAGGGTCCACCACCTGCTGGTTTCCATGGTATTAAACATGTGTCAACACAGATGACGACACCAGGTGAAGTTACAGGTCAGATCTGTAAAGAGGCAAACCCGCTCACAGTAAGAATGTTTTTGATGAATTAAAACACCTATAACTGAATACATATGTGACAGATAAATTAAAAGCTATACTCTGGAACATTACATGCAGAGCAATAACACCCTAATGGAAACAAGCACGTGATGGTGCATAGTGCATAGTGGGCCAGGAAAGGAAAGATTAAGCTACAAAACTATTTATTAGTCTAGACATCACACGGAGCTGCACTTAGAAACATCACAATCTAAGGCTGCAAGATTAAACACAATTTGAACGCAATTAGCAAATCACAAAGGCTGCGATTTTTAAAGCACCATCATTTCACAACCTTATTCTGCACAAAAGATTTTAGATCTGTACAAACATGTTCTGAAATGTGATTCTTGTATTCGTTTTTGTCAGTTCATATTTAAAGGAAAAGTAACGCTTTTTACAATCTCAGCCTTATTTCGGTAATAAAACAAGTTGTTTTACTCACCCATAGCACTTTGGTGTCATATGGAGCACTTCCAGAGATGTTTTAGATTAGCGTTAGGCTAACGCCGTTAGCCTAACGCGACTTATAGCCATAGCTCTGGGCACTCCCCGAGCATGTAATATGCCCCGTGCGGTCTCCAAATAACACAAACTTTAGCACTTTTCAAATCATAGAAGCTCGATGTCTTATCCTATGATTTCGTGTGGTCAAAAGTGGCCTGTAATCCCAGATTTAGCCATAGTTTCAAGTAGATGAGGACGCCAGTGCGCATGTGCGGACTGTGCTCTCAGCTCCCGGGACCCAAACATGGAACGCAAAGCTGTAAACTATGGATAAATCTCGGATTACAGGCCACTTTTGACTCAAACGAAATCGTAGACTAAAGACATCGAGCTTCTATGATTTGAAAAGTGCTAAAGTCCAGCCGGGAGACATAGTCCCTCTTATAGCCATAGAGCTATGGCTATAAGTCGCGCTAGGCTAACGGCGTTAGCCTAACGCTAATCTAAAACATCTCTGGAAGTGCTCCATATGACACCAAAGTGCTATGGGTGAGTAAAACAACTTGTTTTATTACCGAAATAAGGCTCAGATTGTAAAAAAAATGTTACTTTTCCTTTAAGACTTTTTGTCAATTCTTCTGGATGCATTTAAAAGTTGAACATTGACCAGAATCCTATTATTAAAGGTGCATTGTGTAACTTTCTGGAAGGGGGCCGGAACCTGATTGTCTCCATGGAGATGTAAATTGTCCACAGTATGGCATTAAACTAATCCGTCTTGCATTTATTCAACTACAGTTGTTATTTATTGCTCAAAAATCTCTTTGAAAAACATCTACTCTCCACAAATCGAACCAATACATTTTCAAACTCGCACTATCCTGCAGATTTTTTTCCCCCTGAAATATTAGTCATCTCCAAAGCTCAAAATGCTCCGTTCCATCTTGTGATGTCATGAAGCTGTAGTTTTCAAGTGAACAGCTACATTTGACCTTTTGTTTCGTACAGATCGGCAATTCCAGAGATGAAACTGACAACAAATGATTCTAGTGACGGTGAAAGGAGTTTAAAAACACAGTGGAGCACTTTCTGTACCCTTCCTGTGACCTCACAAGGTGGAGCAGTGTTTTCTGTTTGTGAGAAGCACTCAGTCTAAATGTGCAGGGTTTTTGTGTTAAACATATGTGAATGAATCAAAACACAACTCCAGGTGTGTTTGTGATGAGGAAATAACAGAACATAGATGAGAAAATGGCTCCTAAATCACAATGTAAATGTAAATAATACAATGATTCCCCACTTGCTCAGGCTTATAGAACAAACTAACACATGTTACAAACTCAAACCAGTTTTCCGTTACTTTTCAACAAAGCCTAATCATTCAGTGTTATTTGCTCTCCACTTCTTGATGTTGCTTCATTTATTTCGATACGAACACTGGTGCCATTTTACCAGGAAGTTATGTTACGGCTAATTTAGAACCTTTCCAAACAAAAATTTATGAAGCCAAACATTTTTCCTGGACTGTTGGTACAGTTAGTGACCATGACAAGTATTTGCTCCATCAACACCGCTTTCTGACGCATTCGATATGTACCTGGGCACGCTTTCAGAATGCTCATGGTATCTCCGTTTTTTTCCGTCTCCAAGGACACTCTACATGTCGACACTAAAGCCCCCGTTACCTTCTATCCTGGAGGTATATAGCAGACAAGCTAGTTTTTGTGAATCAGCACATAGGGGCTTTCTTCATCTGCTCCGAAACTCTTGATATTTTTGTCTTGTGGCACTTTTTCGCCCAGTCCAACGGGGACATGCCAATCTCCCACAAGTCCTGGAAGAAATAGTGCGTTTTTTGAAGCAGCACACTAACTCAGCCATGGTTTTAAATTAAGCGTGATGTGGACTGGGTAAGCAAGGGGGAAAGGGGGAGGGGGGCTCCCGGCCGCAAAAAAATAATAAAATAAAATAAATCGGATGTTTATGCTGCATTTATGTGGTGTTGGAAACATGGAGAGAATTTTGTCTCAGAGTTTTGAGCAGCTCTTCTGGTTCCTCCCATAAAAGTAGGGACGGGAATCGAGAACCGGCTCCTGTTGAGAACCGGTTCCATGTGTTTCAATTCCATCCATCCATTTTCTTCTGCTTATCCGGGGCCGGGTCGTGGGGGCAACAGTCCAAGCAGGGACGCCCAGACCTCCTTCACCCCGGACACTTCCTTCAGCTCCTCCGGGGGGACCCCAAGGCGTTCCCAGGCCAGCCGGGAGACATAGTCCCTCCAGCGTGTCCTGGGTCTTCCCCGGGGCCTCCTCCCGGTGGGACATGCCCGGAACACCTCCTGAGGGAGGCGTCTGGAACAGATGCCCGATCCACCTCAGCTGGCTCCTCTCAACGTGTTTCAATTCCACGGAATCGATTAGCAGTTTCTCTTAACGATTCCAGCCAGCACGAATTACGCATAAAAGTGATGATACGGAGTTTATATACTATTTTCACATGACGAGAAGAACGAGAAGAGCTTGTTTTTTGGAAAGAAACGGGGCGTGTATGAATCAACATATTTTCCCATGCTCGTGCGCCCGCCAGTCCTGTTGCGAGAAGCGCTGAAGGGAGTTTCCCCTGTTGGCGTATCAGCTGTGAAGAGCTCGTGCATATGTACGCGGCACTGCAGGACACTAAAGGACATGAAAATGGACTTTTAACTTCCACTTGGACACATGACAAGACCTTCGGGACAGGTCCGGGACACGTCCATTTGTCCGGAGCTCGTGTACAGAGTGCGATTTGGCTCCGAAACACACGATACACGTTTACACGTGGAGATACGCGAATTATCCGAAAACACTGCAGCATGGGGTGAGTCATAATTATTCATATTTCTGCATCAAATGGAGATATTAGGTGAAAGCAGCGGCTTGTGTCAACATTAGCCTGTGTGTACAGGACTAAACCAGGACTAAACCAGGACTAAACCAGGACTAAACCAGGGCTAAACCAGGACTAAACCAGGACTAAACCAGGACTAAACCAGGACTAAACCAAGACTAAACCAGGACTAAACCAGGACTAAACCAGGACTAAAATAGAACTAAAGCAGGACTAAACCAGGACTAAACCACGGCTAAACCAGGACTAAAATAGAACTAAAGCAGGACTAAACCAGGACTAAACCACGGCTAAACCAGGACTAAACCAGGACTAAACCAGGACTAAACCAGGACTAAAATAGAACTAAAGCAGGACTAAACCAGGACTAAACCAGGACTAAACCAGGGCTAAACCAGGGCTAAACCAGGGCTAAACCAGGACTAAAATAGAACTAAAGCAGGACTAAACCAGGACTAAACCACGGCTAAACCAGGGCTAAACCAGGACTAAACCAGGACTAAAATAGAACTAAAGCAGGACTAAACCAGGACTAAACCAGGACTAAACCAGGACTAAACCAGGGCTAAACCAGGGCTAAACCAGGACTAAAATAGAACTAAAGTAGGACTAAACCAGGACTAAACCAGGGCTAAACCAGGACTAGACCAGGACTAAAATAGAACTAAAGCAGGACTAAACCAGGACTAAACCAGGGCTAAACCAGGGCTAAACCAGGACTAGACCAGGACTAAACCAGGACTAAACCAGGACTAGACCAGGACTAAACCAGGACTAAACCTGGACTAGACCAGGACTAGACCAGGACTAGACCAGGACTAGGCCAGGACTAGTGCTAATCTTGGTGCTAATCAAACAGTTTGTTCTCCTTATTTCCCCAAATTAGAATCGATAAGAGAATCGATAAAGAATCAAATTGTTAAGCAGTATCGATAATGGAATCGGAATTGTAAAAATCTGATCAATTCCCGTCCCTTCATAAAAGTGAACCATTTCTGCTTGTAGTCTTAAATGTCCGTAACTCAATTACTGTTTTATCAAAATGTTGATACTTTGCAATGATACATACATACATGTATACACTACATACACAGTATGTCTACTGGGAAATGTTCCGCAGTTACCATGGCGATACAATGCACACAGTAGCAAAAAGATTTAAGATGATTTCAGATACATACAATACAAAATAGCATAACCTTCAAACAGTAAATGAATAAAAAATAATTAAAAACATGGTAACATATGAAAAAGTCTCCCAAAAGCTCTTGTTCAGACTTTGAAATGTCAAACTTGTTCTTCCATTGTTCCATAGACACATTGGAAATAACAGTGCATACATTTTATATAATGAGTTGTATATAAGATTTTTATTTCACTTGACTTTCTGGTCCATGCATACAAACATGTTCAAATCCAACAAGGCTTATACTATTGTATTCTAATGCTGATTTATTTTGAATTACACAAAATATGGACATGATGGCCATGTTGTCATAATTGCTGTTTTGGTTCTCCAGATGATTATCCAAAAAGAAAGTAGAATGAGCCTCTCTCTGATCTGAATCCTCACTACCTAAACCCTCGCACCTGCAGCCAAACATCACTAAGTTCAGTGTACCTCCATATATATACTATACTATACTATCCACATACTCTATGTGCGAGTTAAGGCACTGGCAACACAGACTTAGTTGTGATTTTATCTTTTGTAAAACAAAGATTACAGGCTACATCCAGTTCCTTTAAGTACTCTCTCATAGCAACTTCCGACAAGGAACATTTGAGGGACACAGAGCAGTATTAGTCCAGTGTTATGGCCCTGCTCCTCAAACTGACTCTAAACAAACGGACTGGAGCTGCTGCCATGTCTATGGCCACTCTGGGATCTATAGTCCATTAGAACGGCCGCTCGTGCAGCTCGTGCAGCTCGTGCAGCTCGTGCAGCTCGTGCAGCTCGTGCAGCTCGTGCAGCTCGTGCACATTTGCTCTCAACTGCTATTCCCACTCTGGTGGTTACAAGTCAGAAGTGATTACCTCTGACATTTAAAAGGATGAGGGAGAGGCCTTGGAGCCAACAACAGGTACAGAATCTACTGAGGGTTCAAATAAAACATTCTGTGCTCAAGTGGTGTGTGTCTTTTAAAGAGAGGTTTTTAAACAGATTAAGGAATAAATGGGGAAATAATGTGTAAAAATTGTAAAAAAACCAAAAAACAAACTGAAAATGTACTTCTGTTATTCAATGTGCTTTTTTACATCCTTTACTTTTCTTTATTTTAAAGGTACAATATGTAACTTTCTGGACGTGGCACGCCATCTGTATAATTCCATGAAAATAGAAAGTAAAAAAATACTTCGGAACATTTTCTATGGAAGTGGATAAGTTTTGGAAGAATATAGCTAAAGGAACATCATTTCCATGGAGACAAGGCGGAGGTTTGTAGATACAAGCCCAGTCACAGTAAATATGTTTTTCTATGTTTTTCAGTGCAATAAACACAACAAAAATGACTATGCAGAAAAATCTAATTCTCGTGACCCCATGACACACAAAGGAAACATCCTCTGGAACAAAAAAGAAATAAAAAGAAATAAATGCACCTTACTTCTATATAATTGTGGGTGAAATCTCTTGCCCAAGGACACAATGTCAGTGAAAGGCTTGTAGTGGTAGTAGTTTGTACTCACCTTGAATGACTGACTGCTGTCAATATCCACACACACATTCAAGACTGTGCCACTGGTAAAACAGTGAACTAACCAAACATGATGGCAACATTTGCACGTCTCCTGTGCTGCATACACCAGCCTCATGTCACAAAACCTCTCCCAGATTTGTCTTGCCAACTTGTCCAGATGCCCAGGCTCGTGTCCAAATGATCACACTGACTTGTGCCATGTGTGACAGGGGCGAAGGCAGGGCTCAGCTGAGCATGGGGCTGGTTACTGTCTCTTGTCCAGCCCGTCATGAAGCCGAGAGGACGACACGCACCACTTGTCAGATTATGTCACAGAAGAGCCAGAAGGGGTCAGTGATGGTGGAGGTGGAGGAAATATATGGAAACATGGTCACCCTCCCGGGTCTTTTCTGACATCAGGTGTGACGTAAGGAAGTGCCAGGGGCAGTGAGGAGGGTCGGTCTGCAGCGAGGGGGCAGTGGGGTTGAGATCTGGTTTGTGAGATAAGATTATAGGTTTTTTTTTAAGCCTTTATTTGGTCTCACAAAAGTGACACACGGAAGTGAATTTGACTTCTGCATTTGACCCATCCTTTTCAGGAGCAGTGGAGCAGATTGTTAATATCCTGTGTTTGTGGGGCAGATCTGATGAAAGGAGGGGCAGGAGCAGTTCAAAGCATCTGTAGCTTTATAAATACACTTCAGTCTGTCACGTCCTATGAGTCAATATATTTAAGAAGAAGAAGTGACTTTATTGATCTCACACTGGAGAAATTCTTCTCTGCATTTTAACCCATCCTATATATATACATATATATATATATATATATATATATATATATATATATATATATATATATATATATATATATATATATATATATATATATATATATATATATATATATATATATATACTCAACAAAAATATAAACGCAACACTTTTGTTTTTGCTCCCATTTTTCCTGAGATGGACCCAAAGATCCAAAATTCACTCCAGATACACAACACTACCATTTCTCTCAAACATTGTTCACAAATCTGTCCAAATGTGTGACAGCGAGCACCTCTGCCCCGCCGAGACAATCCACCCCACCTCACAGGTGCGCTACATCAAGATGCCGATCCGACATCATGACCAGTGCACAGGTGCGCCCCAGACTGCCCACAATAAAAGGACACCCCGAAATGTGCTTTTTTTTTTTTTTTTTTGCTTTATTGGGGGTCTGGGGACAGTCAGTGCAACACATCTTCTTCACATAGAGTTTATCAGATTGTCAGTTGTGGCCTGTGGAATGTTGGTCCACTCCTCTTCAATGGCTGTGCGAAGTTGCTGGATATTAGTGGGAGCTGGTACACGCTGTCGTATACGCCGGTCAAGCACATCCCAAACATGCTCAATGGGTGACATGTCCGGTGAGTATGCTGGCCATGCAAGAACTGGGACATTTTCAGCTTCCAAGAATTGTGTACAGATCCTTGCAACATGGGGCCGTGCATTATCTTGCTGAAACATGAGGTGATGTTCATGGATGTATGGCACAACAATGGGCCTCAGGATCTCATCACGGTATCTCTGTGCATTCAAAATGCCATCAATAAAATGCACCTGTGTTCTTCGTCCATAACAGCCTTTGAAGAGGAGTGGACCAACATTCCACAGGCCACAACTGACAATCTGATAAACTCTATGTGAAGAAGATGTGTTGCACTGCATGAGGCAAATGGTGGTCACACCAGATACTGACTGGTTCTGAGTCCCCAGACCCCCAATAAAGCAAAAAAAATGCACATTTCGGGGTGTCCTTTTATTGTGGGCAGTCTGGGGCGCACCTGTGCACTGGTCATGATGTCGGATCAGCATCTTGATGTGGCGCACCTGTGAGGTGGGGTGGATTGTCTCGGCGGGGCAGAGGTGCTCGCTGTCACACATTTGGACAGATTTGTGAACAATGTTTGAGAGAAATGGTAGTGTTGTGTATCTGGAGTGAATTTTGGATCTTTGGGTCCATCTCAGGAAAAATGGGAGCAAAAACAAAAGTGTTGTGTTTATATTTTTGTTGAATATATATTAGGAGCAGTGAGCAGCACATTACTGCGCCCGGGGACCATCTCCATGATCTTCTTGCTTCAGTTTGGTCAGAACCTAAGCTGGATGTACCTATGGTGCATGTTTTGGGTTGATGGGGGAAACCGGAGTGCCCGGAGGAAACCCACCCAGACACGGGGAGAACATGCAAACTCCACACAGAAAGGCTCGGGCGACCCGGGGATCGAACCCAGAACCTTCTTGCTGTGAAGCAAGAGTGCTACCCACTCAGCTACCGTGCCGCCAAAGATGCACTGTGTAACCTTTTGGTTGTTTGTTTCTAAGGATGTCATCGCTCTACCTGGAATGTTCCACAGTATGACATTAAACGGCTCTAACTAGAAAAACGTAATGAATGAAAGAAACTGTGAAACGTTCCAGACGAGGCAATAATGCCTCCATGGAAAATAATATGTTGCCGGATCGTCCACCAGAAAAGCACTGCACCTTTAAAGTGCATCACGTTGTACACTACATTAAAGGTGCACTATGTAAGTTTTGTGGTGGAGGGCATGCCACTCACTTGTCTTTATGAACATGTAATTACTTTAATTATACTAAAAATACTTTCATTTTTATAATTACCACAATGTTCCACAGTGATGCCTGTCAGGGAGCTAATCCATTACAGATGCTTTATCCCTCAAAAATATCTTCAAAAATGCCATCAGGGTCGCCTCTCCGTAGATCTGACCTGCAACACCTAATGATGTCATCTGCTTGTCTCCATCGAGATAAGTTCAGTGCCATACTGTGGAACATTTCATGCAGTATCTGTCTTTACGGAGACAAGAAGGTGACCCCGCTCACAGTAAGAACGCTTTTAAAGAATGCCGTTAAAATACTTGTATGTGAATAAATATATTTTATTTATTTATTTATTTGTTTATTTCAGGGACAGTGCATATTAATCAACATTTGCATGTAAATATGCCAGAGTTAGCCAAACGGCTAATTTTCATCCGTAGTCCCTTGACAGATGTTCGGTGTCATTTCTACATAACAAAAAATCACATTACTTCAGTTAAAATTCATCATTCTAAAACATGCATTACTTAAGACAACTCAATTACAAACATTCACCCACAATCAATAACCAGTCAATTACAAATATTCACTCTCACTCAATCACTTAATAATAATAATAAAGGCCAGTGTCCAGCAGGGGGCAGCAAGAGGTGGATGAATATGAGACTCTCAGTCTCGTATATTTATTCAGCTCAATACCTGTGGAACATTTTAGGCAAACCAGTACCAGGTTGCAGACTCCTGAAAAGTTACACAGTGCATCTTTAAAATCAGAATTAAACTAGGAAAATGATCAGTTGAGGTAGCTTTAGTTTATTGCTTAAAAATTGCAACAATTGTAACGATATTATTACATATAATAACTTTTACATATTTATGGACAAAAAGAAAAAAAAACTCTGTATTTTTTCTTTTTGGAAATAATTCACCAGGCTGTTCCACAAATGGCAGGGTCCCATAGAAGAATTTAATTTTGTTTTTCAGAGAGAAAGAAAATCAGACCCTCCAGGAATTCGCGATGTTGCGATTTGCAACTTCAACGCAACTTCAGCCAATCCCCGCGAATTCAGGGCGGTGTTGCAATTTTGACCAATCACCACAACTTTTCCGCAATTTTTACTAATTTTGACCAATCATCGACGACGTATTGAACTCCGACCAACTTCCTTCTGTGTAGGAGACATAACTGAGATGAGGTGCACGGTGCGTTTGTGTGTGTGTGTGCGGCAGAGGCGGTGGGTCACGTGAGTGTGGGTGTGTGCATGTACAGAAGTGTGTGCGTGTAAAAGCGCGCGCTCACCTGTCACACAGAGGAGAGAGTCAGGGTTGGGGTGTAGCAAACCATTCATTCATCTTTCACGTTAATCTGTTCATCCTGCTGTTTTCATGAGTTCCATTTAGGGATGTCAACAATTAATTGATTAACGGTTAATTGTCGATTAAGACGTTGGTCGATCAAAATGCATTCATTGTAATTAACCGCTAACCGCGGACACGCGCACCCGAAACAAGGCAACCGCGCTGCGCCAAGCTCAACTCACAGCCGACCGCAGGCGCCAACGGCACTGCTCAGCAGCCCCGGGTGTACCGCGAGGCGAGATCGAACCCGGAATGCCGCTGCTGCTGGTTTCGCCGCGGCTCGCGCCCAGAGCCCCGCCTGGGCCCCGCCTGGGCTCGGGGCGCGAGCCGCGGCGAAACCGGCAGCGGCACGTGGTGGTTTAATCCTGGTCTAGTCCAGGTCTAGACCCGGTCGAGTCCCGGTCCAGTCCAGGTCCGGTCCAGGTCCAGACCTGGTTCAGACCTGTTCCAGTCCACGTTTAGTCCTGGTCTAGTCTCTTAGCCAATCAGGACAGAACACAATGTTACACTATAAAAAAAAAAGTTACACTATAAAAAAAAAAAAGGATAGAGCGAGGGATTAGTGTATTCTGTTATTCAGCATCAATACATTTGTCTGCTTTTTACTAAGGAATAATTAATTGAGGAATATACAATATAATAATACTATGATATATTTATGAGTGTTATGTTACTATAGCTTATATTCTTAAAGACCCTATTGAAACACTCAAATTCAGGTGAAAAACGCCGCTTATCAGTTAATCGTTAATCGATCGATAAGGTCAATCAACTATCAGTTAATGAATTAACCGATAATTTGCATCCCTAGTTCCATTTCATCCTGCTGCGCTGTCATAGCTGTGTGCGCTCTTTTTGTAATAAATGCACAAAACGCATATCTGGACCTCAGCGTATCTGTCACCACAGCCTCCTCTTTGCGCGTCACAAATCTCCGAGCCACAGGACCCAACCTCATATTCTCGGCGGCTAAAAGGTTTGAGTTTGGAAGCCGCAACATTCTGCTTTACTTCTGTGTGACAAACGAAACTGCGGCCGTGTCCCAGTTCCCAGAGCGCACAGCTCGGAGCGCGGCCCGAAGGGGGCTCAGACTGCAGTCAAGGAGGTGCACACTTGCTCAGCCCCGACTGCAGTCCGCGGACCGCTTAACGACTGCGGTCTTCGGACCGCGTGTTAACTGCGCATGGGACAAAAAAGAAGTGGGACAGCAGTCGTCGCGCCGGTGTTCTGTCGAAATGTGTGACGCACATGCCCTTCGGGCCACACTCCGAGCCGCGCACTCTGGGAACTGGGACACGGCTTCTAATGGCAAAGAAACATGTCTGCGGCGCCATTTGCCCACAAAAATAACAGCAAAAGACCAAAACAGTTCCCCTCCTAGTAGTCATTTATTTTCGATGTTGGTAAGGTTGTTTTAGGACCATATCTGTGATCTCTGTGTCTTTGTATTATTCTTTGTCAGTAATAACTCAGTATTCAAAATATTACTCAATTTTAATTACAAAAAGCGAAAATCGCAACTATTTATCGCAACTTTCACTTCCTCCCGCAACAAAATCGCAACAAAAACCTTAAAAGCACCGCAACTTTCATCGCAACTTTTTGGAAAAGCTCCCGCAAATTCAGGCATTTTAGCCCGAAACAATCACAAAAAATGCCCACGAAATCCTGGGGGGTCTGGAAAATGCTTTGAGACTTTGGCATTAAAATAAACCATCTATTTAAGGTAAACATCATATTTCTTTGGTATTAAAGTCACTGTGACGTATATTAAAGGTCCATGTTGATCTGTGTTGTGTTTTGTTTCATTCACACATGTTTAACACACAAACCCTGCATATTGAGGCTGAGCTCTTCTCGCAAACTTAAAACACTTAGTTCCAACTTGTGATGTCATGTGGTAATTCAGGAAGGGCTCCACTGTGTTTTTAAACCCCATACACCTTCACTAGAATCATTTGAATAATTGAATCACTGGAATCGCCACTCTCTACTAAACTAAAGGTAAAACTACCACTGCATGACATCACAAGGTGGAGCAGAGCATTGAGATGAGTACTGCTCAGTACTTGGATGGGAGACACTGGGAATTTCAGGTGCCACAGGGGGGCGTGTCATCGTGTCCTTAGGCAAGACACTTCACCCACATTTGCCTAGTATGAAAGTGGAGCGTTGGAGGTGGTCGGAGGAGCTGATGGCGCAGATTGGCAGCCTCACTTCTGTCAGTCTGCCCCAAGGCAGCTGTGGCTACAATAGTAGCTTGAGTGTGGAGTGAATGAACACTGAACTATAAAGCACTTTGGGTGTCTTGAAAAGCGCTATATAAATACAATGACTAATTAATTAATTTAACAAACAAAACGGGTCTATGGGCACATTGTTTTGTGCAGGATGTTTTGATGCGGCAGAATGTGCACAGTGGAACGTGGCTGGTGTTCATTCAATTACCAAATACACTTACAATTTGCCCACAAAAGAATTAAAATTAAAATGAGTTATTATATATTAAAAGAAGGTGTTTATATATTGCAGACAAATCTCATAAATATATGCCCAAAATACATTAAGGGGATTCCTTATGTATGTGTTTTTTCTGAGCTCTTAAGGGACTGCATTACCGGCAGTAAACACTGAAATCTGTATGGCATCCCCTTCAGCAGTGCCGTGCATTAACATTGGCTTATCCTCTGAGTCGAGTTCTGCCCCGGTTCGGGCGCTGACGAACGTAGGTACGGCAAGTTAGCCGGGACATTTAATAAAGCTTGTTTTTCTTCTCAAAACAATATTTGTCCAAAAAGTGATATATTTGCATCACAAAACAGTTGTCCACGAAAAATTCAGAAGTCTTAATCGCTTGGTGCTATTTTCTGTTAAGTCGTATCACTGTGCGCTGCCCCCTGCTGGACAGCCGTGCGCGAACGCAACACTTTTTCAGTTCTTCGGAGTGGTTTCTGATGCAGTTGCTAGTCTCCTTCTGCATCTCTGGCATCAGATCCCACTCGCGGCAGCAATAACTTTCTGCCTCAGTTGGCATCAAATGACAGTTGGTACAAGCGCACCACCACTTATCCATCAGGCGGTCTCTCGCAGCTTCCGCAGTGGCTCCAGCCTCAAACATTTCTCTGTCCCTCCTCTCTCTCCCTTCCCGCTCCAACTCCCTCTGCCTAATTTCTACATCTGTATATTCGTTCATACAGGAAACTCTCTGGCTCTTTGCTGAAGCTAATGCCCTCCTCGTCGGTGTCATAGTCAGACATTTTACTTCCCGAGTACTAAAACACAAACAGGTACGGCTGTCCAGCAGGGGGCAGCGCGCAGTGATACGACTTGAGAGAAAATAGCACCAAGCGATTAAGACTTCTGACTTTTTAGTGGACAACTGTTTTGTGATGCACATATATCACTTTTTGGACAAATATTGTTTTGAGAAGAAAAACAAGCTTTATTAAATGTCCCAGCTAACTTGCCGTACCTACGTTCGTCAGCGCCCGAACCGGGGCAGAACTCGGCTCAGAGGACACTGTCAGGACAGTGTTAATGCATGATGTTGCTGAAAGGGATCCCATACAGATTCACATCAAAAAACCCAGAACGATCCCTTTAAAGAGAACAAGGCAGGTCAAATGTAGAAGAGTAAAGAGCACATCCCAATTTGAACGGCAGGATCTAACTGAACCTTGAGAGTACTGAAGAAATAGTTTAAAGGGGTTATATCCAGTACTCGAGTTGAGGGGGGATGGGGGGGGGTGTGTGTGTGTGGCATCCCCCCTGCCGTTTTTAAGTCAAAATGGCCAGTGCCCAAGAGCCAATCATAGGCCGAACTGCGCTCCAGCTTCCAATCATGTTGCAGCATAATTACGCACCGATACGCGCTCCCGCCAATCATGACGATTGCCGCTGTTGTGTTTGCGCCTGTTCGCCGATCAGCTGTGAGCGAGCTGCCTGGTATTTACGCGGCAAGAAGAAGAAGAATCCTTAACTTGCTACGTTAATGCTACGTAAGAAGGAACTCTCGCCTCGGGACACGGGATACGTTCGGGATTATGTCCTTTTCTCCGGAGCTCCGGATTATTAAAGACAACACGGCAAACTGTTAGAATGGATCTGACCGCATTCTTATGGGTGAGTCATATTATCAGATTATTTCTGCATCTATTTCGGCACTAAACCAGGACTAAACCAGGACTAAACCAAGACTAAACCAGGACTAAACCAGGACTAAACCAGGACTAAACCAAGACTAAACCAGGACTAAACCAGGACTAAACCAGGACTAAACCAGGACTAAACCAAGACTAAACCAGGACTAAACCAGGACTAAACCAGGACTAAACCAAGACTAAACCAGGACTAAACCAGGACTAAACCAAGACTAAACCAGGACTAAACCAGGACTAAACCAGGACTAAACCAAGACTAAACCAGGACTAAACCAGGACTAAACCAGGACTAAACCAGGACTAAACCAGGACTAAACCAAGACTAAACCAGGACTAAACCAGGACTAAACCAAGACTAAACCAGGACTAAACCAAGACTAAACCAGGACTAAACCAGGACTAAACCAAGACTAAACCAGGACTAAACCAAGACTAAACCAGGACTAAACCAAGACTAAACCAGGACTAAACCAGGACTAAACCAGGACTAAACCAAGACTAAACCAGGACTAAACCAGGACTAAACCAAGACTAAACCAGGACTAAACCAAGACTAAACCAGGACTAAACCAAGACTAAACCAGGACTAAACCAGGACTAAACCAGGACTAAACCAAGACTAAACCAGGACTAAACCAAGACTAAACCAGGACTAAACCAGGACTAAACCAGGACTAAACCAGGACTAAACCAAGACTAAACCAGGACTAAACCAGGACTAAACCAAGACTAAACCAGGACTAAACCAAGACTAAACCAGGACTAAACCAAGACTAAACCAGGACTAAACCAGGACTAAACCAGGACTAAACCAAGACTAAACCAGGACTAAACCAGGACTAAACCAAGACTAAACCAGGACTAAACCAAGACTAAACCAGGACTAAACCAGGACTAAACCAGGACTAAACCAGGTCTAAACCAGGACTAAACCAAGACTAAACCAGGTCTAAACCAGGTCTAAACCAGGTCTAAACCGGGACTAAACCAAGACTAAACCAGGACTAAACCAGGTCTAAACCAGGACTAAACCAAGACTAAACCAGGTCTAAACCAGGTCTAAACCAGGTCTAAACCGGGACTAAACCAAGACTAAACCAGGACTAAACCAGGTCTAAACCAGGACTAAACCAAGACTAAACCAGGTCTAAACCAGGTCTAAACCAGGTCTAAACCGGGACTAAACCAAGACTAAACCAGGACTAAGGTGTGTGTGTGTATGTGTGTGTGTGTGATAACATATATCCTGTGTATTATTGAATTATTGAATGATTATATGGGTGTGTCCCCCCCCCTCGACTACTGGTTCTATCTGATCTTTTTTCACGTAATCAAGTCAAATATATCTTGCCCCTGTATTGTAAACACAGGTCTGAGATTAAAGATGAGAGTGCCCTTTGTTGCCTAGGTCAAAATATAAAGCAATTTTATTTATTTTTATTATTTTTAATAATTTATTTACAGCACACAACAGCGGATTTAAAAGAATCTCGTGCATGTTGTTGTGTAAGCGTCTCTGCTCGTCGCCTAGTTGGTATAACACCAGTGCTGCTCCTCCTGCTCCTCTGGTGTCCGCCATACTCGCCGTCTTGTTATGAATGAATGTTATGCGCGAGGCTGCTATTTGTTCTGGCCATGTGGTTGTGACGTAGGTGTAAACAAATCCGTTGTACTCGTCCAGACGACTCCGCAAGGGTAACGTTGCCAGAGTTTTCCACTCTGGAACCCGTTCCCAAAAAATATAATTTTGGGGTACCCAGAACGCTGGGGCCATGTGGATGCGAGACCGAAACGATAAAAAACTTTATCGGATTCACTCCACAACGTTGCCGTGTAGACAGGGCCTCAGTTTGTGTCGGGGGTCTTGTTTAGCATACCCATTCAGTAACATAATGGGTGTTTTCACACCTCTGCACCTGTCCTGGCTAGTCCTATTGTTTTCTCTGTTTGTTTTGATTTAGGTTTGAGAATGGAATTATAGATGGGAGACAAATTGTGTCTGACTCCTCCATTCCTGTTCAAGGAAGGATTCTCTTTCTTGACAAAAATAGCCTCTTTAACTCCCCTCTCAAACCAGTTCTTTTCCCTGGCTAAGATCTGAACCTCACTGTCCTCACAGGAGTGGCCCGTGGCTTCTAGGTGGAGATGTACGGTCCACTCTGGCACGCCCGTCAATGTTGATACATCCTCTTGTGAAGTGGCTGTGTCCAGCTGACAAATTGAATTTCTCCTTTTACCATAGAGTCTACCTGGACGACTGAGGGTTTCTTAACACAAAAAAAAAATAAAAATAATAATAACATGGGAAAAAGTGCTTGAGACTTTCCTATTACACTGTCCGTGAGTGTCAGCATACACAGAGTACTGTACAAGCTGCAGGCATCTCACTCTGGGTCTAATTTGATCTCCTTCATTGTCCCGCTGGGCTCCAGTCCGGCCTCCTCCACAGCGCTCTGCATCATCTCCGCCTTTCTGTGAAGCCCAAACACATGTCAGAGTTAAAAAACACTTCAAACACGACCAGAGGTCCTGGCATAGGCATACAGGGAGCCAGATTGGACTTGCCAAAATGCCTGGGAGATAACACGAGGCTGTACTGTATCCAAAATAGAATTTTTTGTTTTGATAAATTGTGTCACAGGCTGTTCGGAGGGGACAGAGAGGAGAGGACTGGAGAGTCTCAACGGCTCGGCTTGGTGACATGAAGTTGGGGACTCATCAGAACCAGTTTTCGGATCAAATGTCCATTCATCCGAGTTCTAAAGTGTATCGATTATGTGCGTTCTCCCCTGGTTTGATTAATAATATCAGGGCTGCTGTGTTTTGACTCTGGCTCTTGCACTGGACACTCCAAGGTCACAGCACATGATATCAAAAGAACAACATAGATTGGCTACGTCACAATGACATGTATTTATAAAAACACTCTCGCCTCTCACAGTCTGCCGCCTCAGTTTGTCAGTAATATATTTCTCTGTTTTCCATCTCATTTTTCCCCACCCGTAATTGCATTCCCAAGCAAAAAAAGACCTCAATGTTTACCGTTCCACTGTATTACATCATATGTATTTGTGCCCCCCCCCATGGCTAAAAGTTGCGAAATGTGTAAACTGAGCATTTGCGATCCTTTTCTGCGTTAGAAAAAAACACAGCTCAAACGGACGATTCTGAACAAGGAAACTATGTGACGTCACATCGAAAAATGCAGCTCCACCCCCGTCTGGATGTCTACCCCCTGTCTCTGGAAATCACGTCCAGAGAGTTTGGACTGCGGAGGAGCTACGCAATGCGAAATGCGTTTTTTTATTTGCCTGGAGGCACGTGCAAGTGTTTCTAGGCTCGGAAGTCCTTTACCCGACCCTCTGGACCTCTGAAACAGCAGTGGTTTAATTTTATTTTCTGTGAAAATGTGTTTTTTTTTTTCATTGAAAAGCCTCTCCTTTCCTCCTCCGCTCTTAAAACACGGAAGTGGGGCCAGCACACAGCGCAGCGCTAAAACAAGGAACCAGCGGCACAACCTATCTCTGTCCTTCTTATTTGCATTCAAGCAACAAGGCCCAGAATGAGTTGTTCAGAGAGATTTTCTGACTCTGACTGTGTACATGTGTCTTTCTCATGCACTGAGTGTTGATTTTGAAGAAGGATTCATTTACAGTATTAGGGAACCATTAAGGAGCCATAGAAAAGTATCAACAAGTACCATGTCATGGGACCTTTAAAGTTACAGTGTGTAACTTCTCTAATAGGGGTCCACCACCTGCCTGTCTTCATGGAGGTGTTATTGCTTTGCTTAGAATAGTATGGTATTTAATATATCGATCTCCATGGGGACGGTGGCGGTACCAAGCCAAGAAACAAAGGTTTTTTTTGGAGCAAAAAAACAACAACTGTAATTCAATAAGTGCTAATTAATGGCATACTCCATTGTGTTGTGTTGTTTAAATCCATTTTGTATTTTTTTAATGACATTTTTCAGACAATTTTCAAACTTATTTTAGCCTGTGTTTGCTAATTTGTGCATTGTCACCATGGTAACATACAGTGCACGATACCACAGCAAAATATGAATATTGCCGTGTAAGTCTAGAGTGTGTACAAAGTTAGCTGGAAATATATCACTGTTAGCTTTTGAATCATGTCCACCATTCACTCCTTCTCCACGCATAGAGCTTTGTATTTAGGGGAGTGGAGGATCAGGGGGCCCACGTCAGCAGAAAACTTTGGGCATTTGGAAGCCAGCGAGCCGCTGACAAAAGACAAGTCTTTTCAAACATAAACGCCAAGTCACCTGACAGATTGTGATTAATTGCAATGATATATTATGCAGGGAAAAGCTTTTAACAGTGGGCAACAGTCAGCTTACTTGAACTCCATACTGCTCCCCACCGCAGGCAGGACCTGTTTATGACCAAATTTAGACACGGATCTGCAGAAAGAGTGAAATGTTTAAATTAAAATGCATCTCCGTGGACAGTAAAAAAACTCTTGGGCATTAAATCATATGAATAAAATACAAGACGTCTCATTTCATCACAGGGAATGATTTCAAAGATTGAATTTATAGACAGACACTGTTACTGTACAAGGCGCAAAATCCTCAATGTGGGTCATAAAACTCAGTTTGTAGCACTGTAAAGGACTGTAAAGGTCTGTAAAGGTCTGTAAAGGTCTGTAAAGGTCTGTAAAGGTCTTACGGACAATGTGCGTTTTGCTTGAGGACGTCGCCCTCTTGTGGAGAAAAAACTGTACTGCAGAGGGAGGACTGACGGGACCCAGTTTCTTCCTGCACAAGTAAGAAATATTTCAGTTTACTTTAAAAGGTCAAATTATTAGCTGGAAAAAAGACTTTTAATTAAATGAGTAATGGTTGTCTATTTTTTGTTTCTTTCATTGTGTAGATTATAGGCATGCAAATTATCAATTAATTCATTAATCTATAGTTGATTGACCTTAACGATCGATTAACGATTAACTGATAAGCGGCGTTTTTCACCTGAATTTGAGTGTTTCAATAGGGTCTTTAAAGGGATATGCCACCCCCAGGTCAAACTTGGGCATCTCCCCACAGTCCAGAGACTAAAATAAGTGGTGGAAAGCGTTTTCCTGCTCACCCAGCCATTGTCCGAGTCTGTCGCCACTGACCGCCGCGGTATCTGCAGCTACAGCCGAATCACGCACCACGTTGTGCAACAGGGGAACTCCCTTCCCGGTGCGTAACTGGGATTCCCCTGGCAGCGTGCTGCGTGATACGGCTGTATTCTTCCGCACTGAAAAATAGTTCCCACCCAAAATGACCAAGTCAAGCTCTCCGTGTTGATTTGCACATTTATTTGCACTCGATATGAATGCGCACTACACAGAAAGTAATTGGGAAACGCATCGAGCAAATTAATTCCTTTTGGCCGAAATCTTTCTCTGGTGACGTTAGACTCCAGTCTAAGGCGGAGTAGCTGCAGATACCGCGGCGGTCAGTGGCGACAGACTCGGACAATGGCTGGGTGACCAGGAAAACACTTTCCACCACTTATTTTAGTCTCTGGACTGTGGGGAGATGCCCAAGTTTGACCTGGGGGTGGCATATCCCTTTAAGAATATAAGCTATAGTAACATAACACTGAGTCAAAAATATATCATAGTATTATTATATTGTATATTCCTCAATTAATTATTCCTTAGTAAAAAGCAGACAAATGTATTGATGCTGAATAACAAAATACAGTAATCCCTCGCTCTATCGCGGTTCGTGGAATTTTATTTATTTTTTCCAATTTTTTTTTATAGTGTAACATTTTTTTATAGTGTAACATTGTGTTCTGTCCTGATTGGCTAAGAGACTAGACCAGGACTAAACGTCTAAACGACTAAACGTAACCAGGTCTAGACCAGGTCTAAACCTGGACTGGACCTGGACTAAACCAGGACTTGACCAGGTCTAGACCTGGACTAAACCAGGATTAAACCACCACGTGCCGCTGCTGGTTTCGTGCGGCTGGCCCCGAGCCACAAACCAGCAGCAGCACGTCCGGGCGCA
Source organism: Paratrypauchen microcephalus (assembly GCA_036785185.1). Classification (NCBI taxonomy): domain Eukaryota; kingdom Metazoa; phylum Chordata; class Actinopteri; order Gobiiformes; family Gobiidae; genus Paratrypauchen; species Paratrypauchen microcephalus. The sequence goes on along the minus strand of JAVJIX010000058.1, from coordinate 321,618 downwards.
GTCCGGGCGCAGTCCGGGCGCAGTCCGGGCGCAGTCCGGGCGCCGCGGTTCGATCTCGCCTCACGCGTACACCCGGGGCTGCTGAGCAGTGCCGTTGGCGCCTGCGGCCGGCTGTGAGTCGAGTTTGGCGCAGCGCAGTGCGCGGTTGCCTTGTTTCGTGTCCGCGATTAGCGATTAATTACAATTAATGCATTTTGTTCGACCAACGTCTTAATTGACAATTAATCATTAATTGATTAATTGTTGACATCTCTAGTAGATTATAATATAATCTAGTAGATTATAATATAATCTAGTAGATTATAATATAATCTAGTAGATTATAATATAATCTAGTAGATTATATTGGGCAAACAGCAGGAAATCCATAAGAAATGAGTAAAATCCTTCACTAAACTCATATTTCTTTCACATTAATGTGGTGTATTAAAGGTGCCGTATATAATTCTTCTGCATGTCAAATGTTATCGCTTTGCCAGGAATGTTCCACAGTATGGCATTAAACTTCTATGTCATGCCATGAAATGCTTGAAGTTGGTCAAGCTAAAACAGATGAGCAAAATGTTGTCAGTGAATGAAAGCAAACTAGAAATGCACTGATGTAGGGATTTCGGTTCCAATACACATGGCAATGGCGATAAAAACATATCCAAATGTGCTTTGTAACTACAGAACAACTTTGTAAAAATAAAAGTTTCATATTATGAGATGTTTTGGGCCAGTTCATAGAACAAAATGATACAAACTGAACTGATCTCTGATACCATATCGCTAAATCAAGCATCCGTTTCGATTGTCACTTGATTTAACTTTTCTAGATGACGTCCACTAACCCTGTGTACGGAGAGCAGTTGTATCTTGAGCTGTTGAATCTGGGCATCTTTCTCAGCCACCACCTGTCGCAGCTTTTGTTCCAGAGCTGTAGAGCTGTGGGGGAAGGAAGAGGAAGAAGAGGAGGAGGAGGGGTGTGGCGGAGACCTAGAGGAAGTGGGGTCATCGTCCTGGCTCTGTCGGCTCTGCTGAAGACTCAGGCGCTTGAGAACGTCCTGCATCTGAGCCTGCTGCTTCTGTCCACACAAAAGGAGATCACACAAGCTCCTGGATTATGTCCTGTAAATTGACTATTGTGAGCTTTAAAAGTGCACTGTGTAACTTTTTGGTTGGTGGTATGTCACCATGTGATTGCTCTGCCAGAAATATTCCACAGTATAACATTAAACAGTGCTACCTTACGTTCATTCAATTACAGATGGTTTTATAAATGAAAAATTGACAGACAATCCACCATAAAAGTTAAACAATGCACCTTAAAGGGATATGCCACCCCCAGGTCAAATTTGGGCATCTCCCCACAGTCCAGAGACTAAAATAAGTGGTGGAAAGTGTTTTCCTGCTCACCCAGCCATTGTCCGAGTCTGTCGCCACTGACCGCCGCGGTATCTGCTGCTCCTCCGCCTTAGACTGGAGTCTAACGTCGCCAGAGAAAGATTTCGGCCAAAAGGAATTAATTTGCTTGATGCGTTTCCCAATTACTTTCTGTGTAGTGCGCATTCATATCGAGTGCAAATAAATGTGCAAATCAACACGGAGAGCTTGACTTGGTCATTTTGGGTGGGAACTATTTTTCAGTGCGGAAAAACACAGTCGAAGCACACACCACGCTGCGTAACAGGGGAACTGCCTTCCTGGTGCGTAACAGGGATTCCCCTGTCAGCGTGGTGTGTGCTTTCTCTGGCGACGTTAGACTCCAGTCTAAGGCGGAGGAGCAGCAGCTACCCCGGCGGTCAGTGGCGACAGACTCGGACAATGGCTGGGTGACCAGAAAACGCTTTCCACCACTTATTTTAGTCTCTGGACTGTGGGGAGATGCCCAAGTGGCATATCCCTTTAATATAAGATAAGATAAGATAAGATTTGCCTTTATTAGTCCCACGATGGGGAAATTCCAGTGTTGCAACGCACAGATCAAGAACAGCAGGGAAAAAAAGCATGCAATAAAACAAGATGTGTCATTCACACATGTTTGAGTAATCCTGTATTATTAGTTTGTCTACATCTCCAAAGTTCAATGCTCTGTTCCACCTTGTGATGTCATGAAGCGGTATGACAGCTCTACCTTTAGTTCAGTTGAAATTGGCAATTCCAGGGCTAAAATCATCTAAATTATTCTAATGAAAATGTATAGAGTTTAAACACAAAGGAGCACTTCCTGTATTACCACATGACATCACAAGGTTGAACAGAGAATAACTCAGCCTAAATATAAAGGTTTTGTGTGTTAAACATGTGTAAATGAAACAAAACACAACTCCAGGTTTGTATTCTGATTAGGAAACAACAAATAACCAACACCACCATAATATGGGCCTTCAAACATGTTTTAGTTTTACCAGGAGTGCATCCACCAGTTCATCGTCATGCTTTCCCTTTTCTAGAAGAGTGGAGATCTGATTTTTGAGATTTTTCAGCTCAGACGACAGGGACCTGTTGCGGGCTTTTGAGGCGTCCAGTTTTTTCTTCACATCCTCGTGGTCTTTCTGGAGAGTCTTATAATCGTCTGAAATTCTCTGTAAAAAGAATTAGGAGATCACTGATATTAGGATTACATATTTACAGCGTTCAAAGTAATTAGGCCCGAGCGCTAAAGCGTAGGGCCTATTGTTATTCTGTTTTTTCTTATTATTTATTCTTATTATTTTTCTAACCACTTTTTGCACAAAATTCAAGAATGCCAAAAAAGGAATTTATAAATAATCTGTATTAAAAAACTTTTAAAAATGGCTCGACAGCACCCCCGGAAAATCAAACTACATTGGCTATATCCATGTTGCCATGGCAACAGGCCAAACATCGGTCCTCGCCAATGGGACGCCCGGCAAAAACTTTCGTAGCCAAACCAAATTTGGTACACAAATGCATCATGGGAATAGGAACAAAAAAGTATATTACACCGTTGCTGGGCGACTAACAGGAAGTCAGCCATATTGGACCGAGCAAGTGACCTGGCGCCGAAGGCAAATTTTCCTGTCCTCGTATTTTAACGAACTCCTCCTAGGGTTTTTGACCCAGACTCACCAGAATCCTGCTGTATCATCTCGACAAGTGGGACATTAAAAGTTATTAAAAGCGTTCTAAAAGATTGAACGGTGTTTCCGTGAAAACGCCACAAATTTCACGTTTGTTTTTGCAGCTCGCCATCCCATTTCGACGAGTGATAATCTGTGCATACTTTGGCCAATTTCACTCAAACTTTAATCGAAAATAATCTTTAATGGAAAATAACAGAACAGTTCAGGAAAGGCTTATGAGTGACCCTCCTCTTAAAATAATTGAAATTAAAAGGCAAAACAAACCCCTCCCCACCTCAACCCCAGGCATTCAACACACACATGCAGATAACACACAAACACACACATGCATCCAGCTAGAAAAAATATTATACTATATTATTTATTGACGTTGCATGAAAGCTACTGTACGTGCTCACCTTTTGGCACCAGAAATATTAGGTATTTAATAGTGGAATGGTGTAAATGAGCTTTCGAATGAATGTGATGTAATGGGGGAGGGGGGATGGGGGTATACAGGTGCACTCTGCAGGTCTGCCAGCAGTCTTGTCTTGGTTACAGTGGAGGTAAGGTGCATGGAGAGAAAGAGAGTGAGCAAAAGACTGATAGACTTAAAGGGGAAGTCTGCAGTCTTCAATGTACCACTGTAAATATTTTTTCATGCATGTTTGACACCTTTTTTGCACTGTGGGAGAGCATAATAAACAACCTAAAAATGTATTTAAATGCAATTAATTAATTACAAATCCTGTAATTAATTAGATTAATTTTTGTTAATTGCCTGGCAGCGCAATCTAACCATGAAGCCATAAAGCTACCTTTGATGGAACTACAACATGAGAGCTGATATTGTGCTGTTCAAATGACATTACATTCACAAGCTGCTAGAATCAGCACCTTTTTAATGATATTATTCATATAATACATTGCATTATGTTCTGGGCAGCAGATCTGCTTGGACTGCTGGATGGATGGATGGATATAATACAGTTCATAATATAATATACGTAATTACAGTAAAAAATAATGTATAATTTATGTCTGAAAAGAATTGCTAAGAGAAATCCAATGTAATATTTTTTTTGTAGAATTAAATGTTTTAAAAAATTATTGTACAAAGTCCTTGAGAAGGTTAAAATGTATTTAAAAAAATATCTTATCACATATGTGCTTGGACTGACATAATGACTAATAATAACTACTATTAACTAACTAACAACTTAACAGCTCCAAAGGATAAATATAGCTGCAAGCGGCACCATTTCTTCCCATTTTTTCTAGCTGGATGCATGTGTGTGTTTGTGTGTTATCTGCATGTGTGTGTTGAATGCCTGGGGGTGAGGTGGGGAGGGGTTGTTTGTTTCACTCATAAGCCTTTCCTGCACTGTTCTGTTATTTTCCATTAAAGATTATTTTTGATTAAAGTTTGAGTGAAATCGGCCAAAGTATGCACGTATTATTATCACTCGTCAAAATTTGCGAGCTGCAAAAACAAACCTGAAATTTGTGGCGTTGTCACGGAAACACCGTTCACTCTTTTAGAACGCTTTTAATAACTTTTAATTTCCCACTTGTCGAGATGATACAGCACGATTCTGGTGAGTCTGAGTCAAAAACCCAAGGAGGAGTTCGTTAAAATACGAGGACAGTAAAATTTGGCCTGTTGCCATGGCAACATGGATATAGCTATAGGCGCAATGTATTTTGATTTTCCGGGGGCGCTGTCGAGACATTTTTAAAAGATTTTTTAATACAGATTATTTATACATTCCTTTTTTGGCATTCTTGAATTTTGTGCAAAATTTCATGAGTTTTGGTCAGTGTACACGAACCCTGCAAAAAGTGGTTAGAAAAATAATAAGAATAAATAATAAGAAAAAACAGAACAATAACAATAGGCCCTACGCTTTAGCGCTCGGGCCTAAATATACAAAGCTTCAAATATACAGAGAATACAACTAACTGCCCGTGCAAATTACTCATGGCTCACATGACCACCGGAACCTGCGAAACTGGAGGATTATATTCCCGGCGCGGATGTGTCCGGGTTTGCCAGAGCGCACTACGGGAGGAGGGAGAAGGCAGCAGCGCGAGGGTGAGTGAACGATCGATTTTAGCGCAATTTGGATGGGCAAAACCCTTAGTCGCGGCAGAACACGTTGGAGAATTGGGAATTAAAGGTCCCATGGCATTAAATTTTCATTTTCAGAGGTTTTTGAACATTAATGTGAGCTCCCCTACCCTGTTTAGGCCCCTCCCCCATGGCTAAAAGTTGAGAAATGTGTAAACTGAGCATTTGTGATCCTTTTCCGCGTTTGAAAAAAAGACAGCCCAAACAGGCGATTTTGGACAAAGGAATTTTCTGACATCACACTCAGGAAAGGTTTCCCCCCCCTCTGTCTGGATGTCCACCCCCTGATGTCCTTTATCCGAGCCTCCGAGCCTCTGAAACAGCAGTGGTTTAATTTTATTTTCAGTGGAAATTTGCCTTCGAGTGTTTTTTTTTCATGGGACAATACAGAGCTGGACTTGCAGATCGCTTCTCCTTTCTTACTCTGTGTCTCCCTCCTCCTCCGAAACACACATGTAACACACAGCGCACAACGCTAAACCAGGAAACAGTGGCGTATTTGGCCACACCCCCACCAGCCTGCACTGGCCCCTCTCTGTCCTCCTTATTTGCATTCAAGTGACACACCCAGAATAAAGTGTAGAGAGACACATTTCTGAATAGCGCTCCCTCCTAGAGGCTGTACCATGCACCAAGGCTTGATTTTGGAGCAGGATTCATTTACAGTATTAGGGAACCACTAAGGCACCGTATAAAAGCATCAGGAAGTACATGTCATGGGACCTTTAAGTTTAGTGTTTGGTTGATAATGAAAAGGGTTCGGCGTGCAGAGCGCAGCAGATAAGGAAACGGGCGCGCACGTCTTCACATACAGTACTCTCCCTGGGAACAACGCTCCGTCACGTTTTTATAAATAAACTTGGCGTTCAAAGGCCCTGGCAGCGATTTGCTCGCCGCACGCCAAATTTAAAATGCGCATGCATTGAATTGCCACTCATAATTACCTGTGTTAATTTTTATAACCGGTTAATTTGCAGTGTAATTAATTAATCTAATAAACGCTTTAAACTGACAGCCATAATATATACATATATATTTGATATTTTATCTTACAAAACATAATTATAATTCAATCATGTTACTGTATTTGTATTCAGTATTTGTGTACAAAATCAATACTTCTGCACAGGGCTGGACTGGGACACAAAAACGGCCCTGGCATTTTTGGTTTGACCGGCCCCTCATAATTAGTCCTGGTTTAGTCCTGGTTCAATCCTGGTTTAGTCCTGGTTCAGACCTGATTTAGTCCTGATTTAGTCCTGGTTCAGACCTGATTTAGTCCTGATTTAGTCCTGGTTCAGACCTGATTTAGTCCTGGTTTAGTCCTGGTTCAACCCTGATTTAGTCCTGGTTCAGACCTGATTTAGTCCTGATTTAGTCCTGGTTTAGTCCTGGTTCAAATCCTGATTTAGTCCTGGTTTAGTCCTGGTTCAATCCTGATTTAGTCCTGGTTCAGACCTGATTTAGTCCTGATTTAGTTCTGGTTCAAGCCTGATTTAGTCCTGGTTTAGACCTGATTAGTCCTGGTTTAGTCCTGGTTTAGTCCTGGTTCAGACCTGATTAGTCCTGGTTCAGACCTGATTTAGTCCTGGTTCAAATCCTGATTTAGTCCTGGTTTAGTCCTGGTTCAATCCTGATTTAGTCCTGGTTTAGTCCTGGTTCAATCCTGATTTAGTCCTGGTTTAGACCTGATTAGTCCTGGTTTAGTCCTGATTTAGACCTGATTAGTCCTGGTTTAGACCTTACTAGTCCTGGTTTAGTCCTGGTTTAGTCCTAGTTTAGTCCTGGTTTAGTCCTGGTTTAATCCTAGTTTAGTCCTGGTTTAGTCCTGGTTTAGTCCTGGTTCAACCCTGATTTAGTCCTAGTTTAGTCCTGGTTTAGTCCTGGTTCAGTCCTAAATTGTGGGCCTGTCTCTAAGAAAAAAAAAAAGAAGAACGGCATCAGCCCCTAGGACTGCCGGCCCACCGGGAAAATGCCCGGTATGCCCGATTACCAGTCCAGGCCTGCTTCTGCACATGTCTTGGTAGTGACATTAAAACACAATCTGGCTGAAATCTGCACCTCAAACATCTCCCGCTTCTCTTTTTCAATGGAGCGGATGTAATTCAGGTTTCGGCCTTGTGGGGGCGTGTTCTTGAGGGAGCCTAAAAACTCTGACTCGTCCACACTTTGGAGGCTCTGGGGTCTGCGTTGGGTTGCCTGATTCAGCTGCTGCTCCAGATCACGCACCTGTGGGGAAAGGATAACACGTCAGTGATGACCACACAACTGTGACGGTCAACAGGGCAAAGGGGCCACAAAAGAACACAACACCATGTTATCAGGTTAAGTAGAAAAGGTGAGTGAAAGATTAACTATGTTAGCATGTAGTAAATATTAAAGGAGAATTAACGTTTTTTTACAATCTGAGCCTTATTTCAGTAATAAAACAAGTGGTTTTACTCACCCATAGCACTTTGGTGTCATATGGAGCAGTTTCGTAGATGTTGTGTTGTAGCGATATCCGTGAATGCGAGTTCTAGGGGCACATGTTTGCAATCTCCAAATAACACAAACTTTAGCACTTTTCAAATCACAGAAGATCGCTGTGTCAGCGTAGACTTTTAGTAGATTCCAAAACGGCCTGAAACCCGATATCAGCTATAGTTTCATTTGATGACGTCATCAGAGAGGACAGTGCGCATGTGTGAATTCCCAGCTCTCAGATCCCGGGTACAGTCCGAAAGAAGCTAAGAAGACGAAAACATCTCCGCTTGAGAAAATGGTGTGAACATGCATTTATCCCGGTTGCAAAAACAAAATGACATCTTGGAGGAAGTTGAGCTTTCACAGGCTTCTGCATCAGAATCCTGATTTATTGAACATGTGGCTCGTTGCTTTGAGAATGGACCAAACATGAAAGGCAAAGCTGTAAGACGTCTGGACCATTGTGTTTGCAGTACTCACTTCAGTCCCGACGATTTTTTTCCAGCAAAGAAAAGAAAGAAGGCCAGCGGTTTCAGCACATGGCTTGGAGAAGTAATACGAAACCGATGGCTGTTCTCTGCTGCTCCTAAAACTCTCTGCACTTCATTCTTTCCACATCCATTCTGTCTCCTCATCCGGATACTCAGGCACAAAACCATAGGGACGGCCATCATACTCAAATAAGTCCTCTTCAGTCTCAAAGTCTGAATCTTCAGCCATGTCTCGCAACAGAAAAGTAAAGTTCAGACTTAGCTAAAGTTAGCTTCTTTCGGACTAGCGGTGTTTACAAAACAGCTGAGTTCACACATGTGCGCTGTCCTCTATGATGACGTCACCAAATGAAACTACAGCTGATATCGGGTTTCAGGCTTTGGACTTCACTTAAAGTCTACGCTGACACAGCGATCTTCTGTGGTTTGAAAAGTGCTAAAGTTTGTGTTATTTGGAGACCGCAAACATGTGCCCCGAGCACTCACGCTAACGGATACGGCTACAACACAACATCTACGAAACTGCTCCAAATGACACCAAAGTGCTATGGGTGAGTAAAACAACTTGTTTTATTACCGAAATAAGGCTCAGATTGTAAAAAACGTTAATTCTGCTTTAACTATGTTGACATTATAACTAAAGGTTCGTTATAATGTCATTTATTGAAAGAAATTGCCCGAAATGTCCGAAATGTCAAAACAATATTTTGATAAGTTTTGTTCAGTATAATTGTTTTTTTTTTCTCTCCTTTTTGGTTATTGAACTAACAATAGTGCTAAATTATACAAAACTACAAACACATCTTATATTCAACACTTACTTGAACAAGATGAAATTCAGATGATATTTTTAAAATGTGTGATCATTAAAGGGTCTGTACCACATTTTTGCCCATGTATTTGAATAAAATGTGTCTTGCCTCAGTATAGGCAGAAACTCAGTATGTGTAAAGTGTTTTACTGTCTGAAAATCAGTAAGTGTGGGTTAGAATGCTAGTTATTATTAGCTTTACTGTGATAAAGCCTAACCCTAACCCTAACCCAAACTCTCTGGTGTCAAAAAAGTCATCACAGTGAATAATTAGGATGTTCAGAATGTTTACGCTAAGAGAATAATGTTGGACCACTGTAAAACATTTGAAATGAACCAGTTCTTTTTTCATGTTTTAAGACAGTCTGGTACGGCGCGATTAAGATGAAAATCTCACAATAGTATGTCCATGCCAGTTTGGTATTTATTTTTATTTTGGTCTTATGTGGGTTTGTCACTCGAGGGCGTCTGGCAGCGCTGTCATGGATGTCAGGGAGGTTCGATTGATTTGGCATGTTTTCTGTATTTGAATATTGAATATATTGAACATTTTATATCTAAATCTTTTTCTAGTAGTTTTCTAGTATTTCTAGTAAGTATTTTTAACTTGTACAATTGTCTGGAAGTGCCTTAATTTGTGTTACAACCTTGATAAGCGACATATTCTATCATTGCAATTTCCTAAAATGTATTGTGATTTATTGTTCACACGTCTGAAGGTTTTGACAAGGAGAATTGTGCGAAAAGGCCAAACTAATGTGCACAGATATGAGAGCGAAATGTTAAATGTTTTAATGTTAAATCATGTTATAAAATTATCCAAATACAACATGTTTCACCGACTTGTGTCTCAAGCTGTTTTTAATTGTCAGTTTCTTTTGTCCATTTAGCAGACCCCCCAGGATTTCACGGGCATTTTTTGTGATTGTTTCGGGCTAAAATGCCTGAATTTGCGGGAGCTTTTCCAAAAAGTTGCGATGAAAGTTGCGGTGCTTTTAAGGTTTTTGTTGCGATTTTGTTGCGGGAGGAAGTGAAAGTTGCGATAAATAGCTGCGATTTTCGCTTTTTGTAGTTAAAATTGAGTAATATTTTGAATACTGAGTTATTACTGACAAAGAATAATACAAAGACACAGAGATCACAGATATGGTCCTAAAACAACCTTACCAACATCGAAAATAAATGACTACTAGGAGGGGAACTGTTTCTTTTGCTGTTATTTTTGTGGGCAAATGGCGCCGCAGACATGTTTCTTTGCCATTAGAAGACGTGTCTCAGTTCCCAGAGTGCACAGTTCGGAGTGTGGCCCGAAGGGCATGTGCGTCACACATTTCGACAGAACACCGGCGCGACGACTGCTGTCCCACTTCTTTTTTGTCCCATGCGCAGTTAACACGCGGTCCGAAGACCGCAGTCGTTAAGCGGTCCGCGGACTGCAGTCGGGGCTGAGCAAGTGTGCACCTCCTTGACTGCAGTCTGAGCCCCCTTCGGGCCGCGCTCCGAGCTGTGCGCTCTGGGAACTGGGACACGGCCGCAGTTTCGTTTTGTCACACGGAAGTAAAGCAGAAGGAAGTTGGTCGGCGTTCAATACGTCGCTGATGATTGGTCAAAATTAGTAAAAACTGCAGAAAAGTTGTGGTGATTGGTCAAAATTGCAACACCGCCCTGAATTCACGGGGATTGGCTGAAGTTGCGTTGAAGTTGCAAATCGCAACATCGCGAATTCCTGGAGGGTCTGATTTAAACACACCAATATCTGATCTAATTGATCTAATTGATCTGATTATTCTAAACATCGTTCTTTATGCAATGTAAATGTAAGCCCAAGCCAAGCTCAAGATCAGGAGCTGGTAATTCCACAATATGGAAATAAACTTGGTCATCACAATGGAGACAGGTTAACAGTCAGATCTATGGAGAAGCACATGCTAAGAATTCATGATTTTAAGGTTTTTTTGTGCTATAAAACAAAAAAATGGAGTTGTGCTTAATGGCTTACAGTGGAACATTCTCCATGAAGACAAGCATGTAGCTGAACTTTCACATTAAAATGGACATAATGCACCATTAATACCTTAATTTAATGTACCCGCTAGTATAATTGGAAATCCTAAAACTCAGTTTTTACCTTCCCTGGAAATTCCATCTAAACTGGAAGGCTCTAAACTTCAGTTTTGGTGTAATGTTTTAATGTTATGCTATTTTCTGATCTGGTATAATGTTGTTTCTTCATTAAAAATATACAGAGTTGTGTTTTGTTTCATCCACACATGTTTAACACACAAACTCTGCATAATATTTAGGCGAGTAGTGAGTATAGTTCTCCATACTGAGAATAGTGAGTTCTTCTCACAACCAGAAAACACTCTGTTCCACCTTGTGATGTCATGAAGCAGGAGTTTTCAAGTTAAAGGAAAAGTAAGGTTTTTTTTTTACAATCTGAGCCTTCTTTCGGCAATAAAACAAGTAGTTTTACTCACCCATAGCAGTTTGGTGTCAATTGGAGCAGTATCGCAGAACTTATGTTGAGCCGTTCTGTTCTACTAATGATCCCGTATCCGTTAGCGTGAGTGCTCGGGGCATTACTTTGCGCTCTCCAAATAACACAAACTTTAGCACTTTTCAAATCACAGAAGATCGCTGTGTCAGGGTAGACTTTTAGTAGATTCCAAAACGGCCTGAAACCCGATATCGCAACAGAAAAGTAAAGTTCAGAGCGGTGTTAGCTTCTTCCGGACTAGCGGTGTTTACAAAACAGCTGAGTTCACGCATGCGCACTGTCCTCTCTGATGACGTCATCAAATGAAACTATAGCTGCATATCGGGTTTCAGGCCGTTTTGGAATCCACTAAAAGTCTACGCTGACACAGCGATCTTCTGTGATTTGAAAAGTGCTAAAGTTTGTGTTATTTGGAGAGCGCAAAGTAATGCCCCGAGCACTCACGCTAACGGATACGGGATCATTAGTAGAACAGAACGGCTCAACATAAGTTCTACAAAACTGCTCCAATTGACACCAAACTGCTATGGGTGAGTAAAACTACTTGTTTTATTGCCGAAAGAAGGCTCAGATTGTAAAAAAAAAACATTAATTTTCCTTTAAGAGCTTCCTTTTACATTTCAGTGGATATGGACACTTCCAGAGCTGAAATCAACAAAATGATTTTAGTGAAGGTGTATGGTGTTTAAAACACACAAAACACAACTCCTAGACTGTTCGTGATGAGGAAACATTATAACATAAATCATAAAATAGCTGAATATTGTGCTCAGTACAGTGACCTTACCCTGGCCTGTAGAGCCAGATTCTGCTGTGCTCGGCCCACGAAGCTCTCGTGAGAGCTGAGTAACTGCTGCAGGTTGACGTCTTCTCCCAACTCATTCTTCAATACCTAAAAACAAGCACCACAAATGAGCCACTGCTGTGTGATTCTCAAGGACTGAATCATGCTCTGTACCTTCTGCGCTATTCTCAGCTCCTGTTTGACAGCCTGGACCTGGTTTCGGTATTCAGATACTTTGAGGAGGGCCGCAGCCAGTTTGTCCTGAAGAGATTTCACCAAAGGTTCCTCCTGCTTCTGGAAATAGTCAATAAAAAGTGTCATTGACGTAAAAATAAAAATGTGTGGAGATCATCCTTTTTGTGGGATTTGAAATAGGCCCGTCATAAGAATTTTGAAGAATGGTATATAACTATCAAGACATGTAACAATGAACAATAGTATTGAAACTACTTTGTGCCACTGACAAAAAAGCAAGATATAAACCATGTTTAAATAGACAGCATCCTTTAAAGGCATGATTTCCAATAACAGGATGAACCAATATTGAACCATATTTATTCACTCAAAACTAACACAAATTTCCCCACTGTTGCAACATAATAAATATTGATCTCTAAAATATATTGTTCCAGTGTTTATATATTGAATGTTGATATAGTAATAATCCTGACGGGCCTAATTTGAAATATTTAAAAAGACTAAACACACAGCAGTGGTTCAGTGGCATTCTCCCACTGAAAAAAGTTTTTTTTTAAATGTCAAAAATACTTTACTAACATGACTTTTGTTGTAAACACTGATTATTCACAACAACTATACAACTAAACTGTCCAGAACATTTGAGCCCTTACAAATGAACTGTCAACATGAAAATAAATGTTATGGGTGTTAATAAAAAGTACTTGTTTGTTGTATCCAATATTATGTACATGTGTAACTTTTTAGATGCACACAAAATGCATTTGTAATTTTAGAGCAATACTGACACTATAAATTAGAATAACGGGTATTGATAGTATCAAACCAAGCAAGGACCAGCACTGAGTTTATTTCAGGGAGCAGTTATAATGTCTTATAACTACTACTCCGTATGACTTATTTATTAGGTTCATTTGCACTGTACTGTCCTAGTAAAACACAGGGACATAATCGACTAAACAAAAGTACAATACATTTAAAAATATGTCACAATTTCCTCTGGGGCCCGGTGGCCCGGTGGCACAGGCCTGGTGGTTGAAGACCCCCGGCTTACATTATATTCCCTTGCTGGCCAAACTCACGTCCATCATAGACGACACCTCTCACCCTCTGGACTGTAGAGGAGCTGAGCAGCTCCTTCAGCAGCCGACTGAGACACCCCCAGTGCAAGAAGGAGCAGATCCTTCATCCCCACCTCCATCAGACTGTAACTCCACTGGAGAGTCCAGACGGGCAATTATATTCTCTTATCTACTTATTTTATTATTATTACTTATCTTGTCTGCATGTGCTTTCTTGTTCAAACTTTCTTGAGATCAATAAAGTCTCACCTTATCTCTTATCTTATATTCATACATGTGATGCCATCCAAGTCATAAATTACCTCAGAATCCTGTGACTTTGCTGGACTGGTCCCAGGATCGATCGAAGCATTCTGTAGCTGTAAAAGAAAAAAAAACTATAAAAACATTTTAGTCATTCCAAATGTACAATATTGTTGTGGAACGAGTGATTATTTTAGGCATCACACTTTTATTAGGCTTGAAGTCTGTGGGAGGAGACTGAGGAGCAAACTTTTGAACAGGACACACTGACTGACCCCTCTAACACTTTAAATTGTCTATTGTAATTGATCAATTCTTTTTAAAGTAGGGTTTAATATTGCTTTTATTTATTAGTGTTGTTTTGTTGTTTTGTCATGTATTTCTCTGGCATGGTGGAATGGCAAATAAAGAAACTTTATTAGGGTTAAGGTATTAATTAAGTAGTTTCTAAGTCTGAATTTAAACTGAAGTGTAGTTATTAAAAAGGGTTACCGCTATTTGGCTTTAATTGATCATTTGAACATATATTTTTCAAGTTTCTCTGGTCATAACTCTAAAAGCAGTCACCTCTTTCTCCAGTTCTTTGATAGCGTTGCTCTTCTGTATTGACTTGATCCTCTCGTGCTCGATTTTGGCCGTCAGCTCCCTGTTTTTCTTAGACAGCTCCACAATCTTCATTGAGGCTACGTCCCCCGCCAGTCCCGATGTGCCTAAACAAACAGAGTCATTTCCACTCACACCAGCCTTTCCGGGGTAACACTTCCCCCTCCACAGGGTCTCACCGGCGAAGGCCGACCTCTCCTCCTCTCTCTTCTTTTGGATGTGTTTGATTTCAAAATCTTTATCGCTCAGTAGTTTCAGCAGTTTTCCCCTCTCATCTTTCAGGGAGCGCAGTTGGTCCATCAAGATCTCATTTTCATTCTTTAGTCTGTGGAGTAAAGTGTCAGATGTGGTTATTATTTTGTGTTGTGCTGACCTAACAGTAAAGAGGATACACATAAATGACATTTATTTTTCATAGTGCCTAAAAGCCTATTCTTTTGTATAGCGGGGCAAGAATGTCTTCTCATTGGTAATTCTGATGTTTGATAGGAAAAAAAGGTATATCATTATTCCTTTGTATGCTTCATGCACTTTGTAACATGTGATGTATCTACTGTTCACACTAAACAGATTAGTAATATTCTGCTTAATCCAATCAGCTTCTTTCTTTTCACAGCATAAAACTTCTCTGTAACATGTTAGAGTGGGCAGTGCAGACAGAAACCTCTTCATGGTATAATTCACTTGATCAAAAGCAAACTAATTACAACATATTTTACAGGTTGCGTTTACATGAATTCTAAGAATCCCTGTGGTTTCAAATGGAGCTGATGGACTGAGTTTAATGGTGGATTTTTTTTTTTTTACCCATAGGTTTATAACTGTCAAAATACAGATGTTTTACCTGGGGTATGAACAATATCTCTGCACTAGGGATGCAAATTATCGATTAATTCATTAATCTATAGTTGATTGACCTTATCGATCGACTTACGATTAGTTGATAAGCGGCGTTTTTCACCTGAATTTGAGTGTTTCAATAGGGTCTTTAAGAATATAAGCTATAGTAACATAACACTGAGTCATAAATATATCATAGTATTATTATATTGTATATTCCTCAATGAATTATTCCTTAGTAAAAAGCAGACAAATGTAGTGATGCTGAATAACAAAATACATTCTTTATTGAAAATAAATTGAGGACATTTTTTGTAAAAGCTCCGTGATATGAAATGATAAAAAAATGAATTGATCGGGGAAATCATTTCACTCACACACACGCACAGTCGCACACACACACACCGGCACACGGGCTGGACAGAGGGCTGCTTCCACTGCGCTTTCACGTGGAGCCTGCTACAGCCCGGAGCGGAGGAGCACGTGCAGCGCGCCGCGCACGTGTTCACGCAGACAGCGGGACGCAGAGCGAACACAGCCGCAAAAATGGGGTTCGCAGGAGAACATTTTGCACTGCTTCTAGATCCGGCCGTGGATGTAACGCTATGGTCCTTCTCACGAGTGGGTTTGCATCTCGTGTTCACGTTCCAGAGTAGCGCCCTCTCCTCTAGCGAATAGTTACAATTAATGCATTTTAATCGACCAATGTCTTGATCGACAATTAATCGTAAGTCGAGTAATTGTTGACATCCCTACTCTGTACCTACTGTAACAACATGAAACAAAAAATGGCACATTTGTGGATCACACATTTGTGGTATTTCTGATATACAGGGCCCTGTCCTGCATCTGCATCTGATACTATCATTACAGTCTACAATGTGAGGGTTGGGGGCATGTTTTCAGTTAGGGAAGGACAAAATGGAGAACAAAACAAGTCCTGACCACGATCCTGGCTCAAGATCAGATAAGGGGATCCTGGGTACTGCCCTGTAGTCACCCAGAGGCAACCCACCCGTCTGAGGCTGAAGAATGGGTCAAATGGAGACTCAACAGGAAAAAAAGAATAAAGTCTAAAGCTACAAACAAATGACTTCCACTTCACCCAGTCTTACTCCGTAGTATGATGTAAATACCTTTCCTCTGCAGTGTTAACTGGAAGGCATTGTTTAGACAGTTCCAGGTTTTCTGTATTTCCAAGTGGGTCCAGCATCTCCTTCGTCTTCACATCCAGTTGTCTCCTCTCCTGCTGCTTCTGAAGAACCTCAAACTGTCGCTGCAGTTCGTTGAGGACACCGATGTCATCCATGGGCTATTTGCAAGATTAGAAGACAGGAAGGATCAACTTAGCAGTTTTTATGTTTTTGTTTTTTTTTTTCCAAAATCTGTGATTTTGTTTTTTTTGCACAGTGTGCTAGTTGAGATCATGAAGAAGCCTCTCCATGTTTCAGATAACAGCATTAGCGACGTTAAAAACATACATTTTTCATTTAAAAAATGCTAGTTTTTGGCGAATGAAACGGGGCATGTATAAATCAACATATTTTGCCAAGCTCGCGCGCCCCGACAATCCTGTTGCGTAGCGCAGAAGGGGGATTCTACTTACGCCGATCGGCTGTGAGGAGCTCCTGCATATGTAAGTGGCACTGCCAGACAATAAGGACAATAAGGACAATAATGGACTTTTAACTTCTACTTGGACACATGACACGTTCGGAACAGGTTCGGGACACGTCCGTTTCTCCGGAGCTCGTGTACAGAGTGCGATTTGGCTCCGAAACACACGATACATGTGAAGATACGCCGAAAACACTCCAACATGGGGTGAGTCATAATTATGATCATATTTCTGCATCAAATGGACTTTATAGACTTTAGAACATGTTTAAATACTGATTCAGCTTTCGTGTGATCATCTGTGCTCTGTGCGGACCGCACTGTCCAGTTGCTCACTGCATAATGTGGTGAAGCGGATCTTCATTCACAATGCAGCTAAGCTAATGCTAATGCTAGCATTGAAACAATGCGATCAGCACAATCACTAACAGTCTTTTTAGGTTAATTTCCACTCTATTTTTGTTTATATAAAAGCCAAACATTTTGCCATAGGCTAGACAGGTCGGAGTAACTAGTTAATTCAATTGTGTTATCCTCAAAAATAAATAAATAACTTTAGAGGCAGCTAAGCTGTACTAAGTCAGTACAGCACGTCGGGCACGTTACTTTGAAAAACTTATTAGTTACAGTGACTAACCCAAAAGAGTAACTGAGTTACTACACTATAAAAGTAACTAGTTACTTTTTTTTTTGTTAAAAAATGTCAAATAATTTGGATATTTTTGACAGTGCATTATACAGATTTTGCTGCTTGGCTGCCGTGGCTCCGTCACCGTGGACTTCATTGTTAACAGCACCGAGCATGAGCTTATCATCATGGGGCCTGCTGGGGGACACTAGTTTAACAGAAGCGCGCGCCGTCCAGAGATGCTTCATTAAATTTGAGTTGTTTATATTGGACGTGGACAAAGTCTTTGGTCTTTGACACAATGTGCACGTAACATGTAGGTTTTTACCTTTTACCCAGTACTCGAGTTGAGGGGGGATGGGGGGGGGGGGGGGGATCCCCCCTGTGGGAAAAAATAGTCAAAATCATCCCTCTTCTAAAACGGGCATCCCTTCTTCCATCCCTTATGGCATTTTATCAATCAGGCATGAAAATCCCTAAACTTTTGGCGAATTTCGCCGTTTTAAAGTCAAAATGGCCAGTGCCAAGAGCCAATCATAGGCCTGCGCTCCAGCTTCCAATCATGTTGCAGCATAATTACGCACCGATCGCGCTCCCGCCAATCATGACGATTGCCGCTGTTGTGTTTGCGCCTGTTCGCCGATCAGCTGTGAGCGAGCCGCCTGGTATTTACGCGGCATTTCCAAGAGAAGAAGAATCCTTAACTTGCTACGTTAATGCTACGTAAGAAGGAACTCTCACCTCGGGACACAGGATACGTTCGGGATTATGTCCTTTTCTCCGGAGCTTCGGATTATTAAAGACAACACGACAAACTGTTAGAATGGATCTGACCGCATTCTTATGGGTGAGTCATATTATCAGATTATTTCTGCATCTATTTCAGCACTAAACCAGGACTAAACCAAGACTAAACCAGGACTAAACCAGGACTAAACCAGGACTAAACCAGGACTAAACCAAGACTAAACCAGGTCTAAACCAAGACTAAACCAGGACTAAACCAAGACTAAACCAGGACTAAACCAGGTCTAAACCAGGACTAAACCAGGACTAAACCAGGTCTAAACCAGGACTAAACCAAGACTAAACCAAGACTAAACCAGGTGTAAACCAGGACTAAACCAAGACTAAACCAGGACTAAACCAGGACTAAACCAGGTCTAAACCAGGACTAAACCAAGACTAAACCAGGTCTAAACCAAGACTAAACCAGGACTAAACCAAGACTAAACCAGGTCTAAACCAGGACTAAACCAGGACTAAACCAAGACTAAACCAGGACTAAACCAAGACTAAACCAGGTCTAAACCAGGACTAAACCAGGTCTAAACCAGGTCTAAACCAGGACTAAACCAGGACTAAACCAAGACTAAACCAGGACTAAACCAGGTCTAAACCAAGACTAAACCAGGACTAAACCAAGACTAAACCAGGTGTAAACCAGGACTAAACCAAGACTAAACCAGGACTAAACCAGGACTAAACCAGGTCTAAACCAGGACTAAACCAGGTCTAAACCAAGACTAAACCAGGACTAAACCAAGACTAAACCAGGTGTAAACCAGGACTAAACCAAGACTAAACCAAGACTAAACCAGGTCTAAACCAAGACTAAACCAGGACTAAACCAAGACTAAACCAGGTCTAAACCAGGACTAAACCAGGACTAAACCAAGACTAAACCAGGACTAAACCAAGACTAAACCAGGTCTAAACCAGGACTAAACCAGGTCTAAACCAGGTCTAAACCAGGACTAAACCAGGACTAAACCAAGACTAAACCAGGACTAAACCAGGTCTAAACCAAGACTAAACCAGGACTAAACCAAGACTAAACTAGGTCTAAACCAGGACTAAACCAGGTCTAAACCAAGACTAAACCAGGACTAAACCAAGACTAAACCAGGTCTAAACCAGGACTAAACCAGGACTAAACCAGGTCTAAACCAGGACTAAACCAGGTCTAAACCAGGACTAAACCAGGACTAAACCAGGTCTAAACCAGGTGTAAACCAGGACTAAACCAAGACTAAACCAGGACTAAACCAGGACTAAACCAGGTCTAAACCAGGACTAAACCAAGACTAAACCAGGACTAAACCAAGACTAAACCAGGTCTAAACCAAGACTAAACCAGGACTAAACCAGGTCTAAACCAGGACTAAACCAGGACTAAACCAGGTCTAAACCAGGACTAAACCAAGACTAAACCAAGACTAAACCAGGTGTAAACCAGGACTAAACCAAGACTAAACCAGGACTAAACCAGGACTAAACCAGGTCTAAACCAGGACTAAACCAAGACTAAACCAGGTCTAAACCAAGACTAAACCAGGACTAAACCAAGACTAAACCAGGTCTAAACCAGGACTAAACCAGGACTAAACCAAGACTAAACCAGGACTAAACCAAGACTAAACCAGGTCTAAACCAGGACTAAACCAGGTCTAAACCAGGTCTAAACCAGGACTAAACCAGGACTAAACCAAGACTAAACCAGGACTAAACCAGGTCTAAACCAAGACTAAACCAGGACTAAACCAAGACTAAACTAGGTCTAAACCAGGACTAAACCAGGTCTAAACCAGGTCTAAACCAGGACTAAACTAGGACTAAACCAGGTCTAAACCAGGTCTAAACTAGGACTAAACCAGGTCTAAACCAGGTCTAAACCAGGACTAAACCAGGTCTAAACCAGGACTAAACCAAGACTAAACCAAGACTAAACCAGATATAAACCAGGTCTAAACCAAGACTAAACCAGGACTAAACCAGGTCTGAACCAGGACTAAACCACGACTAAACCAGGTCTAAACCAGGTCTAAACCAGGTCTAAACCAGGACTAAACCAGGTCTAAACCAGATCTAAACCAGGACTAAACCAGGTCTAAACCAGGTCTAAACCAGGACTAAACCAGGTCTAAACCAGGACTAAACCAGGTCTAAACCAGGTCTAAACCAGGACTAAACCAGGACTAAACCAAGACTAAACCAGGACTAAACCAGGTCTAAACCAAGACTAAACCAGGACTAAACCAAGACTAAACTAGGTCTAAACCAGGACTAAACCAGGTCTAAACCAAGACTAAACCAGGACTAAACCAAGACTAAACCAGGTCTAAACCAGGACTAAACCAGGACTAAACCAAGACTAAACCAGGTCTAAACCAGGTCTAAACCAGGACTAAACCAGGACTAAACCACGTCTAAACCAGGACTAAACCAGGTCCAAACCAGGACTAAGCCAAGACTAAACCAGGTCTAAACCAGGTCTAAACCAGGACTAAACCAGGTCTAAACCAGGACTAAACCAGGTCTAAACCAAGACTAAACCAGGTCTAAACCAGGACTAAACCAAGACTAAACCACGTCTAAACCAGGACTAAACCAGGTCCAAACCAGGACTAAGCCAAGACTAAACCAGATCTAAACCAGGACTAAACCAGGACTAAACCAGGTCTAAACCAGGTCTAAACCAGGACTAAACCAAGACTAAACCAGGTCTAAACCAGGACTAAACCAAGAATAAACCAGGTCTAAACCAGGTCCAAACCAAGACTAAACCAGGTCTAAACCAGGACTAAACCAAGACTAAACAAAGACTAAACCAGGTCTAAACCAGGTCTAAACCAGGACTAAACCAAGACTAAACCAGGTCTAAACCAGGACTAAACCAAGACTAAACCAGGTCTAAACCAGGTCCAAACCAAGACTAAACCAGGACTAAACCAAGACTAAACAAAGACTAAACCAGGTCTAAACCAGGACTAAACCAAGACTAAACCAGGTCTAAACCAAGACTAAACCAGGACTAAACCAAGACTAAACCAGGTCTAAACCAGGACTAAACCAAGACTAAACCACGTCTAAACCAGGACTAAACCAGGTCCAAACCAGGACTAAGCCAAGACTACACCAGATCTAAACTGGGTCTAAACCAGGACTAAACCAGGTCTAAACCAGGACTAAAACAAGACTAAACCAGGTCTAAACCAGGACTAAACCAAGACTAAACAAAGACTAAACCAGGTCTAAACCAGGTCTAAACCAGGACTAAACCAAGACTAAACCAGGACTAAACCAGGTCTAAACCAGGTCCAAACCAAGACTAAACCAGGTCTAAACCAGGACTAAACCAAGACTAAACAAAGACTAAACCAGGTCTAAACCAGGACTAAACCAAGACTAAACCAGGTCTAAACCAGTTCCAAACCAAGACTAAACCAGGACTAAACCAAGACTAAACAAAGACTAAACCAGGTCTAAACCAGGTCTAAACCAGGTCCAAACCAAGACTAAACTAGGTCTAAACCAGGACTAAACCAAGACTAAACAAAGACTAAACCAGGTCTAAACCAGGTCTAAACCAGGACTAAACCAAGTCTAAACCAGGTCTAAACCAAGACTAAACCAGGACTAAACCAAGACTAAACCAGGTCTAAACCAGGACTAAACCAGGTCTAAACCAAGACTAAACCAGGACTAAACCAAGACTAAACCAGGTCTAAACCAGGACTAAACCAGGTCTAAACCAGGACTAAACCAGGACTAAACCAAGACTAAACCAGATCTAAACCAGGTCTAAACCAGGACTAAACCAAGACTAAACCAGGTCTAAACCAGGACTAAACCAGGTCTAAACCAAGACTAAACCAGGACTAAACCAAGACTAAACCAGGTCTAAACCAGGACTAAACCAGGTCTAAACCAAGACTAAACCAGGACTAAACCAAGACTAAACCACGTCTAAACCAGGACTAAACCAGGTCCAAACCAGGACTAAGGCAAGACTAAACCAGATCTAAACTGGGTCTAAACCAGGACTAAACCAGGTCTAAACCAGGACTAAACCAAGACTAAACCAAGAATAAACCAGGTCTAAACCAGGTCCAAACCAAGACTAAACCAGGTCTAAACCAGGACTAAACCAAGACTAAACCAGGTCTAAACCAGGACTAAACAAAGACTAAACCAGGTCTAAACCAGGACCAAACCAAGACTAAACCAGGTCTAAACCAGGACTAAACCAAGACTAAACAAAGACTAAACCAGGTCTAAACCAGGACTAAACCAAGACTAAACCAGGTCTAAACCAGGTCCAAACCAGGACTAAGCCAGGACTAAACCAGGTCTAAACCAGGACTAAACCAAGACTAAACCAGGACTAAACCAGGACTAAACCAAGAATAAACCAGGTCTAAACCAGGTCTAAACCAGGACTAAACCAAGACTAAACCAGGTCTAAACCAGGTCTAAACCAGGACTAAGCCAGGACTAAACCAGGACTAAGCCAGGACTAAACCGGGACTAAACCAGGACTAAGGTGTGTGTGTGTGTGTAACATATATCCTGTGTATTATTGAATGATATGGGTTCCCCTCCCACGGGGAGTGTGTGTTGTGTGTGTGTGTTTGTTGTGTGTGTGTGTGTATTGTGTGTGTGTTGTGTGTGTGTGTGTTGTGTGTGTGTGTGTGTGTATTGTGTGTGTTGTGTGTGTTGTGTGTTGTGTGTGTGTGTGTTGTGTGTGTTGTGTGTGTATTGTGTGTTTGTTGTGTGTGTGTTGTGTGTGTGTGTGTTGTGTGTGTTGTGTGTGTATTGTGTGTGTGTTGTGTGTGTGTGTGTGTGTTGTGTGTGTGTATTGTGTGTATTGTGTGTGTGTATTGTGTGTGTATTGTGTGTGTATTGTGTGTGTATCGTGTGTGTATTGTGTGTGTATTGTGTGTGTATTGTGTGTGTATCGCGTGTGTGTATTGTGTGTGTGTATTGTGTGTGTATCGTGTGTGTGTGTGTTGTGTGTGTTGTGTGTGTATTGTGTGTTTGTTGTGTGTGTGTTGTGTGTGTATTGTGTGTTTGTTGTGTGTGTGTTGTGTGTGTGTGTGTGTGTTGTGTGTGTGTATTGTGTGTATTGTGTGTGTGTGTTGTGTGTGTATTGTGTGTGTATTGTGTGTATTGTGTGTGTGTGTTGTGTGTGTGTGTGTGTGTGTGTGTGTGCTGGGATTGTGTGTAGAACCCGCCCACCGCGTGTCTCAGATTGGCTCAACCTGAAATCTGACTCTGCTTTAGCCAATCATCATGATTGATCCCGCCCTCACCACAGGGAGAGAAGATTCCCGTGAGCCTGTGCGAGTCACGCGCGCGGTGACACTTTCAGTGGGTTCAGTACCGCGCGGTACCCCGAACCCGAACCCGGTACCGCCGTTATAACGATAGATAAAGTAACTCTTTAGATTAGCCGTTATTTTAAAAAGTAACACCGTTAGTAACGGAGTTTATTTTAACACCATTATTCCCATCACTGGTTTAACACATGAATCTAAATGTTAATTTAACTGTCGTCACTTTAGCAAAATACCTTACCTTTAACTGATCTCTGTTAGCACCGAGAAATGCCTCAAATCTGCACTCCGAGGTGAAACATGTTCCACCCACCCAACCGCGTCTCTGGTATCACAGCAACGGTCTCCAACGGTCTCCAACGGTCTCCAAAGGCAAACACCAAGTCTCGCGAGAGAATAAGAGGAACGTGACTTGGAAAATGTATTTTTAGGTTTTCGTAATTTTTGTTGAAATAGTTATTCTCTGTTCTTCAGCAGCTTAAGTGTCCTGCCTGCTAAAATAAAAAGTACATTTTGATTCTCAGACAATATGACGGCAAGAGGGGAATGATATGAGCACACTGCACTTTTTGGACATCTGTAAAAAGGTATTTATTTATTCTGTTGCACTGCTTTCAGATTTTAGATTTAGATTTTTGTCTTAGTTTTTGTTTTGTTTCGTCTTTATATTGTATTTTGTACACTGTCTTTTTGCACTTGGCCTGAGAGAAACGACATTTTGATTCACTGTATGTTGAACACACATGGCAGAATTGACAATAAAGCTGACTTTGATCTTTGATATCAACAGTAATAAAAGACTGAATTGTTTCCATTCACTAAACATATGACAGATCACCAAGACAAAATGTGCAGAACACATTAGATGACAAGGATAGAGTTTTATTGAAAAGGAAAAATCAGTAAACACAGCAGTGGTGCAACATAAATTATAATATAATTATAATATTAAATAATAATAATTATAATATAATAATTATAAATTATAGTGCATCTGTAAAAATATATATTATGTGCAAAGTGGTTGTTTTAAAAAAGGTGAAGTAATGATAAACTATCCTGGTTAAGTGTGTGTGTGTGTGTGTGTGTGTGTGTGTGTGTGTGCGTGTGTTGTAGTGTATAAACTAGAGATTGACAGATACGTTTTTTTCATGGCCGATGGAGATACCAATTTTTTTTTTAATCCAGAGCAATATTTTATGCAGGGCCAGTGTTTATAATTTTGTCCCAATTATCTAACTTTAATTTACCACAAACTCATCCACAACCCTGTATTAATAAAACTGAATAAGAAAGCTGTAAAGGAACATTTTGTGCAGGGTCCTCTTCGTACTAAATCTTTGGCCGCTGGTTGGCCCAAACAAAATGTATGTAAGGTCAATAGCTGGTGCAGTAAATGTAAATATTGTCTCTATATATTGGCCAATCAATATATATCAGTCTCTAGTATAAGTGTTGGAACCACTTTACCTCATCTACAGTATAAGATCAGAAGAGCCTGTTCCTTGACACTGAGGTTTCATCTGAATTTAATGTACCAGTTAAATACTACAAACTACCTATGTATATTCTTAAATAAAGCATTTTACTCTCATTTTTATTCAGCATCAACTTGAATCAACCTGAATCAACCATTTAAGGGAGAAAATCCTCATAATAGTCACTTGTCCTTGGTTTCCTCACCGGGATGTGCAATGTACTCCCGGTACATTGAATATATGACACCTGGAGGAAAAAAACAGAAATAAATTTAGTGTTGATAAAATGTTTTGATATTGTATTACCATTGTCCCAAGTATTCTAATACAACAACACTTTTTTGTGTTTTTATATTTTTTTTCTCCAGTATCAGGAGTTTAGTGCATCTATGTTCTTAGCATTTCCCAAGGCTGCCAGGGTTAGCTTCACTGAGTAGTTATGGCATTGTTAAAGCGCATATGACAGGTTAGACTATATATACTGTATCACATCACTATACTTAGAATTTTCCTAAAAATCTTCATTTTTTTTTTGTTCTTTTCTGTGAATTTTATAATCTGACTTACACACTGGACACAGGCAGCAGATCTGACATCTGTAGAGGTCATTACATAACTGTTACCAAGCAACCATAATATTATCAAGGGCAAAAACATGTGCAAATCATACAGTACTTATGATTAGACTAATAGAAATAAAAGGCAACACCTCTACTTTGTTAAATGAAGATTTAAACTGTCAAAAAAAAACTGTTCTTTACTTGCAAATTACCACGGAAATTTCAGTGTTGGTGACATAGGTAGAGGTATTTTGTTTTCGAACCGAGGCCGGATTTAGAAGTGGGCAGGGGTGGGCAATGCCCACCCAAAATGTTCTCCTGCTCACCCAATTGGTCAACTGTATTTGATGTAATTTTAACCTGCCAATCACGTTTTCTTGTTTGCTCCGCCAAAATTCCACGACGTCTGATTCCTGTTCATGTTTCGGGCCCGAACGATGGCGCATCAATCACGGAATATTTCAAATCCTCTGGGCTAAGCCCCATATATTTACAACCTCCCGCTCCACCTCTGATGCACTGTTAATACTTAATGGACCCCAGGCCACTGGGGAAAACTGGGCCTCAACGTCAAAAACGTTAAGAACCCCTGCATTAGAAGAAAAGAAAAATGTTCCACATGAAACTCTACACTATGCCCCACCAAAATTTTGAAATGCCCCCCCAATCTGTGCAGTCTAGATCTGGGCCTGTTTAGAACTTACTGCTACTTCCTTTATCTTTTGTACCTTCAACATTTTTCCACAAACTGCCACTTAACTGATATAAAACAATGACACCAAACCAAGTAATTAGAAAAACATGAAAACCTGTCATGTGCACCTTTTTTTTTGCACATTTTTACAGTTTTACTGGGGTTGTCAAATATATAGATATTGACTGATTGATACTAAAACTAACAAGGAAACTACAGACACTGAGCAGATGTCGATACTAAAAAAGTAACATTCCCAGGACAGTAATGAACCGCTCCTGAAAAGCTTTAGAATGATCTTGAGCTGTATCAGAACAAGAAGCACATAGACTAGAGTGGATCACTCCAGAACCTCTGACTGAGACACAGACAACACCACAGGGTAATATAAAAGAAAGTACGACTATTTGAAAATGACATTCTATCGTCTAAAGAAAGAATGTTTTTAGTTATCATTTGTGGTATTGGAATTGATATTGAGTATATTCCTTGTATCAAAATTTACTATTGTGACAACACTATTTGTTACTAAATTGACCGGCATGTTTGTAACTAAATGTGTAACTTTTGTTTTGTTAATTTACACCTCAATGTTTTTGTTTTCTTTCTTTGATATGAAGTTTTATCTAATACAAATAAACCAAGTAAACCATACCCATGGTCATGGCTCCGACCACAAAGCCCTGGGCGGCCACTCGCATGTGGATGAGGTGGACTGACATCTTTACATTACCGCGATGTTTCATCTTCATCAGCTGGTATGCCACAATGCCAATGAACCCAGTAATCCCTTTAGAAATCCAAGAACACACATACATTTCAGCTGTATTTAACATAGAAACAATGTCCACAGTGTAGCGTAACATTTTATTAAGGATTTCCTCTAGTCTTTTCTAGTTTTGTAATTTTAGTTTAAAAGTTTATCATTTTAGTTCCTGGTTACATACAGGAAGCAGATATTACATAATGGCATTTGAGCTAGCAACCATAACATTAACAAGGGTGAAAACTAGGGATGTCCCGATCCGATCACGTGATCGGAAATCGGCCCCGATCACATGGTTTCAGATCGGATCGGAATCGGACATTACCTCCCGATCAGTATCGGATATATATGTATATATTTTATTTTTATTTTTTAACATATCCTAGATGAGATCTATGGTTATGCGGTGGCACAGAGTGAGGCTCCACACAGAAACATCTACGCGTGCGGCAGGACACACTATTGGTTAAATACACGGAAGCAGCTCGAAGGGCAAAGCGCGACCGCAGAGAGCGCGACCGCAGAGAGCGCGACCGCAGAGAGCGCGACCGCAGAGAGCGCGACCGCAGAGAGCGCGACCGCAGAGAGCGCGACCGCAGAGAGCGCGACCGCAGAGAGCGCGACCGCAGAGAGCGCGACCGCAGAGAGCGCGACCGCAAAGAGAGCGCGACCGCAAAGAGAGCGCGACCGCAAAGAGAGCGCGACCGCAAAGAGAGCGCGACCGCAAAGAGAGCGCGACCGCAAAGAGAGCGCGACCACAGAGAGCGCGACCACAGAGAGCGCGACCACAGAGAGCGCGACCACAGAGAGCGCGACCACAGAGAGCGCGACCACAGAGAGCGCGACCACAGAGAGCGCGACCACAGAGAGCGCGACCACAGAGAGCGCTATAAGAACGCTGTAATGTTTGGCGAGTATGTCTGGGTCTGAAAATACTATAAAGTTGATGACAACAACATTGCCATAGCAAACTGTGGGATATGTAAACTTGGAATTGTGAGGGGTGGAAAGGAAAGGGCGACATTTAACACAACAAACCGATACGGCACCAGCCAAAGACGAGTCAGCTCACGCTGCAGGAGAGTTTGAAAAGGAGAGAAAAATGATCGCAATGAGTGGCCTACCATTCGCCTTTGTAGAGAACGCTGGATTTCTTATGCTTTTGGAGCACGTCGAACATCGATTTGAAGTGCCATCTCATCACTAGTCATAGTCATAGTTTGCTTTATTGTCGAAAAAAACATATGTACACAGAGTAATTTGAAATTCCGTTTCTCCACTAACCAGGCAGGACAGTGACAGAGTGGCTAGGGGAGGGGCCACTGCGCTTTCGTGCACCGCAGACCGGGCGACTATTTCACCGAGAAAACTCTGCAGCTCGTTATAAGAAGATTTCTGATAAACTACATGTTCTATATCTGTAACACCCAGAAAGATAAATAATAAGTAATAAATAATAATAATAATAATAATAATAATAATAATAATAATAATAATAATAATAATAATCCAGAGCTGACGAAGCCTCTCGGATGAGCGGCGAAACGTTTTCAACCAAACAAACTTTGTCCAGTTGACAAATTGAACTTCTCCTTTGATCAATAATAATAATAATAATAATAATAATAATAATAATAATAATAATAATATAAAGTACACTTGTATAATAAATGTAAGTGTACTTTTTTATGTATTATGTAAGTATTGGATCGGGACTTGGTATCGGCAGATACTCAAAATCAGATGATTGGAATTGGATCGGAGGGCCAAAAAACCTCATCGGGACATCCCTAGTGAAAACCTGTCTAAATTTGCAATAGTTATAATTTCACAAATAAAAATAAATTGGAGCACCTTTATTTTATTAACTCAATCTTTAAACGGTCAGAAAAATGCCTTCCTTATGAGTAAATTGTCCCTGCATTTGGAATGGAAAACACACACACACTGGTACATTTCAGGCTGTGTTTAACATGTAAACAATGTCAAATAAATATAGATGTACTTACCCACAGGGACAAAGGGATTCTCCTTGGCTTTGCGAATAAACTTAGACTGATTCTCCTCATAGTCAGGCATCTGAAGTTGATATACGATAATGATAAAACACAAACAAGTCATGATATTATATTACATTGT
This sequence comes from Paratrypauchen microcephalus, assembly GCA_036785185.1. NCBI lineage: Eukaryota > Metazoa > Chordata > Actinopteri > Gobiiformes > Gobiidae > Paratrypauchen > Paratrypauchen microcephalus. The sequence goes on along the minus strand of JAVJIX010000058.1, from coordinate 292,400 downwards.
TATTACAAGACCATGCTATATATGTTCTTACCAAATAATAGTCTACATGAGCTGTGCAGAGGTGTGGACTCGAGTTATGTGACTTCGAATCGAGTCAGACTCGAGTCACGAATTTGATAACTTTAGACTCGACTCGACAAACTGTATAAACACTTGCAACTCGACTTGGACTTCAATATCAATAAGTCGTGACTTCACTTGGACTTAGGCCTTTTGACTTGTGATGACTTGCTACGTCCAATGAAAAGAAAAAAATCTAAAAGTATGTTGATAAGGACCGCACTCGTACTTGTGAATCTGCGAAAATGTCTGCAAAGAGCACAACATCCAATCACAGTAGATCTACGTCGCTTTCATTCGACCGCATCCAAGGCAAATCGCACAACAAATGATGCGGAAACAAGCATCCACGCGCCAGTTTGCAAAATGATGCCGAAGGTGATTTGTTATATTATATGATTTGTAGAAATTTTATTTCTTTGTAAAGGGGACTCGAAATGACTTGAAACTAAAATGCTAAAGGACTTTGGACTCGACTTGAGACTTGTGAGCTTTGACTTGGGACTTGACTCGGCACTTGGATACTCTTGACTCAGGACTTGACTCGGACTTGAGTGCAAAAGACTTAGACTTACTTGGGACTTGCCCAGCAGTGACTTTGTCCCACCTCTGGCTGTTAGCCTTATAATGCATATCGCACACTGATATTTTGCAGCTCATGATGTCAACATTTCCTGGGGGTGTGATGCTAACTGCAGGCACTGCTTTATCTGATGCTTGTTAGACTTTAATTTGATCTTTATTTTAATACAATCTAACCAGAAAATATTATCTTAGTTGGAACTACAACATGTGAGCTGATCTGTTGTTCTGTTAACAAGTCCCTTTCAAATAATATTACAGTCAAAGTTTTGTACATTTTTTTCTTGATCTTAAAGCTTTTTTGGCATCTACACATTAATGCAAAACAACCCCAAAGTATCAATAGATTTAAAAAACGGTTTGTAATGTAAAGCTAAACAAATATTTCACGTGATTGTTTGAGTAGCCTTTAGGGGTACAATAATGATAAATAAATGTGACGTGTGTCTGTAATGACAGCACATTAATCATCGTACTTAGCTACCAGCCCATACTTAATGATCTTTATGAAATGAAATTACGCTCCTACCTTAAATGGATTAAGGTTTTAATTCCGTAAACTTCAAGCACAACGTCCCGATCAGTGTGGGCGTGGGAGTGTCACATTTGGGAGTATCACATTTTGGACTAGCATTAGCATTAGCCACCTGCACGTATCGAGGAAATGACGTCACGCACCAGTACGTGCAGCATGACGCACAGTGACGTTTGTTGCGCTGTGATGACACCTGAGCTCATGGATCTATAATAAAAACTTGTTTTTATTTATTTATTTTATTTTATGATAGTTGTACGGCTGAGCTGCGTGTGAGAATGGGCCGCGTCTCATTTCTCTTTCCTCGCTTCCTTCTTGATTCGTCTCCTCGAGTCTGCAGGAAGTGGGTGAGGAAGTCCCGCCCACAGAGGAGACACAGGGAGGAGACACAGGGAGGAGACACAGGGAGGAGACACAGGGAGGAGACACAGGGAGGAGACACAGGGAGGAGACACAGGGAGGAGACACAGGGAGGAGACACAGGGAGGAGACACAGGGAGGAGACACAGGGAGGAGACACAGGGAGGAGACACAGGGAGGAGACACAGGGAGGAGACACAGGGAGGAGACACAGGGAGGAGACACAGGGAGGAGAGAGGATCTAAACTCCTCACTGAGAGCTATAAAGTGTGATTCTTTTATCTGATGTCTGCTCCGGAAGCCTCTCTCATGATTACGCCTTCATTCCGTGCTTTCCTTTTAGATTCCAATTAATATTACACATTTGATTGACAGATGAATAATGGAGGATAATGTAATTAGGTTACACCTAATAGAGGTGACCTTTACAAACATTCATTTGATTCTCATTTTAGTTCATCAGTTCATATTCCAGTCAATGTGCACAACAAACAGAATCCTACATTTTAAACAGATATTGAAAATCAATTACTTACACTGCACAATCAGCAGATTCTCCCCCCCCCCCCCCCATCCCCCCATATTTCCCAAAAAGAGTACAGGCTCAGGTGGAAGACAAGGATTATCAGTCGTCTACCTCAGGGAGTCCCCACCTCAGGGAGTCCCCACCTCAGGGAATCCCCACCTCAGGGAGTCCCCACCTCAGGGAGTCCCCACCTCAGGGAGTCCCCACCTCAGGGAGTCCCCACCTCAGGGAGTCCTCACCTCAGGGAGTCCCCACCTCAGGGAGTCCCCACCCTCACCCTCATGATGCCCTGGGCAAAAGGACCAACTTGAAGAGTTATTGTGCAGAGTTACAGTGATTTCAAGCAAGTTCAAACCGCTCAGGTTTATGGCAGGACATGTTTTATTTCTTGAAGAAAACTATAACTCATTTGAAACATTTCAAACATATTATTTTAAACAAACCAAAATGAGAGAAAAGAGTGAGAGTTATTTAGATATGTGTAATCTGTTTGTTTGATGGAAAAGGCAACTTTCATTGCATAATGTGTAAATGTTCATGTATGTAAAGATCCTCTTACTGTACTGTACCTGGTGACCACATTAAAAAGCTTTCTATGTACATCCTTTATGACAATACTCAAAACTAAATTTCAGATTAATGGATTCTTAAATCCACTAATGAAGTAGACTAGAAATGCTTGTCCAAAACGAGGCCATACAGGGTGCAACTGTACACAGGAAACTGATCAAATCATTAGCAGTGGATTCATACTTATGTGAAACATGGAATATACAGTGCCGTGAAAAAGTATTTGCCCCCTTCCTGATTTCTGTGTTTTTTGCATATTTATCACTCAAAACATTGTCAGATCATCAAACCAATTTTAATATCACACAGAAACAACCCAAGGAAAGACAAAATTCAGTTTTTGAATGATGATTCCATTTATTAGTGCACAAAAAAAATCTAAACCTATCTGGCCCTATGTGAAAAAGTAATTGCCCCCCCTTGTTAAATCACAAACTAACTGTGACTAACCACAGTTTTGAGAAAACTTAGTTCAGTTCTACATGCCACACCCACACCTGATTGTCACCACCTGTGTTGAATCAAGAAATCACTTAAATAGTTCCTGTCAAACAAAGTGAAGTTGGCTACAACATCTCAAGAACAAACACATCATGCCACGATCCAAAGAAATTCAAGAACAAATGAGAAAAAAAGTGATAGAAGTCTATAATTCAGGAAAAGGTTACAAAGCCATTCCCAAAGCTCTGGGGCTCCAGCGAACCACTGTCAGAGCCATTATTCAAAAATGGAGGAAACTGGGAACAGTTGCAACCCTTCCCAGGAGTGGTCGACCAACTAAGATTACTCCAAGAGTGCGACGACGGCTCATTCAGGAAGTCACAAAAGAACCTAGACGCACATCGAAAGAACTACAGGCCTCGTTGGCCTCAGTTAAGGTCAGTGTTCATGACTCCACCATTAGAAAAACACTGGCCAAAAATGGCATCCATGGAAGAGTTCCCAGGAGAAAACCACTGCTTTCACAAAAGAACACAAAGGCTCGTCTCACCTTTGCCAAAAAGCACCTTGATGACCCTCAAGACTTTTGGAGAAACATTTTGTGGACCGATGAGTCTAAAATTGAACTTTTTGGAAGGTCTGCAGCCCGTTTCATCTGGCGTAAAAATGGCACAGCATTTGATAAAAAGAACATGGTGCCCACAGTAAAGCATGGTGGTGGCAGTGTGATGGTCTGGGCCTGCTTTGCTGCCTCAGGACCAGGACAACTTGCTGTGATTGACGGAAAAATGAATTCTGCTGTTTACCAGAAGATCCTGAAGGAGAATGTCCGGCCATCAGTTCGTGCCCTCAAACTCAAGCGCTCTTGGATCATGCAACAGGACAATGATCCAAAACACACCAGCAAGTCCACCTCTGAATGGCTCAAAGAAAACAAAATTAAGGTTTTGGAGTGGCCAAGTCAAAGTCCGGATTTAAATCCGATTGAGATGCTGTGGTGTGACCTTAAACGGGCAGTTCATACAAGAAAACCCTCCAATATGGCAGAATTGAAACAATTCTGCATAGAAGAGTGGGCCAAAATCCCTCCCCAGCGGTGTGAAAGACTCATCACCAATTATCGCAAACGTTTGGTTACAGTTATTGCTGTCAAAGGAGGCTCAACTGGCTATTAGATTAAGGGGGCAATTACTTTTTCACATAGGGCCAGATAGGTTTAGATTTTTTTTGTGCACTAATAAATGGAATCATCATTCAAAAACTGAATTTTGTCTTTCCTTGGGTTGTTTCTGTGTGATATTAAAATTGGTTTGATGATCTGACAATGTTTTGAGTGATAAATATGCAAAAAACACAGAAATCAGGAAGGGGGCAAATACTTTTTCACGGCACTGTATGTAGCATGTTTACTTTGCTTTGTGGTTTCAAACCATTATCAGGAAACCTTCTTGTTCCATCCTTATTTCTATGTGAAATCTAGCTCAGAGCTCACACTTCGCAGAGTACATAGATACAATCCAAAGGTTTATAAACCCCATCAGTCCACAGGGCACATGTGCAATGAAGGTGAAGTCCTATGCTCTGAGTTTGATTACAAAGATAACAATTTAGGCTACAGTTTGCCTTTCGAGGATTAAAAAAATACAACTGACACAGTCAGATATTATATTTGATCTGTGTGTAGGCTGGAATTTTAACAAACTACAAAACCATGTGCAGTCCAAAGTTGAGTGGACTAAATGTGTAATATTGCAGTTCAAAAGCATAAAAATGCTCTGACACATTTGATAAAACTAAATAAAATAAATATTGCACTGGCATCCTTCACTTGTGTGTCACCACCTTCTGGTCTTGTTTGCTGAGGTAGAACTCATTGTACATTGAATATATCACACCTATGGAGATAAAGAAGAGATTAAGCCAAACGCTGCTGGATTTCTATGGCACGACTATTGTTTAGATGATGACTTTGTCACAAAGTAAAAGGAACCGTAGCCTGTGCCCTCACAGTTTTAAAAAAGTACTACTATCACAACTGAACCTGGGCCTGGGTTGCCAGTTTTCAAGAGTAGGCCTACACATATGTTTTCTACTGTATATGGAAAGACCATGCTTCAGCTCCAGAATTCATTCAGATGCTACACAGACAAACACTAAATATATGAGTTGTAATTAAGTAGTTGTATGTAGTTACAGTAAAAGAGAAACTTGCCTAGCGTCATGGCTCCGACCACAAAGCCCTGAGCGGCAACTCGCATGTGGATGAGGTGGACTGACATTTTAACGTTTCCACGATTTTTCATCTTCATCAGCTGGTACCCAACGATGCCGATGAATCCTGCCATTCCTTCAAGAGGAGAACACTGCACTGTTCATGATACAATATGATGTGATCTTCCAGTCAAATAAAAATGGTGTACTTACCAACAGGCACAAATGGATTCTCTTTTGCTTTGCGCATAAATTTGGATTGATTCTCCTCATACTCAGACATGTTAACTGAAAAGAAAAATGCACTTGATTACAAGATTGTAGCTTGTTTATGTCACTGTGTCAATATGCAATGATAGTCTATTGTTTATGTGTCTTTCTATGTCTTATGGTTCACTTTGATTTTTAACTAGCCTAACCTAGTCCAAATGTAGACTTGGTTTGGTGCTGTTCTGGTTTAGTCCTGGTCCTGTCCAAGTTAAGAGCAAATGTCTTGTTGGGTCCTGATATGAGTTTAGTTCAGATGCATACTTGGTTTGGTCCAATTCTAGTCCTGGTTTAAGTTCAAGCCAATTCTCTGATTAGTTATGAAGTTAGTCCCAAATTAGTCCTAATTTTGATGTGGTCGATGTGCAAGTGTTAGAGTTACAGATACCAGTTTTGCAAGTTTGGATAAATTCCTGGGTGAGGTATGCAATATAATAAAGTGAGTGAATCAGAAATCCCAGTTAAAATGTTTTTCTAAAGAACACATTGAAATCTTTATACCGCATATGTGATAAACAAAAGAGACAGAGAATTGAAAATGAAAACAAAAGAAAAGAAAATGTAAAAAATGTATCTAAATTATTATTTTAATTTTCTGTTTGGAGGTAAATGAACACCTTTAGACCGTGAGCCAGGGCCTCAAAATATGGAAACCGTTACCGAAAAAGTGGCAAAGGCTACCATACCTTTTCTCAAAGCCTGGAATCTCAGCTTTTCAATGATGTATGGTGGCCATCTGACAAGAGCAGCTGTTTTGAGTTATCACACATAATGTAAACAAAGGTAGAGAAAATAATGCGTATAAATCAAGCAGAACACTGACATAGCTGAAGATCTATATTGGACATATTGGAATATTTTATTTTGTTATGTTTGGTATCATTTTAAACAGGAGACTCTTGGCTTTCATTTAAAGCCTTTTGTGAACATTTTGGATAAGTACAGCCAAACCTGGAGCTCTTCAAACTTTTAATCACACACATTTTCCTGCCATTTCTGCCTAAGTCATCTTTTGTCTTTTAATCCTGTGGCACCAGGGAGCATCAGAGAAGCAAAATCCAAATACTGAAATACTGGTATGACCCTAAGGATTCAGAAAATGTATCATTTACCCATATTATCTGATTTGGAGGGGGTGATTTTCGGTCTTATATCAGACAGGGCGTTTGAGATAATAATGCTTATAAATTACGCAGAACATGACATGGCTGAAAATCTAAAAACGGTATAACAAATAACAAATGAGACATGGATTCCTATGTTTTAATTGCCTGGAAGAATCCATGACTCATCGCTGTACCAGCGAGTGAGTCTGGTAAGGCTTGGTCCAAAATGCGCTGCGGTTGCGCGTAGACAGACAGCTAAGTGAACCAATCAGAGATTGCGCCATCTTGATTCAAAACTGAGGCGGAACTTCCGCTGCCTAAGAGTGACTTTGCGGGCAAAGGCGGGTGCACTGACGTCACCATCTTTGAACGAATCAGAATCGCAGAGTCGGTTTGTAACCGGAGGAGCGAGAGTGGATGGAGGGTGTCCAAATGGTATCGCGGTGTATAGGAAATACAGAGAGATATCATTTGGCTGGCCAGGTAAATGTTTTAAGGTGTGGTAACCCCAATTATGACATTGCCATTACTGTAAAAGGTCAAGGTCATGACCTTTAGGCATGGTCAATGACATTCTTTCTTGTGAGTGTATGTTTGGGTGTGTCTGTGTGTGGGAGGGGGGTTACAGATAGACATGTAATATGTATGTGTGTGTTTGTGTGTGTGTGTGTGTGTGTTTGGTTGGGTGTGTGTGCGCGCATGTGTGTTGTGTGGGGGAGGGGGTTTATGGACAGACATGTAATGTATCTGTTTTATATATTGTAGTTTTACTTTTTTGTGTATAACTTTGTTTTAATTAAAAGGTACCATGCTTCTTTTGGCAGGGGTTAGGGTTAGGGTTTACCTTTCAGAAAAGGTATGGTAGCATTTGCCACTTTTTTGGTAACGACCAACCCCTCTGGCTCACGGACTACTTAGCATTTACATTTTGTTGATTTTTATTTTTATTCATAATGTTGTAGCATGTCCTCTGTAATGGACTGTAATGGTTTTAAATCTATGTGAAGTTAACAAACTAACAAAAAACATTATTTTGTTTTGTTTTGATGACCAACATCTCTGACAAGCTTCTACAGTCACCTCAAAAAGTTTTGATACCCTTTTAATTTCTTATTTATTTATTTACTTATTTATGTATTTGTATTTATTTTTTTTATTTTATTAATATTTTTATTTATTATTTATTTGTTTACTTATTTATGCATGTTTATTTATTTATTTTATTCAAGGCTACTTATTTATTATTTATTTATTTGTTTACTGTAAGAGCCATTTTTGTGTGTTTTTATGTATCTGCTTTCTTATTGGACGTCGGTTCCGCTGTGATAAACCCTGTCAGACCCTGTTAAACCCTGTCAGACTCTGTCTATTTAAACCCCAGCACCTGCAACAAGGTTATTATAGTTTATGAAAACTGTCAGACCCTGTTAGACCCTGTTAAACCCTGTTAGACCCTGTTAAACCCTGTCAGACCCTGTTAGACCCTGTCAGACTCTGTTAGACCCTGTCAGACTCTGTTAGACCCTGTCAGACCTTGTTAGACCCTGTTAGACCCTGTCAGACCTTGTCAGATGCTGTTAGACCCTGTCAGACCCTGTTAGACCCTGTCAGACGCTGTTAGACCCTGTCAGACTCTGTTAGACCCTGTCAGACCCTGTTAGACCCTGTCAGACTCTGTTAGACCCTGTCAGACCCTGTTAGACCCTGTCAGACCCTGTTAGACCCTGTCAGACGCTGTTAGACCCTGTCAGACTCTGTTAGACCCTGTCAGACTGTTAGACGCTGTCAGACGCTGTTAGACCCTGTCAGACCCTGTTAGACCCTGTCAGACCCTGTTAGACCCTGTCAGATGCTGTTAGACCCTGTCAGACACTGTTAGACCCTGTCAGACACTGTTAGACCCTGTCAGATGCTGTTAGACCCTGTCAGACCCTGTTAGACCCTGTCAGATGCTGTTAGACCCTGTCAGACCCTGTTAGACCCTGTCAGACGCTGTTAGACCCTGTCAGACACTGTTAGACCCTGTCAGACTCTGTTAGACCCTGTCAGACTGTTAGACGCTGTCAGACCCTGTCAGACCCTGTCAGACCCTGTCAGACCCTGTTAGATGCTGTCAGACCCTGTCAGACGCTGTCAGACCCTGTCAGACGCTGTTAGACCCTGTCAGACGCTGTTAGACCCTGTCAGACTCTGTTAGACCCTGTCAGACCCTGTTAGACCCTGTCAGACCCTGTTAGACCCTGTCAGACCCTGTTAGACCTTGTCAGATGCTGCTAGACCCTGTCAGACCCTGTTAGACCCTGTCAGACGCTGTTAGACCCTGTCAGACGCTGTTAGACCCTGTCAGACGCTGTTAGACCCTGTCAGGCGCTGTTAGACCCTGTCAGGCGCTGTTAGACCCTGTCAGACGCTGTTAGACCCTGTCAGACGCTGTTAGACCCTGTCAGATGCTGTTAGACCCTGTCAGACGCTGTTAGACCCTGTCAGACCCTGTTAGACCCTGTCAGACCTTGTTAGACCCTGTCAGACCCTGTTAGACCCTGTCAGACCTTGTCAGACGCTGTTAGACCCTGTCAGACCTTGTTAGACCCTGTCAGACGCTGTTAGACCCTGTCAGATGCTGTTAGACCCTGTCAGACGCTGTTAGACCCTGTCAGACGCTGTTAGACCCTGTCAGACCCTGTCAGATGCTGTCAGACCCTGTCAGACCCTGCATGTGGCCTACATGCTGAGGCCTACATGCACCTTCGGTGCTTCGCCCCACATTGCTGCTTGCAGCTATAATAATAATAATAATAATTATTATTATTATTATTATGTTTGTTTGTTTGTTTTTTAATCCTAGTGCAGCCACAAACTAGAGTCTTTCTCAAAACACTTAAAAGACAGACTGGTGAACTCACTGTGCACTATAAGGACACAGATGAATGGGCGGGTCTCACACACGTGTATACACATATAGACACCCACATATTATATAATCATTTCAAAACATACATTCATACATATTATATAATCATTTCAAAACGCCTGGGTTTATCTGGATATACTTTATAGAGTCCTCCTCCTGTGGCTTTCTGACCCTGAGGTTCCACCAAGGGCAGAGGACCAGAGCACAAACCTGTTTAATGTTCACTTCTGTTCAGAGTCGTTAAATCACTTGTAAAAGTGCTCCAGCGTTAGGGACACATTGTACTAAGAGCTCGTTTTGTTTTTTATCCATTATCCAAAACCATTTACTGGTCGATGTAGCGGAAGAAATGACAAAAACAAGGAGGGTCCTACCTTAAACAGACCAAGATGTTAAACCAGGAACTGTTAAATTATATCTTATAATTGTAGACCAATAAAAGAACCTCAAAAGAACACGGCCGGTGTGTGCGCGTGCAGCTTACACAACGGGAGAGCGCGAGGACACGTGACACATGCGTCACTGCGTCACTGCGTCACGTGCGCTGCGTTTGTGTCGGGGAAGAAATATTAATTGTTCGACCAAAATGTGGAAGCAACAGACTAACAAAAATAACATAAAAATAATGAACACGAAGCAACACAAAACAAACGGCACTAAAGCTTTTAAAAGTGGAGAATAAACTAAATGCAACTGTTTGGATGGGTATTTTTTGTTTCCGATGTATTTGAAGATGGTGGAGCAAGACTCAGTGAATACAACGCGAAACAATTTAGGGAGAAATGGATACAAAATAATAAATAGCCTAATCTTTAAGCCGAGTTTTTAATTTTTAACACAATAGGTTATGCAAAAAAATATATATATGCAACTAGCTATTTCACTGCAACTGTCTCCTGCTCTTTGTATAGGCCTAATGCCAGCGAATGCACTTAATTATCTTATCCAACTAAAACTCTTTGTTATGATGTAACAGAGTGGTCACTTAGGAGACTTGTGCTCCCTGCATGGGGCAGCTGCACGAGGAACTTGTAACCAGTTGAATTATCATCAATACCAATGAGTAACTGCTCATTTTAATTGGGTAAAATGTGTTTATTATAGCCTAGGCCAAAAGAAGCACGCCAGCCTATTTGTCTTTGCCTCTGCCTTTTTAACACCATAATTCAATTAGCCTGTGATCTTCAGATGTGCCTGTGAGGTTTCCCTTTGACAATTATCGTGGCTTTGAGTCATCTGTTCTGGAGATTATAGAAGACTGAATGAAAATAAAGTGATTATGGAAGACAGCAGATGTTAAAGGAAAATTAACGTTTTTTTTTTTACAATCTGAGCCTTCTTTCGGCAATAAAACAAGTAGTTTTACTCACCCATAGCAGTTTGGTGTCAATTGGAGCAGTATCGCAGAACTTATGTTGAGCCGTTCTGTTCTACTAATGATCCCGTATCCGTTAGCGTGAGTGCTCGGGGTATTACTTTGCGGTCTCCAAATAACACAAACTTTGGCACTTTTCAAATCACAGAAGATCGCTGTGTCAGGGTAGACTTTTAGTGGATTCCAAAACGGCCTGAAACCCGATATGCAGCTATAGTTTCATTTGATGACGTCATCAGAGAGGACAGTGCGCATGCGTGAACTCAGCTGTTTTGTAAACACCGCTAATCCGAAAGAAGCTAACACCGCTCTGAACTTTACTTTTCTGTTGCGATATCGGGTTTCAGGCCGTTTTGGAATCTTCTAAAAGTCTACCCTGACACAGCGATCTTCTGTGATTTGAAAAGTGCTAAAGTTTGTGTTATTTGGACACCGCAAATCAGTGCCCCGAGCACTCACGCTAACGGATACGGGATCATTAGTAGAACAGAACGGCTCAACATAAGTTCTGCGATACTGCTCCAAGTGACACCAAACTGCTATGGGTGAGTAAAACTACTTGTTTTATTGCCGAAAGAAGGCTCAGATTGTAAAAAACGTTACTTTTCCTTTAAGGAGAACTTATTTACAGTTGTGGATAGTAATCCTCTCTTCCTCTTTTTATCTTCAACGGAAGGAAAGAGGATTTCAGACTGAAGCGTTACTTTTGGATGCTCTGTTCTTTAAAAAAAATGAGAAGCAAAGACAACATTAGTGACTGGATAAGAGACAGTTACAACTTGTATAGGAGAGGAAGGTATGCCGTAGTCAGTGATAGACAGATACATGTTTGTACTACTTTGGAAACTACTCAGGGAAACACTGGAGCCGTTTCCCAATTCAGCGAGTGCACGGTTCGGAATGTGCTTGGAGGGGGATGTGCGTCATATCCGGCACGACAACTGCTGTTCCATTTCGTTTTTGTCCTATGCACAGTTAAGACGCGGTCCGAACAGCGCAGTCTTTTCCACGGAAATCGGGGCGTGGACCAAGTGTGCACACTTCGCACACTCAAAAGCCCCAGCATGCACAGCGCGGCAGGCTATATGACTACAAAGATGGACTCGCCAGCAACATCGCCATGTGACAGTTGCGACTTCACTATAAAATGTGTGTACTGGTTCACCTCACTTACAACCATGCTACATGAAACTCTTTATAAACTATGCTAAACGTGTGACGGTAGCCGTAACGGCATAGTTCACGGCACCTGTATTCACATGCTTTTTCCCTTACACTTCTATTGACGCTTCCTAAACACGTGACCTTTGTAAAAGCAAGCGCCATTTTGGACATGAACATCACCGTGGTATGAACGTGTTTGAATGCGAAGAAGACGAGTCGGACACTCGAGATTTGGATTACACGGAGTGAATGACATGACACCTCCATTATCCTCCGAGACGGCACATTTACAGGGTGAGCATCTATCTCATGTGGGGAGAGATATCTTGAAAAGCTGAAAATAGCTGGTTTAGATAGTGATGTCTACCTGCTTCCGCCAGGATTGTTCACGGACGTGAGAAAGAACACCAAGACCTCATCGTTACCAGACTTCGGTCCTCATGATTTGTACACGTATGTCACAAGTAACCCTTCGCCATACACAGGATGTGACCTGAAGGCATACAAGAGTTTGGATGCCTACAAATATTTCATATCTGGCTGGGTTACATGTCTCTATCAGTGGGTCGTCCCTGGAGCTGGTGCTCGTCATCTCATTACTGCTAAGGTTTGTTCACATTTTTAATTTAATATTGGTCATCTGGACAAACTAAATGTCATTAAATGTCCCTGAAATAACGTTTTAGTCTGTTGTTCATGGCCGTTAGAAATTTGCTGCTACCAGACGATGAACAAGAACTGTGTTCTTAGGCTCAGTGTCTGTGTTGTGTATGTAGGCGATTAGCCGCGTACTGTTATTAGGCCTACTAGCTAATGTCAACAACATATTACTGCTCCTACGCTACTGTACCAATGTTACATTCAGACATTTGGATGACCGTTAAAACGGTACACGGGTGAATCGGTGAGCACTATGAGGGTACAGTTACAGCAAGTAATGTTGGTTTTTGCACATTCATACAGGTTCATCACTCCTTTGTGCTCTCCTCTGAGCAGCTGAAACCATGGGCTGTCATTCATAAAGATGGGACCGTTCTGTGTGGACACTGTACCTGCCAGGCTGGGCTTGGTGAAGTATGTTCGCACATCACAGCCCTGCTTTACGCCCTCGAATCAGCTGTAAGCTATGTCCAACACAAGAGCTGTACAGATGGACCTAGGCAGTGGGGGCAGTGGGGGCAGCAGGGCTCCGTCGAGAAGGGGCCTCTCCTGATGGCCTGGTTTCCTGTGCTTGCTGTGGTGATGGGCTGCTGGAAATAAAGTGTCCTTTCAGTTGCAAGGACGTTGGACTCCAAGCAGCTGCAGAGTCCAGGGACTTCTGCCTGGAACTGAGCAACGGTGTCTTTAAACTGCGAAGAGATCACAGGTGCTATTACCAGGTACAGGCTCAGTTGTTCGTCACAGACAAACCACACTGTGACTTTGTCGTCTGGTGCACTAAGGAGGGAAATCAGGAGCTCTTCATTGAGCGCATAGCCGCAGACCACCAATTCTTCAGCTCGGCTTTAGTTGCTGCCACCACCTTCTGCAAGCAGGGAATTCTTCCTGAGTTGTTGGCAAAGGCATTTACATGTCCACAACTCCTGGCCCCTCCACAACCAACTGCCGCACAAGCTGAACCTGCATGGTGCTACTGCAAAGCAACAGTGCAGACTACGGACCTGGTTACATGCCACTCAGACCAGTGCCAAATCAAACTTTTTTACTTAAAGTGTCTCGGGTTGAAAAATGTCCCCAAGAGGAAATGGCTATGTCACAACTGCAGAGTCTTGGCACCAGTAACCAAGACAGCCCAACAATAATTGTACGTCTTCTCAATCACCATGCATCATTGTCCATTCCATAACTTGTTTGCACTGAGTATTCTATGTAAATATAAATCACGCTTTAACTGTCTGGACTGAAGTGAATTGTTTCCCATCCCACTGAATATGTACATTACGCATTTAGTGTAAATTGTGACTTGAAACAGTTACAATAAAAAAATCTATTCCATCTGTATTGAGAACAGACTTGTTTGCACTGACATTTTCAGCCAGTATGCAGCTTAAACAAAACACCACAGACAAGCAGTTGTTAAAGCATATGTACAAGGATTTATTCTCAAGTCATCAAGTCATGTTTGTCATTATGGTACATATTTACAGAAATAGGTGATACTTGCAGTGAGCATCTCAGATTATGATCCTAGTCAAAAGGAACCCTTACCATTTTGTCCAGAGTAGTGAACTCAGAATCATCAGTGTTGTACAGTAGCGATATTGGTGTAGGACCCTGGAACACTCGATATTTGGACCTTGCAAACCTGATCACTCGTTCCACATGAATGCGCATGAGGCTAACTTCCGAGTATCTTCCAGCTCCACAGGAGACAGCTGCTTTTTACCTCTGGCAAACGCAGGAATTTCTACTCTGGCACAATAAAGGCCCACTTGATCTTCAATTGTAAAACCTCTGTCTGCTAATACGAGATCACCAGGTAGTAAATTGTCTAAAAAGCCGCTGTTTGCAGTAATATGGGCATCTGTTGTTCTACCTCCCCATCCCCTTGAAATGAATGAGATCACACCCTGTGGCGTAATTCCAATCAAATATTTCATTGTGTTGTGAGATTTGTACCTGGAGTATGTTTGACATTTTGCTTTCAAATCTGAAGGTGTTTCAATGAAGATTTCAAAACAATCAATAATACTGATGCAGTCAGGAAAATTTTTCCGGAAACACATAGGAAGTGATGTCTTTACATCTTCTCGTTCAGGCCAAATTAAACAACAGGGGACCATGTATTCATCCATAATGGAAAGAACATTTACAAACACTCACATTAAAAAGATAGCCTAGGAACTGCATTGTAAGATTCATGCGTAATCGCATACAAGTTAACAACAGTTGCTGGAAACATGACATGGACGGGGTATCCTTCAACTGCAAACGGATCAATTTAAAGACAGACAGCAGAAGACTAAAACTTGGTAACCCTGTGAAACATCTCACTTTCTCATCATTGTTCTGCAAGGATTCTTCTGACAGCAGATCACAGGTAACCAGCTTTGACTTCAAGTCTGTGTTGTCAGTACGCAGATTTTGACACTCCATCTCCAAAGCAGTTGTGCCATGGTGAGATCAGTTTGACAAGACACACTAATGTGATCTGCATCACCATCGCCACCAAAATCCAGGTTCACCTGTTCTTTGCAGTCTGACAGTCCCAGCAAGGTACGAGCTACATCGAGCCTGACCTCTGCATGTCGTTTCTTTTTCTTAAGTTCCTGACGTTGGTGAAACCTTACAAGGCTGGTGTCTGCCCGTCTTTTTTGTGGAGACGTCAGATATTTGAAGGCACTGGGCACGTAGTCGGGAGATAAGGGGTTGTCGCTTTTCTTGCCTGCAGCAGCAACAACATTAACAACACATTAGCAACGACATAAGTACTCTTCCGGTTTTCACTCAACAATGCAACAATAATGCAGCACACATTTAAGTATCTGTACTTCTGATTCCGAATGTAGTGGAGTGGCGAGTGTCTTCATTGATAAGCTAGCGCAATGTAAAAGTAGACATACTATAACACTGCCTGGCCGATATGTAGCTTACAGTTTGCCTTATCACTGTGTACAATTACTTTCTCCAATCGATGTTACAGATTACAGGGAACAAATTGGAATCATGAGAAATACATGTTTGTCTTGTTTTGAGCACTTTTTTGTAAGACAACATTTGATCTACCCTGGCAGTCTACTAACAACTAGGAACACATGTTATCTATGTTAGCCAATGTTATCTAGCTTCTGCCGTTCTAAAAGATTGGGCACTTCGCCCAAACAATCAATTATTTATTCGTCTTACCTCCAACAAAGTGGTCACTACACAAGCGCTGGTAGACTGAGGGTTGCCAATCCTTTCTATTAATGGCTGCTATCCATCTTCTCCTTCTGTCCGGATCCTTTGGGATACGATAAAACGACATATCCTGCCTACTGTGCTGGTGATTACTACACCCGGGTGCGCAACAATACAACGGCATGATTGCGAACGTTCCGTTGATCTCTGCTGTGTTGTTGGCTGTGGTATCCCACTTCATGTCCAAAATTTTGTGACGTCACGTGGGATGGGTCTATATTTCCTTTGCTGTTGTAATGCTGAATATTCTACAGTATAACCATGTCCCAATTCCAAGTATTACTAGTAGTAATAGAATATATTTTTGTCTTTAGGGAACAAGGAGCAGACCACCTGGCTCATTGAGCTGAGGCGGGACCTGTTCCATTTCGCAGACGGCCATGCGATCCACGGACTGCACTCAGAGCTGAGCGAGTATGCACCGCCTCAACTGCAGGCTGAGACCACGCTCCGAACCGTGCACTCGCTGAATTGGGAAACGGCTTGGGTCTTCATCATTTTGGCTTCTCTTTTACCTTATGAAGGACCCAGTTGCAGTAGAGGCTTTGAGGAAAGAAGTAGATAAGGTTCTTAAGGAGTTTGGGCAGGAGGTCTGACATGGAGGCCCCCCAGTCGACCTAACCTACAAAATGCTCACGAAAAAAACAGATCTAGACAGTGCTGTTGAAGAAACTCTTCATTTTGTAGTAGCACTGTCATGTGAGTTATTGTTACTATAATATTTTTGATGGAAAATATATACTTATTCAAACCATACAATATGGAAGAGTGGAAAAGTCAAAATTTGCAACAATCCAACCTGTAGCATGAGGTTAGGTTTACCATTGATGAGGTTATGAAATCAGTAAAACTTTAGACTTCGATCTGCTGGTCTAAAACTCATCACAAGCCAGGTCACCACAACCTGGACCTTACACAAATCACAAAACATTTTGTTTGGGAAGTTAAATAGCTAACTTAGTATTTCTGAAACACTCAAAACAATGTTAACCTGCATTAATGCTAACACATTGCATTTTTCTCAATTCCAAGGATCCTTTCTCCAAAGACCATTTGTAGCTGTAGATTGCTGTTGTATCTTGCAAAAAGAAAAAACAGGTGTAGTGATACGGAGATCTTTCTACAGTACCTTGATGTTACAGCATGGATTCACAGCATCAGGGTGACATACAGGCAAAAAAAATACCAGAGTTTGTAAGTGTCTAGCAGAGGGTTTCTGAGAGTCTGGGGGTCTAAGTTTCTTAGTCTGTCTTAGTCTTAAGTCTGAAAGTTTTATGATAAAAGAGGATCATGGATTCATCATGGATTCTACCTGGACGACTGAGGGACTCTTCACGCATCTGAAAGTTTTAGTATTGTCCATTTTACTCTTCCGGAGTGTCACCAATTTGTATGATAAATCAGAGTACTAAGCATCCTCCAAGGTCACTGAGCAGAACATTTTGTGCTTTAACTGTAGGAAGCATTAAGTATGAAATGAATACAATGAGATTATTGTGCACGTAGCACTCCTCTACAGAGCCAAGTGTCCTGCTCAAAGCATTTGGAATAGGCTCCAGAGGTGCAGTGTTTACATGCGTAACCTCACAAACCCACTGTCGCTCACCTTCATGAAGTTGACCCCACATCAAACGCACACCTAAAAAACTGTGCCCATCATTTGTGCTGCAAAATATTTAGTTTGTGGTGGAGGCTGTCACCTGGTTTGGGGGTTATTGTAAAAAGTGTCAATTAAAAGCTGAATTCAAGAGGATAACTGTTAAAATCAAGGGGAGAGCCACTGCAGTGCCAATAAAAAAAAAACACAGAGTAAAAAGTATAAATAAGTTATTACAAGAGATTAAAAAAATTACAAGTAAAAAAAAAGAGATCCTCACTAAAAAAATAAAATAAATAAAGGTTTAAAAACTATCCCGGGTTTGTTTTATTTAGCTTTGTTTAGTTTTGTTAAGTTAATCACCACATACACAAGTTACTTTAAATCATTTTATTTGGTTAAACTGGTCCAATTTTGTTAAACATTTCACTTACCTGCTTACCTGTTACTCCACATGGTCTGGAGACAAAAGAGGGGGCGTGCCTTGAGACGGCCATATTTATAGCCTTTGGGGGAAGGTTTGGGCCAGATCATGTGAAGGGGAGAATTGGTTTCAGTTCCTTTTTGTTTGTTAAGTTTTGTATAGTTGATTTTGATGTGTTAGTGTTTATAGTTTATGTTAAGCACTTTGATTTAAAGGGGACTTAGGTCCTGGAAGAAAATAGGTTAACTTGGAAGCAAAAGTTAGTTGCCTGATATATCTTACCCTGTGTGATTGTGAACTGACCTGGAGGGAGGAGCTTCCTGTGGGGGGAACTATAAAAGCAGGGCAGCTTAGCCTTTAGGGGGTTCTCATCAGTGTAGCCGGGTACACGTGGGTTTTTCCTTAGTTTTGTTAATTTCGGTTGCTTATGTCTGATTTCGAGCACAGTTATTTTTTGTAAATATGCAATTGTTTCTCCACGAATATCACGGTGAAAGATTAAATAAACATGGGTCAAAAGAAATCTTTCCAGAGTCTGCCTCCTACTTAAGACCGCATTGGCCAGCTTCCCCACATTTGGTGGCAGTGGTGGGATCCAGGCCAGTGGGAGGCAGTGAAGATGACGTCAACAAGACAAAACCCGAAGAAGGCTCGTGCTGAGGCAGGAACAGATCCGCTGGACGACCAGCAGGGGGCAGTCGGCGGAGAACCGGAATCACAGGTCAACAGTGTGGATGAACTGTCAGGTCTACTACATCGCCTCATGCAGCAACAAGACGAACAATGGACTAAAATGCGTAGAGACATTTCCAACCTCCAGCGTGAGCTGCAACAAAGTCACGTGGCACAAGTGGAGGGTCCGGAAGAGCTGAGAGCAGAGGAGCTTCCAACCCAGAGCTCTCATTATGGCCATATGTATTCCAGGCAATCCAGCACCGTAAGGAATTACAACTGGAAGGGCCCAAAAATGCAACCCTACACTGATGGTGAGGACATTGAACAATATTTGTGCACATTTGAAAGAATTGCACATGCATGCCAGTGGCCATACGATGAGTGGGCTCTCCGTCTTGCACCACTCCTAACTGGCAAAGCACGTTCAGCTTATGTTGCTATGGACATTGATGACACTATGAACTATAACAAAGTGAAACGTGCCGTTTTGCAAAAGTTTGAGATCAGCACAGAGACTTACCGGCTGAGGTTTCGTTCATCTGAGCTAGGAGACAACGAGACACCGCAGGAGCTACAGGTCCGACTGAAGGAGCTGTATAACAAATGGATGGACCCAAAGGCGAAAACTAAAGAACAAATTGGAGATGCAATCATCCTGGAACAGTTCCTCAGAGTACTGAGTACGGAGCTTCGCACTTGGATTAAAGAAAGGGATCCTAAGACTTCTAAAGAAGCTGCGGATATGGCCGAAGCTTTCCTTGCTGCTCGTCGCCCCTCAAAGACTTTACTGGCCCCAAAAATCCGCCCACCCTCCCCATCGAGTAAGACCTTTGTTCCTGAGGCTAGGCCCAGACATTTTAGATCTAGTGCCCCCCTACATGCATCTAGACCAAACTATGCTTGTCATTTATGTGGTCAAATAGGTCATCTTAAAGCACAGTGTCCCAAAACCAATAGTAGGCCTAGTAAAAACTACATGTGTAGTATGTCCAACTTATCTACTAAAGTAGACAGCTGGGAGGGTCATCAGGAGGAATTAACCATGGGGGTGGTTATAGATGACAAACCTTGTATTGCCCTTTTAGATTCAGGCAGTGACCGTACTCTGGTCAGACAAGACAGCTTACCTAAGGATGTCATATTTTGTGGAGGGACTGTTGATATTGTATGTATTGTATGTATCCATGGTGACAGGGTAAGCTATCCCATTGCTGATGTTGCGGTTCAAATTGAAGGCCAGTCTATTGCACTCTCTGTAGGTGTACTAAAACAGCTGCCTTATCAAGTTGTATTAGGCCTAGATGTCTCAATCCTTCCTGAGCTCATTGCTAAACAATCTATTGAGAATAAATCAAATATTAATGACTGTTTAATGGCTGTTACTAGATCTCAAACTCAGCAGAAAGGAACCAGGGAGAGTACAGGTTGGGAGGAGCTACCCTTCGCTAATACAGAGATGCTATGTGCTAACAAAAGAAAAGTCAGGAAAAGTAAAAGACAAAAGAGACAAGATAAAGTCAAAGGAACCAGATTGGAGGAAAAAATATTAACACCAACTGAATCAGATTTGTTTCCCATTTGTAGTGATGTGAAGTTTACAAAAACAAGACCCAACCCTAGCTAATTTGTATTCGAAATGCGTTCCTGAGACAGCAAAAGTAACAAGAGGGGAAGCAGTTTTTGTTGTTAAGGGTGAGAAACTTTACAGACGAAGTGAAATTGGTGACCAGTTAGTAGTCCCACAAACATTGAGGCCTACTATCCTTAAACTCAGTCATTCAATTCCGTGGGCAGGACACTTGGGCCAAGCTAAAACATTTTCTAGAATGGTTCCTAGGTTTTACTGGCCTCAGCAATATTCAGACACCATAAAGTACTGTCAGTCATGCCCTGTGTGTCAGTTAACAGCCCCAGGAAAAAAGGGAGATAGGGCACCCCTCATTAGTATGCCAATTATTGACACCCCTTTCTCTCGCATTGCCATGGACATTATTGGACCACTGGAGCGGAGCAGTGCCGGACATCGGTATATTCTAGTGGTGTCAGACTATGCCACTAGGTACCCAGAGGCATTTCCATTGAAAAAGGTCAAAGCACGCCAGATTGTCACCTGCCTCATCCAGCTCTTCTCCAGAGTGGGCATCCCAAGAGAGATAATCACAGACCAGGGCACCAACTTCACCTCCACACTGCTGAAACAAATCTACAATGTCTTGGGAATACAAGGAATCAAGACAAGTCCATATCACCCACAGACCGATGGGCTTGTCGAGCGCTTCAATAAGACACTCAAATCTATGCTGAGGAAATTTGTTGCTGATTCAGGAGCAGATTGGAATCAGTGGCTTCCGTTCTTACTGTTTGCTTACCGGGAAGTGCCGCAAACCTCTACAGGATTTTCACCATTCCAGCTTCTTTATGGACATTCTGTTCGAGGGCCTCTGGACGTCCTAAAGGAGGCATGGGAGGGGCCAACTCCTGAACGAGGATGTAATGAACTTTCATATGTATTAAAAATGAGAGATAAACTGGAGCAGTTTAAAGAGCTTGCTTGTGACAACCTGGCGCAAGCACAACAGAGACAAAAACACAGTTACAACAAATCGTCAAGAAGAAGAATGTTCCAGGTGGGCCAAAAAGTCCTGCTGTTACTGCCTACATCAGAAAGTGGACTCCTAGCTAAATGGCAAGGCCCATATGAGATCCATCAAAAAACAGGACCCGTCACCTATGAACTTTTTATGCCAGAACGCCGCAAAAAGTATCAAATATTTCACATCAATCTGCTTAAGGAGTGGGTTGACCGACCAGACCAGCTATCCTGTCTGGCACGCACAGTTATTGATGAGGAGGAGCTTTCAGAGCAGTACTTCCCCTTGCCAGCAGAGACGCCAGTGTTCCCTGATTTAAGCCATCTCACCACAGAACAACAACAGGACCTTCAGATCTACATGACTGATCAACTGTTTAGTGTGAGACCTGGATATACTCACCTCATCCAGCACCAGATTCGCCTACGGTCGCCAGAACAGCAGCCTCTTAGAGATACTACCTGCTGCATCCCAGCTAAACTTGTCCCAGAGTTAAAGAGAGAAGTGAAGGAGATGTTGGAAGCTGGGATTATTGAACCATCGCGCAGTGAGTGGTGCAGCCCTGTAGTCTTGGTTCCCAAAAAAGAAGATCCAAGGCTCAGATTCTGTGTGAACTTTTCTAAGCTAAATGCTGTGTCTGTGTTTGACCCCTACCCAATGCCAAGGGTAGATGAACTGATTGAGCGGCTAGGTCATGCAAGTTTTCTGACAACCCTAGACCTCTGCAAGGGGTATTGGCAAGTGCCCCTTGACAAAGCCTCAAGAGATCTAACAACCTTTCGGGTACCCAGTGGTCTCTTCAGGTTCCGAATGATGCCGTTTGGTTTACACGGAGCGCCGGCAACATTCCAAAGGCTAGTGGACGAGGTGCTAAGAGGAGCTGAGGACTATGCTGCTGCATACATTGACGACATTGTCATCTTCAGTCAGTCATGGGAGGAGCATCTGCAGCATCTGTCTGACGTCTTCAGGCGCATCCAGGAGGCAGGTCTTGTCATTAACGGCAAGAAGTGCCATGTCGCCAAGCCTGAGGTGCAGTACTTGGGCTATGTGATTGGAGCTGGGGGTATCCATCCTCAGGTTGGGAAGATTGAAGCCATTTCTGCGACCCCATTGCCAAACACCAAAAGAAGGTTGAGATCCTTCTTGGGGTTAGTTGGTTGGTACCGTCGTTTAATCCCAGACTTTGCAACCAGAGCTGCCCTGTTATCTGACATGACCAGTAACAATAGCCCCGTAAAGGTTAAATGGACTCCTGAAACTGTATGTGTTTTTAATGATCTGAGAGACTGCTTGTGTCAGCAACCAGTTTTGCAGTGTCCAGATTTTGAACTGCCGTTTACCGTACAGACTGATGCTTCAGAGGTGGGGCTGGGGGCGGTGTTGCTACAAGGGGAGGAGGGAAACCAACTTCCGGTTCAATACATTAGTCGGAAACTGTTTCAAAGGGAGAAAAAGTACTCGACAATCGAGAAGGAGGCTCTTGCAATTAAGTGGGCTCTGGACACTCTGAGATACTATCTCATTGGTAAAGAGTTTGTTTTGGAAACTGACCACCGTGCACTGCAATGGATACATAAAATGAAGGACACTAATGCTCGTATTACTCGATGGTATTTGTCTCTGCAACCATTTTGTTTTAAGGTTCAGTACAAACCAGGGCACAAAAACGTCATTGCGGATTTCTTGTCCCGTGACTCAGATGAGTAACGGTCTTATGGGGGGGGGTGTGTGACAAAGAGGGCCTTTGTCCCTATATACTCACCTTAATTTCATAGTGATTTTTCCATACTAAACTAAACTACTGAGTATAACTATCCCGGGTTTGTTTTATTTAGCTTTGTTTAGTTTTGTTAAGTTAATCAATACAAGGGGTTAAAACACTAGGTGGGCCAGGGTAAAAATAAGGGGGGGGGGGCAGTTCGTAATGCGATGGAGGGGAGTCCAATTGTCCGGTCGCTTGGTCTGTGTCTATGTCCCACGGCCCCTGCAGACAAAACAGAGACCCACGAACAACAGACCACTACTTTGTAATCTTATACCTGTGAATAGGGCACCACTATACGGCCGTTGTGTGGTTTCAGTGTTGTGGTGCCTTTCTTTTAGAGTCTTGTGATTGGTCCTCGTCCTATTGCTCTGTGCTTGCTGTACCCATGCCACACTGCCACCACTGCTGCGTCCTGAGCAAGAAACCACAGCACCCCCAGCGCAACACACACTGTAGCCTACAGCCAAAGGCTGTTGAGCTGGAGTGCCACTAAAAAGTGTAGCACTTACACACCTGCCTCTGGGTTGTTCAGATGTTGAGTTGTTGAGGTGCTCCGTTCTGGCTTTTGGTGGTGATTCCTCTGCAGCAGTGTGCTTTCAACTCCAGCCCTGCTCTCTCGGCTGTCTCCCCTTCTCCCTCCTATTTCCAGTTTTATCCCACCCTGGCTGAAAAGTGTCATGTTCATTGGGGTTATATGTCAGAGCTGATGCTTAAAAACATGCAATAAATACTCCACAGCAAATAACAAGTAAAAACAGCAAATAAAAACATGCAAAATCTACACACATCAATAATAAAAGCAAGCCTCCCCATCTCACTGAGACATACTGTATATTAGGGGTGGGTATTGGCAAAGAAGTCACGATTCAGTTCGAATCACGATTCATATGCCACAATGCGATACTATCACGATGCATCACGATACTTGAATTATTGTAATGCATTGCAATATATTCGACATACTTCAGTGAAAATGTACCAAAAAAAAGAGGATAACTTAAATATCAGTGTCTGTGTATCTGGGTCGTGTCTTCAACTGATACAGAACTCTGAGCAACTCAATTCATAACTGAATTTATTGAATAACAAAAACAAAATATAGCTGCAAGCAGCAATGCGGGGGCAAAGCACCGTTTGACAGGGTCTAACAAAGTCTGACAGGATCTAACAGAGTATGACAGGGTCTGACAGGGTCAGGGTCTAACCCTGTCAGAACAGACACATCAAAGACATATCAAAGGTTGCTAGGTGCGTTGCTAGGCAATTGACAAATTTCTGCAACTTTAACCTGCTGCTGCCACTAGACGGTTGGGGCTGGGGACCTATAAATTGCTGTGGGTAATGAGGAGACTGGCTGGAATGTGCATGCCAAATTTCACAACTTTTTACCAGACGGTTCTAGGGGCTGCCATAGATTTCAAGATTTCAAGATTTTTCAAGATTGTTTATTTGTCATATGCAGAATCAACACAAGGTCAACAATGCAATGAAATGCTTAGGATCAGAAGAATCGTTGACTCGCTAAGATAGTCAAGAAGTACTAATAACATGCAATAATAGTACATGGTAAAAAAAAGTGTTGCAAAAGTGCAGGGGAAGAAGTAAACAATATAATAAACAATATAATAAACAATATAATAAAATATGTAATAAAATGTAATAAAAAAATACAAGGTACAATGTACAAGGTGCAAGTAGGGTTAAATCAAATAAGGTGTAAGTATTTCACAGATTGCACATAATATGGTGTGGTGTAGGTGTTGCGTGTGGATTTCGTATTGCACATAGTATGATATAAATATTGCACATAGGTTATTGCACAGATTATTGCACAGGTAACAGTAGTTTACAGTGAGGTAGTGACAAACATGATACATTCATACAGAGCAGCAGCAGTAAACATATTCTGCATAATGAAAGGTAGTTTAGTGCAGTATTATTGAGAGTTCAGTATTATTTAGAGTATTACCCAGAGTTCAGTAGTCTGACAGCTTGGGGGTAATATCTGTCTTTGAGTCTTTTTGTGCGTGCTGCAGGCTCCTGTATCGTCTACCAGAGGGTAGCAGACGGAAGAGTCCTTGTGCCGGATGAGTATGGTCCTTAGTTATGCTGCGTGCCTTACGCAGACCCCTGCTGTGGTAAATGTCCTGGATGGAGGGGAGACTGTTGCCAGTGATGTCCTCTGCCGCTCGCACCACCCTCTGTAGTGCTTTGTGGTTCCCATACCACACTGTGATGCAGCCCGTCAGCAAGCTCTCGATGGTGCACCATCTGTAGAAGTTTGTGAGGATGCTGGTGTTCATACCAAACTTCCTCAACTTCCTCAGGAAGTAGAGTCTTTGTCGGGCTTTCTTAACCACAGTGTCTGTATGTAGTGTCCAGGACAGATCCTCAGTGATGTGTACCCCAAGGAACTTAAAACTGCTGACCTGCTCCACCTCAGCGTTGTTAATGGAGATGGGGGGATGCTGGTCTACACGCTGTCTCCTGAAATCCACCATCATTTCCTTAGTTTTGCTGACATTCAGAGAGAGGTTATTTTCCTGACACCAGCTGGTCAGTGATTTCACCTCGTCTCTGTAGGCACTCTCATCGTTGTTGG
Source organism: Paratrypauchen microcephalus (assembly GCA_036785185.1). Lineage (NCBI taxonomy): Eukaryota > Metazoa > Chordata > Actinopteri > Gobiiformes > Gobiidae > Paratrypauchen > Paratrypauchen microcephalus. The sequence goes on along the minus strand of JAVJIX010000058.1, from coordinate 266,735 downwards.
TGATGAGGCCTAGGATGGTGGTGTCATCAGCAAACTTGAGGATGGTGTTGGAGCTGTGCCTGGCGGTACAGTCGTAGGTGAACAGGGAGTACAGGAGAGGGCTGAGAACACAGCCCTGGGGTGCCCCAGTGCTGAGGACACGAGTGGAGGAGACGTGGCTGCCGATCCTCACCGCCTGTGGCCTGTTGGTGAGGAAGTCCCATATCCAGCAGCAGATGGACGTCCCCAGGCCCAGGGCGGTGAGCTTAGAGACCAGTTTGGAGGGGATTATGGTGTTGAATGCCGAGCTGTAGTCGATGAAGAACATTCTCACATATGTGTTTCCTCTCTCCAGGTGACTGAGAGAGGTGTGGACTGCTAGAGCAATAGCGTCGTCTGTAGACCTCTTTGCTCTATATGCAAACTGCAGGGGGTCCAGGGTGTCGGGGAGGGAGTCACAGATGTGTCTCTTAATGATTCGTTCAAAGCACTTCATGATGACAGATGTGAGTGCTATGGGCCGATAGTCATTAGGACAGGATGCTGTGGGGGTCTTGGGGATGGGGACTACAGTGGAGGTCTTGAAGATGGTGGGCACGATAGACTGGCTCAGAGACAGGTTGAAGATGTTGGTGAACACCCCGGCGAGTTGGTCAGCACAAGCCCTCAGCACCCGTCCGGGGATTCCGTCGGGTCCTGGCGCTTTGCGGGGATTCACTCTCTTGAACGCCCGTCTCACTGTAGCAGTGTCTATACAAAGTACAGCGTCTTCACTGTCCACATGGGGTCTGGTGACAGGCGTGGTGTTATCTGCATCAAACCGGGCGTAGAAGGTGTTGAGTTCGTCCGGAAATGATGCGCTGGACAGTTCCACGGGCCCGCTCCTCCCCTTGTAGTCAGTGATGCAGCGTAGCCCATGCCACACCCGTCTCGGGTCATTGCTCTGCTGGGCAGACTCCACTCTCTCCCTGTAGTCCCTCTGGGAAGTCCTGATGGTCTTTCTGAGGTCGTACTTGGCTGCTTTGTAGGCTTCGGGGTCTCCTGAGTTGAAGGCGGCAGTGCGAGCTTTCAGCTTAGCACGCACCTCCGGTCCTGCCCAGGGTTTCTGATTAGGGTAAGTGCAGATGGAGATTTTGGGCACCGTGTCCTCAATGCACTTCCCTATGTAGCCTACGACAGAGTCTGTGTACGCATTAATGTCACCATTAATAGACTTCCTATACGAGAAATATAATAATAATAATAATCTTGAGACTAGAACTTCAAAGGAAAGATCAAAGGGTTACTAGGCAACTTGCCTAGGCAACGGAAAGCAATTCCTATAGGGTGCCCAGCGGTGCTTGGCCCCCTAATAAACCAAACCAATAACAAAAAACGTGCAGAAGTTTTTTCTAAAACAAAAAATGATGTTCAAACATTTGTCATTTTGGAGGGAGCTCCCATCATAACAAACAATACCCTTTCACAAAGAAAAAGTGCATAGGATTTATAAAAAAAAAAAACAACAACTAATAATTTATTAATTCATATTAAATATTAATTAATAATTTAATATTTAATAATTTAATAATAATCGATCAAATCAAGAATCGATGCAGTATATTGTTAAAGTTAGTATCGTGATGCATTGTCAGGACGATTATTTTGCACAGCCCTGCTGTATATGGCCTTGCATTTCCACAAACCGGACTCTTATTTGACCTGGAGGAGCGCCTCCTGCTTGTTTACATGGAAATTTTCTTTCTTTTAGCTATAA
>JAVJIX010000058.1:0-257500 GCA_036785185.1 Paratrypauchen microcephalus | reverse complement strand
CGATGTGGACTCTGTGTGTTCTGCACATGCGCACAATGACGTATCATGACGTATCATGACGTATCAGGAAGAAGGAGGGTTTTCCTGCCCGATCCGGGCTTTTTTTTTTTTGATTATTTATTTTATTTACGACAGACACGTGTTTTGACAATGAAGGCAATTTTCGGCATGATTGATTGATAGATAGATAAAGTTTTTCTTTTAAATGTAATAAATAAATAAATAAATAATAAATCAATTATACATCAAAAATAAAAATAAGTATGTAAATAAATACTCAAATAAATAAATTAATGTATTATATTATGTATTAAAATACATAATATATAAAAAATAAATAAATAAGAAATTAAAAGAGAGTCTAAGAACTTTTTGAGGCAACTGTAGAACCTTAAAAAAATGTTTTTGTGAGGTTCTTAACTTCACGTGGATTTAACACCAAAATGTCCCCGACGTCATTACAGACGACATGTTACAACATGAGGAATAAAAATAAAATTAACAAAATACAAATCTTAAGGTGTTAATTTACCTCCAAATAGAAAAAAAAAAAAAAATAATAATAATAATAAAATCTATAATAAAATGTATAAAAAAAGATAAAGATACAAAAAGATAGATAAATCACATGAGACAACCACCCTGAGGTAATCTGCAGACAGAGCCGTAAACCAACTGCAAGGAACAAATCGCTGTCGTGAAACCCGTACAACAATACACAAACTGCACATGTGCGAACACAGAGCCCACATCAGGTACTTCCGCCCACATCGGGTACAGACACATATATTTAAAAAAAAAAAAAAAATGGAAAAATAAGATAAGATAAGCCTTTATTGATCTCACACAGGAGAAATTTACTCGCCACAGTAGCTCCAGGACATTTGGACAAGAGGGAAAAAGTGCATGCAGGCAGGGAGGGGATAAAGTAAGTAATAAATAATACAAATAGTAATACGTAGTAATAATAATAATAATGGAAAATAGTAATAATGATAATAGTAACAACAAGCATCAACATGAAAAAGGAGGATATTGCACGTCTGGCCTATATGTTAGAATTATACAGTCTGATGGTGGTGGGGATGAAGGATCTGTGGTAGCGCTCCTTCTTGCACTGGGGGTGCCTCAGTCGGCTGCTAAAGGAGCTGCTCAGCTCCTCTACAGTCCGGTGCAGAGGGTGAGAGGTGTCGTCCATAATGGACATGAATTTGGCCAGTACCCTCCTCTCAGCCACCTCCTCTACAGAGTCCAGAGGACAGCCCAGGACAGAACTGGCCCTCTTAACCAGCTTCAGTCTTTTTCTGTCCCGTTCTGTGCTGCTCTGGGCCCAGCAGACGACAGCGTAGAGGAGAGCAGAGGCCACCACAGAGTCATAAAAAGTCTTGAGCAGAGGCCTGCACACTCCAAAGGACCTCAGTCTCCTCAGGAGGTGGAGGCGACTTTGGCCCTTCTTGTACAGGGCGTCGGTGTTGTGGGACCAGTCCAGTTTATTGTTGAGGTGAACACCCAGGTACTTGAAACTGTCCACAGTCTCTATGTCCTGCCCCTGGATGTTCACCGGTGAGTGAGGTAGTGGTCTCCTCCTGAAGTCCATCACCAGCTCCTTTGTCTTACTGGTGTTAAGGCACAGGTGGTTGCGCCCACACCAGTCTACAAAGTCACTGATGACCGAGCGGTACTCCAGCTCGTTCCCCTCAGACACACAGCCCACAATGGCCGAGTCATCAGAACTTCTGGAGATGGCAGCTGTCCGTGTTGTATGTGAAGTCCGAGGTGTAGATGGTGAAGAGGAAGGGTGAGAGGACAGTACCCTGGGGGGCCCCAGTGCTGCAGACTACCACCTCTGACTCACAGCCGCACGTACTGTGGACGGTCAGTGAGGTAGTCGATGGTCCAGGCAGCGAGATGTCCATCCACTCCCGCGTCCTCCAGCTTCCCCCGCAGCAGCGCCGGCCTGATGGTGTTGAAGGCACTGGAGAAGTCAAAGAACATGTCTCTCACAGCACTCCCGGCGGTCTCAAGGTGGGTGAACGCCCGCTGCAGAAAGTAGATGAGGGCGTCCTCTACTCCTACGTTTGGCTTGTAGGCAAACTGCAGCGGGTCCAGGGTGGGGCTCACCACAGAGCGGAGGTGGCTGAGGATCACCCTCTCCATGGTCTTCATGAGGTGGGAGGTCAAGGCGACTGGTCTGTAGTGGGCCGGTTCCCTGGCGTTTGTTGTTTTGGGAACCAGGACCACACAGGAGGTCTTCCACAGGACGAGGACCTTCTCCAGGCTGAGGCTCAGATTGAGCATGTAGCAGAGAACCTCACAGAGCTGGTCTGCACAGGTTCAGCAGCCTGGGGCAGATACCGTCGGGTCCTGCGGATTTCCTCTGCCTGAGTCGCCTAAGCTCCCTCCTCACCTCGTCCGGTGTGATGGAGAGGGGGGAGTGAGGGGGGGACTGGGGTGGACTGCGGGGGGTGGTGGTAGTGGGGGGTGGAGGGGGGCTGGTGCTGGGTTGAGTCTGTGTGAAGGGGAAGGGGGGGTATGGCTACTGGCTCAGGAAGGTGTGAAGAGGAGGAGGGGGGAGTCGGCAGAGGGGCAGAGGGGGTGGGGGGCGCATTAAACCTGTTGAAATAACAGTTTAATTCGTCCGCCCAGCGCTGATCACCATCAGCTGTCCCTCTGCCACTCTGTCCAAAACCAGACATGCTCCTCAGTCCTCTCCACACGCCCCGTGCGTTGTTTTGGGCCAGCTGCTCCTCCATCCTCCTCCCATAGTCCTTCTTGGCCTGTCGGATCCTCCACTGAAGCTCTCTCTGGACCCTTTTCTGCTCCTCTCTGTCCCCTGAGTTGAAAGCCCTTTACTTCTGGTTCAGGAGGGCTTTAAGCTCAGGGGTGACCCAGGGGTGGTTGTTGGGGAAACACCGTACCTTCCTGGTTGGCACAGTGTTCTCCACGCAGAAGTTGATGTAGTCTGTGATGCAATGGGTCAGGCCGTTGATGTCGTTTCCATAAGAGTCAGTGAAAATGTCCCAGTCAGTGTTCTGGAAACAGTCTCTCAGACTCTCACAGACCTCCTGAGTCCAAAGCTTCACAGACCGCTTCCGCACAGGTTCTTTCCGCACCCTGGGTGTGTATTGTGGGAACAGGTAAACCAGACAGTGATCTGAGCGTCCGAGCGGGGGGAGGGGGGGCGGAGGTGTAAGCGTCCTTGATGTTGGCGTAAATCAAGTCCAGAGTCTTATTGTCTCTCGTGGGGAATGTGACATATTGATTGAAAGTGGGAAGAGTAGTGGAGAGAGATGTATGATTAAAATCCCCAGTGATCAGAAATGAGGCGCGCGGGTGACGTATCATCATGTCATTAACGGCGCTGTGGAGCTGTTCGCATGCTGCCGCACCATCCGCCGATGGAGGAATATACACACAGAACACAATAATGTGTGCAATTTCTCTGGGCAGATAGTACGGCCGCATACCCACAGCGAGCAGTTCAATGTCCCGGGAGCACAGCTGGTGTTTTACGTGTACATTCCCGGGATGGCACCAGCGTTCGTTAATGTAGAAGATAAGTCCGCCTCCTCGAGTGTTCCCGGTCCCCGTTACGGTTCGGTCCGCGCGCCTCATAGTAAATCCGTCCAGCGAGATTACATTGTCCGGTATATTCCCATTTAGCCATGTCTCAGAAAAGCACATCAAACTGCAGTCCCGGTATAGTCTCTGATGTCGGGCCAGCGCGACAAGCTCCTCCACCTTGTTGTTTAGCGAACGCAGATTCCCCGTTATCACCGTGGGTAGTCCGTTCGGTGAATACGGCCTCCGGTTCCTGCATCCGCCCCTGCAGCCTCTTCTCTTTCTCCGTATCTCCGCTGGGACCTCCGGTTTCCCCGTGTGGAGTAGAGATGGGCCCCGTAGTTCCAGGAGCCTGTCACGCGTATATTTAATCCTGTGCATGGCTGAAGGTGAATCCCGGCGTACCTCCTGGTGCAGATTCATTAAAAGTCCAAAAACACTACAGCTAACAGTATAGCTGTAGTGAGAGTAGGCTTCCCAGGTGCGCGACTTCGCCTTGTTTCACCTACTCTAAAGAAAAAGCAGGAAAAACGACTATATACAAGTAAAAAGAGGAAAAAAGGAAAAGTAGGGACGGAGCTACTCCTACAGGCAGCTGGCCTCACCAGCGCCATCTTGGTTGAACGCGCCGCACCGTCGTCCCTCAAACCGGAAGGTAAACAAACAAGGGCGAGTTGGTCACGTAAGAAGACAAAATGTGTAGAAAATATTTAATCTGAAATAAAAGAAACGCTGTTACAAAGAAAGTATGACTCAAACACAGAATATATTATATATATACAGGGGGTCCTCGGGTTACGACGGTCTCGGGTTACGACGTTTCGTGGTTACGAACGCGCCCCCATTAAAAAAAATATGTATATATTACGCGTCATTCCGTCTTACACGGTTTAGCGTGGTAAGAGATGTAAACAAACGCGAACGGCGCGCGGCGCACGGCGGAAGAATACGCTCTGTTGTGGTTGTAGGGAGAAGAAGACGGCCTCGTGTGCGTGCCCAATGTGGGCGGAAGTACCTGATGTGGGCTCTGATCTGCTCCTATGAAAGCGACAGTGATAACCAAGCAGCGTAGTGGTCTAATTATTGAGATGGAAAGGTTATTGGTGCTTTGGTTGGAAGATCAAAGGCAAAATCCGACTTACGACGAAATTCGGGTTACGACGCGTCTTAAGAACGGATCAACGTCGTAACCCGAGGACCCTCTGTATCTGAAATTCAAACCATCGTGAGATTGTTTTGCGGCAGGGAGGGCACATTTCACTTCACCTTTCGGCATTTAGTTTGAACTTATGAAGGAAAAATGAGGATTTCTACTAAAAAGCTGCAAGAACTCGCTATATTCACCACTGTACTGACTGGAGGAGGAGTGGGCATCATGTACTACCTAATGCAAAGTGAGTAATCCTTTTATTATATTATATTTTGAAAATGAAAAACACAATCATTCTAAATAAAAGCTTGAGTAAATTTATTTATTTATTGATGTAATTAGGACAATGCATATTAATCAACATATGAGCAGAAGATGCACAGTACGTATGCTAGAATTGGCTCTAGAGCTAAACTGCACCTGTCGTCCTAAGGCACAGAAGACAAACATTTACAATCACAAATATAAAAAAACATACAATATTTACAATAAACATTAACACGGTTAGTAACTAGTCAAACATGAGTCAGGACTGGTTTGTTTTTAACCACTGTTTTAGTTTGGTCATTTTCACGGTTTCTAGTCTGAGCTGTAGTGAGATCCATGACTGTGTGCCTCTCTCTCTAGTCCTGGTTTAGACTTGGTTTAGTCCTGGTTTAGTCCTGGTTTAGTCCTGCTTTAGTCCTGTGGCGCTGTATGATACAGTCTCCTCTGGTTATCGATTAGTATTGACCATATTGTTATTAGTTTTCTTCTGTATAAAAACATGTAATGGTGGAGGGGCAAGTCCATTTAAAACCTTAACAACAAAACATTCATCCAAGAACATCTGATAACTTTCAAATAGGGCTGTCAGTTTAACGCTTTGATTAGATTAATTAATTACACTGCAAATTAACGCGTTATAAAAATTAACGCAATTAATTATGAGCGGCAATTCGATGCGCATTTTAAATTTGGCGTGCAGAGAGCAAATCGGTGCCAGGGCCTTTGAACGGCAAGTTTATTTATAAAAAGAATGAAGACGGGACGATCAACAAGAACGCCGTGATTTGGAACTTTTGTCAAAAATAATTTTCCGATCACCGAAGCTGCTCTAGCCTGACGGATCATTTGAACGACAAACACGTCCGGACAAGTTCCATCGTTACCGGTGATAGAGCGAGCGTGAGCGCACTTCAACAAACCACCAAACCACCAACTGACAGCACTACTTTCAAAGTCTAAAATATTATACTTATATTACAGTAGTGAAGAGGCTTCCTGTCTAAAGTGTTCAGTGTTTTCTTGAAGAGAAACTTAAGGTTTTAAAGTCTCTGCTGTATGAGACCGTGTTGTGTAACAGTCGCTTATGTGAGTAAAGATCATTGCACATTTGCTTTTGCTGATTCAAGAGTCAGAAAGGGTCTCACATGATTCAGATTTGATAAGTTATATTATTTGATTGTATTTGTGCTTGAATACTTGAGGCCACGTAGCATTAAACTAGTCCGGTCCAGATTGTCATGTTGTAATAATGATATTTCCACATACTCGTCACCACGCCTCAGAAGAAAACCTAGTGCAGTGACATTTATTTTAGTTTGAACCACCTCCAACCACTATTACAATACACTTCTTCTGTAAAACAAAAAAAGAAGTGCTTATTCTATGGGTCAGTCTTGCTTCTTGTTCCTCATTTTCACAACACCAGAATTGAACCCTCCACATATTAAAGGGATTGTGCGTTGTTGTTTTTTTTTTATGTAAATCTGTATGGCATCCCCTTCTTGCCTGGTTTACACCAGACCATATCACAGTGAGATATGGTCTGGGAGCACCTACTGAATATCTCGTAGTGGAGGTGTGGTTTACGATCGCCAACGGCCGTTTATTGGGCGTTACGAATGTCTATCATTTGGCGTATACGTAGACCAGAGCCAATCATGTCAGTTGTACTCGATGACATAGTTAGAGCGACGACCGAGGAGATATATTTGCCATATTATTATTAGCCTGTTCACTTGTAATTGGCGATGTTTACAACAGGTTCATAATAATAATAATATTAATAATAATAATAATAATAATAATAATAATAATAATAATAATAATAATAATAATAACAGGCGCACAGTGATACGAATCGACAGAAAATAGCACCAAGCGAATTAGACTGCTGAATTTTTCGCGGACAACTGTTTGTGACTCAAATATATCACATTTGGACAAATACAAAAACAAGCTTTATTAAAGGGATATGCCACCCCCAGGTCAAACTTGGGCATCTCCCCACAGTCCAGAGACTAAAATAAGTGGTGGAAAGCGTTTTTCCACCACTTATTTGACTTTGGCCCTTCTTGTACAGGGCGTTGGTGTTGTGGGACCAGTCCAGTTTATTGTTGAGGTGAACACCCAGGTACTTGAAACTGTCCACAGTCTCTATGTCCTGCCCCTGGATGTTCACCGGTGAGTGAGGTAGTGGTCTCCTCCTGAAGTCCATCACCAGCTCCTTTGTCTTACTGGTGTTCAGGCACAGGTGGTTTCGCCCACACCAGTCCACAACGTCACTGATGACCGAGCGGTACTCCAGCTCGTTCCCCTCAGACACACAGCCCACAATGCCCACATACATACAATACAGAGACAGCATACATATACAGAGTCACACAGTTCACCAAACCCTAAAATGGTTCTCTGTCGGGTCAGAGCAAAGCTGAGGAGTTTGTTGATAAAAGAACACAGTGAGTCTTCAGTAAGGATCACATTTTGAACTAATTGTGACTGTGGGTGAAAAAAATAATGATAAAAGTCATATTTATTTGATACAAATGTTCCTGTGTATGTGCACATGTGACAACCTGAGCAAATGTCTTTGCCAAAGACTCTTTGGTTTGATTTTCTGGGGGGTTGAAATTAAAAGGGAAGATGCACGTAATCAAACACACTTTAGAACTCAGGTGAACGGACAGTTGGTCCGAAACCTGGTACTGCAAAAGTCCCCAACTTCACGTCACCAAGCCGGGCCACTGAGACTCTCCAGTCCTCCCTCCTGGCATGTAACAGTTCCACAAACATATTCATGATGGTATCCGAGTGTCAGGGGGGTACCCACAGATTGGAGATGGTACAGTTTCTCAATCTGTGTCACCTTCTGATGTAGACCTTCCCTGGGTCTGCAATGGCTCTGCTGTGGTGTAAATTTACAGCTTTGGGAGATTCTTATTCGCTCCGATAGATCAGAAACATCTCCAGGCCAATCAGATGTCCAGCCATCAAAAATACAATAAGTAAAAGGTTCCGTCTGGAAAAGTCGGAAAAGTCGGCTCTCCCAAACCCACATTTCTTCGTGCGTGCCAATTTGCGTTGAGGGATCTGCTTATCAATTCCATAATTTAGGATTTAGAAAATCTAATCCAACAGGAGGAACAGAGACGAAGACAAGAGAGGCACACAGACATAGAGCAGATAGGAGATAAGGAAGAGGAGGAAAATACGTCCGACCTCGGTGAGAGACAGAGAGAAGAGAGATTAGTTTGGAAGTGTTTGATTGGTGCTGTCCCTCTGAACCTCTCTGAGCTCCTCCATCCTCACACTCGTGCTGCAGCTCGTCCTGAGTGTGTCCGTGGCGGCACGGTAGCAGAGTGGTTAGCGCTCTTGCTTCACAGCAAGAAGGTTCCGGGTTCGATCCCCGGGTCGCCCAGACCTTTCCGTGTGTGTTCTGTGTGGCGTTTGCATGCATGGTCTGGGTTCGATCCCCGGGTCGCCCGAGCCTTTCTGTGTGGAGTTTGCATGTTCTCCCCGTGTCTGGGTGGGTTTCCTCCGGGCACTCCGGTTTCCCCCACCAACCCAAAACATGCACCATAGGTACTCCAGCTTAGGTCCTGACCAAGCCGAAGCAAGAAGATCATGGAGATGGTCCCCGGGCGCCCTAATGTGTGCTGCCCACTGCTCCTTAATATATGTATATATATAGGATGGGTTAAAATGCAGAGCAGAATTTCTCCAGTGTGAGATCAATAAAGTTCACTTCTTCTTCTAAGAGCAGACAGAAGCTCAGAGGGGCCCGGGCCTTTACCGTGGCTCCACCAACACTGTGAATGAGCTGCCTCTGCACATTAGACAGGCCTCTTCTGTCCCTCTTTTCAAATCTCTTCTAAAACACACTTGTTCACTTTGACCTTTGACACACTTTGACATGGGACATTTTACCACATTTTTTATTCCATTCTGTTTTTATACATATGTTGCTTTTATTGTTTGTCTTATGTTTTGTAGCAGTTTGTGTTTTTAAGTAGTAAGCAGTTGTTTTTAAAGTGCGTTATAAATAAGGTTTCAGTTACAAAGTTTGGAAATCACTACAATAAAAAAATATAATATAGATTCAATTCTCATGTACATTTTGTTGTTAATGATCAGATGTGTAGCATGTGTAATGTGTGTGTAATGTGTGTTTTCTGTGCTTTCTGGTGAATTTGTTAAAATATATATATATATTTATAAGTATAATTTCTTTTAGGAGTTCCATCCTACATACATTAATGTTATATCCACTAGGCTGAGAGTGTTCAAAAAAATTAATATAAATATATTAAACCAGGAACATGTATTAGCATTATGTTTAACTGACTGTTCAGTGGCTTTTAAAGAATGTTTAATAATGATACGTTTTTTTTCCTAATAATATATGATCTTGACTTTATGAGACAATTAACTCATGAGTTAATTTTGCTTCTTACTTATGTTTATTTTATGCTATTATATGACTTATATAACTTCATTAATTCAACATTTATTGGTTTGTGATAAAAATGTGCTAAAAATAAAATTAATTAAAATTACCTGTATTTATTTATATAATTTATTGATGTAAAATATTCAGCTGAGGCTTTCTTTTCATTCTGCTGTGTGCTGTGATATCAGTGAAGTGAGTCAGTTTCACTTCAGTCTGAGGAGGTTTTTGTACGAGTCTTTTTCACTGTGTGAACACATTCTGACTGTTGATGGAGTGCAAACTCTGACAGTAATACACAGCAGAGTCTTCAGGCTGAACTCCACTGATGGTCAGAGTGAAGTCAGACCCAGATCCACTGCCTGAAAAACGACTGGGGACACCTGAGGCTCGATTAGACGCATGATATATAAGAGCTTTAGGAGGCTCTCCATCTCTCTGTTGGTACCAGTGTAAGTAGTGCCCCAAGCTGCTGTGATAGTACACATTCTGGCTGACAGTACAGCGTATGTTGACAGTGTCCCCCAGGGCGGCCCTCACTGCTCCAGCCTGACTCACTCTCACCTCTCCTCTGGACTCTGAACACACAAACACAAAGCACCTGATGGTTTAGTCTGGTTGGTCTCAGAGGGACGGATGTGGACAGAGGACAGCAGTGGGACTCTCTGGACTTTACCTGTGAAGCAGCAGCAGAGGACAGTCCACATGAGGACGCACACCAAAGTCATGTTGGTGATGAGGAGGCTGTATGTGTCTTGTGTTGTCATGAAGGACAGCTGCCAGTGCTCCAGAGTGCACCTCTCAGGACTATAAAGTGTCCCACTGGACCATGCAGCTGTTCATGCAAAGTGTTTGTCTATGGAAATGAGGCTCCCACACAGACATGGAGCAGACTGAACAGCTGAAAGATCTGAATCATTACAATCAGACACATATTGGTTACTTTTGTATTTAATGCAGATTTGTATAAAGTTATTTCCTTGTATATCTTTATTAATTTGATATCATCATCGTATGTTGATGTTGCATTTTATTTTATGTTCATAAAATATTGCAATTTGTATGTATTTATTTTGCTTTTTATTAAGAAAAAAATATGAAGTCTTTCTCTTTCTTGGTAAGCACATTGTCATCTCCGTCTCAACAGTGTGTCCAGTTTAAATGTATAAAAGTAAGCTGTTTGTCAGTTGTTTACGAGTCTCTGTACAGCTGAATGGTTTTGTGGCGTTCTCTGAGCGGCTGCAGGTTTTTGTACGACCACTCCATGAGTTTGTATCACTGTGGTGGACGTTTGGTGGAGGAACCAGACTGGAGCTCAACTGTAAGTCATCTCTTTATGTTCACTTTAAATGATACTTTTGTTTAGTTTGTGATTCATCTGTTTCTATTTCTAAAGCCTGAGTTTATTTGATTGTTTTCTGTTTTATTATAAATACTATTTGGAGTTATGGGTGAGCAGTGTCTTCTTATCATCCCCACAGTAATTCAGCTCATTTTATAGAGAAATGTTTTATTCCCACTCTGACTGTATGGATTTAGTAAAAATAATAATAATAATTTAAAGGTTATATTTTTCATTTTTTACTTGTTTATTAAATTGTTGTGACATAATTGAAAGTTCTCGTGAAGAATCCCTCAGTCGTCCAGGTAGAATCCATGACAAAAGTAGAAATTCAATTTGTCAACTGGACAAAGTTTATTAGGTTTAATTAGGTTAGTTTAGTTTAAGTTTATTAAATAAACTTTGTCCAGTTGACAAATTGAATTTCTCCTTTTGCCATAATTGAAAGTTATTTACTTTAATTATTAGAAATGAGATTTAAAAAAAATATGGATATAATTTTATTTATTTATTTTTCGTTTAGTGATAATTTCTGGGGATTTTTTAAAGTTTCTCTTCAGGTCTGAAACTTGTCTGTTGTTCAGCTTCAGTGGAGCTTGTTGCTTCTGTTTTTCACTCATTTGTTTTAAAAGTTAGATTTGAAAAAACAAAAAAAAAACTATTTCATTTCTGATTATTATTCTAAATAACATGACATATATATAATATGTTTAAATGTATACTGACTTTCCTCTTTTTTTGAAGTAATAAAGTGCAACATTACTGCTCTGAGGCCCACCACCTGAACATTTCTTTGCCTGGAATGTTTTAAATAAATTATTTCAACACTTTCATCTTATATTTATATAATTGCAGGCGTTTGTATTGTCTATTAAATACTGGTTTTGGTGGAGTCTCCTGTTGTGATAATTCCAGTGAGAAACTTGTGTGTGTAAGTGTGTGTTTGTGTGTCCACAGTGGGCCGAGTGGAGCCCAGCCTCTGGGTGCTGCCCCCCTCCAGAGAGGAGCTGGCCCAGGGGAAGGCCACCCTCGTGTGCCTGGCCAACAAGGGCTTCCCATCAGACTGGAGCGTGTCCTGGAAGGTGTCCGGTGGCGGTGCGGGCGGGGAGCAGAGCCGGAGCCCCGCGGTGCTGCAAAAGGACGGTCACTACAGCTGGAGCAGCAGCCTGACGCTCCCCGCACAGCAGTGGAGGGAGGGGGGCGTGGCTGTGAGCTGTGAGGCCAGCCAGGGCTCCCAGAGTCCAGTGTCCCACACACTGAGCACACTGCAGTGTTCCCAGGACTGACACAGTCACTGGGATCAGCCTGCAGAGCGCCCCCTGCTGTCAGCTCACGCCTCTACAGCTACAGCTACACTTCACTTACTGCAGCACAGCACACAGGCCTCTGTCCCAACTGGAGCTTCTGCTGAAAATAAAGAGCTGTGCATCAAAAGCATCTCTGTGTCTTTACATTATTTCTGTGGAATTGTTTGTCTGTGATATTTTCTGATGTCACTTTATCACGTCATTTTCATTTCAGTTTAGTTATGACCTGCCTAGAGTTTGCCAAAATGTGGACTCAATATGTAATTATGTATGACATGTGTTTGGTCTTCACACAAACTCAAAGAGCTTTAGATGTTCACAATCCCGAGAGATTCATGTGAGGCCCTGAGCAGTTTAAAGAGGTATTTTAGCAGAAACAAGACAGCTGTGTTTCACTTCCTCTTAACGAGATTTGCCCGTAAAAGAATCATTGAGAATCATGTTAACATAATATTGTAAATGATGGAGAATTACAGAGACATCATAGAGGATTAAAAATGTCAGAAAGCTTTTCAATTATCTCTCATAAATATTCTTAACTATTTTACAAACTGTCACGGGTTCGTTTGGACAAGATATGAGAGGGGCAAAAAATGATGGCACAGTTGAATACGTGCTTACGTGTATTCCCTTTTTATTTGCACCACAATCCAGTGTAAACAGTGCAAATATGTATATTTGCACTAAAAAGTGTTTACAAAAGTTTCTACAGATGTTTCTACAGACGTTTCTACAGACGTTTCTACAGACGTTATCACAGCAGCTAGCACCCACATAGTCAGGCTAAGGACCAACAACAAACTGAGCAAATCTCCCCCCTTATATACCCCCTTAGCCCCTCCCCTTGGGCTAACCAATTAACACAACAAAGATTTAAGGGTGGAACAAAGGTAAAACGGTACCCACAATGATAAAACACCTAAAGTTCCACATAATAAAGAAAACCCCTCAATAACCCCCCATATGGTATGCCTTATTAACTAAGAAACTTAGGAAAACAAAATAAACCCACAAATTAACATAAATGGTTCAGTCCAGGTCATGTGGCCCCCCCCTTAGCGCGCCACTATGCGCTATTTAGCGAAGGACCAGGAAGTGCCCCGGTTTGGCCCCCTGAGCCGGCGCACAGCACAGAGACACGGAAGGTAGGAGGAGAGCATGTGGCTCCCTAGGCGTCCAAGTGTGCACCCTCGTACGCCCCAGGGAGGGAAACAGAGTCCAGATCACGGGGAACAGTTTATAGGCAGGGAACAGTTGAATCAGAGTCTGGTTACACAAACCAGGAGAAGCGCTCCGTGCTCTGCCGTCTAGGCGCTGGGGCCAGAGAGCGAGAGAGAGACGCCGGTCGGGGAATGACGGCACTACAGATGCTCCATCACACAAACCAAGTCCAGATTTTGTCATAAATGTGTATTTTTTTTATTTATTATTATAATTTTATTTTATTTTATTTATTTACACATATCAGTGTTGTAGACCATTGAAGTCATGATGTGTAACACATTTAAAATAAAATGTCCTTTTGAGACTCTGACTTACTGTGAATGATGAGCTGTGTTCCTCCTCCAAACGTGAACCACAGTGATACAAAGTGATGAAGAGGCCGTACAAAAACCTCAGTTCTCCTCCACACACTGCTCTCAGCTCACTCACACAACACTCAAAGTCTGGATTCTACTGTTTTACTCATGACTTCTTCCAAACCACCACAATGTTTACATTTGTTACACATTTTATATCTTCACACACATTTTTGTTTTTTACTTTTTTACTTTATTTGGTACCAAATCTGACAGAAACAAGTTTGACATTTTTAGGTGCAAATGTTGAATAGAGGAGTGCATTAATTGTATTAAATCCTACTGATGTTTCATCTTTGTCATCTTTGATACAGATACTATGGCCCAGGGGCCAAATGCGGCCCTTGATTCATGTTGGCCCTGGGAACTGGCCCAGAAGACCATCTCCAGTTGGAGTGTAGTTTTCTCTGCAGATTTAAGAGTTTTTACCATTAGGTGTGACAGGGAGAACATGCAAACTCTGCACAGAAAGGCCCGGGCAGCAAGGGAGTCGAACCCAGAACCTTGTTAAGGCGTGACCATCCTTAGTTTGTGACAGACGTGACTCTTGTGAGGATGAGTGCACACAGGCACTCCAAACATGTCAAGGTAAAAAACCTCCATTAAAATATTGTTGGTCTGTCATAGTACACTCCAGATTTTCTGTTTCTTCCTTATATTCCTCCCCTCACACTGACCTCACTACCTCACTTACCTTATTTGGAATTGTGTGGGTGTGACCATGGCTTCTCCTGCTCCAGGGCCGCCCTGCACACCTGTGTCTCCTCTGCTGACCATCACCTGTATAAAAGCCTGAGCTCTCCACATCATCTCTGCCAGATCCTCAGTTAACCCACGTGCTCCTTTGTCAGCCTGCTTCGTCCTGGGATGGCTTCATTTCTTTGTCCATTCGCCTAGACGACCGGATGAGATAAAGACGGTGTGAGGTGTGAGAGACTTCAGGGCGCTACATCCCAAGCTCTGTACCTCCACCTGCCAGAACTTTTATAACTTTTATTTGTAAATCCTGAATGCTGTGAATAAATCCATGAATATATTAATCAGGGAAATGTGACAAATCTTTATTTCAGGGTGAGCATGGTTCAGTTTGTCCCTGAGAGTCTCTGAAAGTAGAAAGAAAACGTAGCTTTTGGTTATTTAATCTTACATTTTTGTACACTGTAAAAAAGCTTGTCCAAAATGTAAGATATAAACACTTAAATCTATCAGAAAATGACTTAAAAGTAGTGAAATTATCTGTCCATGCAGCAATATCATTTTACTTGACAAGTTATCTTAAAATAAACTACCTCTACACTAGAATTATGCAGTTTCTGAACTAGTAAGTAGATAATAAATCTGAAAACAAGATTAATAACCTGATAGGAGTCTTAAAATCTTGGCCAGATCAGAGAATTTGCAGTGTATATTTGCAACATTGCTGTCAGGAATATTTATGATTTATTATTAAATTATTTGATGATAGTTGGAAAATGCTGATGAAAACTACAAGAAAAGTTTAATTATTTTAAGTATTTCCAACTCATGAATCATGGTCTTAGATTGTTCATTTAACTCCCATTCTCTAATTCACTGAGGTCAGGGCTTTCAGCTTGTCAGTTTTGTTGGACAGAATGGTATTTTAGAGATATTCTAAAAGTGCTTTTTAAAAAAAAATAAAAAATACTGTGTACAACTAAATACAATGACCCAATAAATAACACAGTATCTGCAGCATCTGTGTGAAACTCAGTTAAGTGTGAACAGTTTCAGTCTGAGGAGGTTTTTGTACGAGTCTTTTTCACTGTGTGAACGGGGAGCTGTAACCCTGCTGACAGTAATAAACTCCTGCATCTTCAGCCTCAAATCCACTAATGGTCAGAGAAAAGTCAGATCCTGAACCACTTCCACTGAAACGACTGGAGACTCCAGACTGAAGAGTAGCAGCATATATCAGGAGCTTTGGAGGTTCTGTGCCTTTTTGGAGATACCAGTGCAGATAATTAGAAACACTTGAACTGGTCTGACACCTGAGAGTAACTGAGGCTCCTCTGTCCACAGCTGCAGCTTTAGGAGTCTGAGTCAGGCTGATTTCTCCTGAAGAACCTGAAAAACAGAAGAAGAGTTATTGAGACAGACCCTGCAGGTGTCCAGAGGAGCAGTGCTGTGACCCAGATGTCCTCACCCCGAACCAGGAGCCCCAGGGCCAGCAGGAACAGCTGCAGGAACATCAGGCTCATTGTGTTGTTGGTGTGGGAGTGGCTCTGAAGGGCCCGCACAGACACTGAGCAGCACTGGGCTCTTAACGGCTGGAGCAGAGAGGCAGCACACATATGCAAAGTCACACAGTGAGAGGAGACAGGCACACAGCTCACACTACTGCCCCCTACTGACCACTACTGCCCCCTACTGACACCTACTGCCCCCCACTGACACCTACTGACCACTACTGACCCCTACTGCCCCCTACTGACCACTACTGCCCCCCACTGACACCTACTGACCACTACTGCCCCCTAGTGACAACTACCTACCTATTGTAAATGTACAGCTTTGGGAGATTCTTATTCGCTCCGATAGATCAGAAACATCTCCAGGCCAATCAGATGTCCAGCCATCAAAAATCCAATAAGTAAAAGGTTCCGTCTGGAAAAGTCGGAAAAGTCGGCTCTCCCAAACCCACATTTCTTCGTGCGTGCCAATTTGCGTTGAGGGACCAGCTTATCAATTCCATAATTTAGGATTTAGAAAATCTACTCCAACAGGAGGAACAGAGACGAAGACAAGAGAGGCACACAGACATAGAGCAGATAGGAGATAAGGAAGAGGAGGAAAATACATCCGACCTCGGTGAGAGACAGAGAGAAGAGAGATTAGTTTGGAAGTGTTTGATTGGTGCTGTCCCTCTGAACCTCTCTGAGCTCCTCCATCCTCACACTCGTGCTGCAGCTCGTCCTGAGTGTGTCTAAGAGCAGACAGAAGCTCAGAGGGGCCCGGGCCTTTACCGTGGCTCCACCAACACTGTGAATGAGCTGCCTCTGCACATTAGACAGGCCTCTTCTGTCCCTCTTTTCAAATCTCTTCTAAAACACACTTGTTCACTTTGGCCTTTGACACACTTTGACATGGGACATTTTAGCACATTTTTTATTCCATTCTGTTTTTATACATATGTTGCTTTTATTGTTTGTCTTATGTTTTGTAGCAGTTTGTGTTTTTAAGTAGTAAGCAGTTGTTTTTAAAGTGCGTTATAAATAAGGTTTCAGTTACAAAGTTTGGAAATCACTACAATAAAAAAATATAATATAGACTCAATTCTCATGTACATTTTGTTGTTAATGATCAGGTGTGTAGCATGTGTAATGTGTGTGTAATGTGTGTTTTCTGTGCTTTCTGGTGAATTTGTTAAAACAAAAAAAAAGGATAATTTATTATAGGAGTTCGATCCTACATACATTAATGTTATATCCACTAGGCTGAGAGTGTTCAAAAAAATTAATATAAATATATTAAACCAGGAACATGTATTATCATTATGTTTAACTGACTGTTCAGTGGCTTTAAAATAATGTTTAATAATGATGTTTTTTTTCCTAATAATATATGATCTTGACTTTATGAGACAATTAACTCATGAGTTAATTTTGCTTCTTACTTATGTTTATTTTATGCTATTATATGACTTATATAACTTCATTAATTCAACATTTATTGGTTTGTGATAAAAATGTGCTAAAAATAAAATTAATTAAAATTACCTGTATTTATTTATATAATTTATTGATGTAAAATATTCAGCTGAGGCTTTCTTTTCATTCTGCTGTGTGCTGTGATATCAGTGAAGTGAGTCAGTTTCACTTCAGTCTGAGGAGGTTTTTGTACGAGTCTTTTTCACTGTGTGAACACATTCTGACTGTTGATGTCGTGATAACTCTGACAGTAATACACAGCAGAGTCTTCAGGCTGAACTCCACTGATGGTCAGAGTGAAGTCAGACCTAGATCCACTGCCTGAAAAACGACTGGGGACACCTGAGGCTCGATTAGACGCATGATATATAAGAGCTTTAGGAGGCTCTCCATCTCTCTGTTGGTACCAGTGTAAGTAGTGCCCCAAGCTGCTGTGATAGTACACATTCTGGCTGACAGTACAGCGTATGTTGGCGGTGTCCCCCAGGGCGGCCCTCCCTGCTCCAGCCTGACTCACTCTCACCTCTCCTCTGGACTCTGAACACACAAACACAAAGCACCTGATGGTTTAGTCTGGTTGGTCTCAGAGGGACGGATGTGGACAGAGGACAGCAGTGGGACTCTCTGGACTTTACCTGTGAAGCAGCAGCAGAGGACAGTCCACATGAGGACGCACACCAAAGTCATGTTGGTGATGAGGAGGCTGTATGTGTCTTGTGTTGTCATGAAGGACAGCTGCTAGTGCTCCAGAGTGCACCTCTCAGGACTATAAAGTGTCCCACTGGACCATGCAGCTGTTCATGCAAAGTGTTTGTCTATGGAAATGAGGCTCCCACACAGACATGGAGCAGACTGAACAGCTGAAAGATCTCAGTCATTACAATCAGACACATATTGGTTACTTTTGTATTTAATGCAGATTTGTATAAAGTTATTTCCTTGTATATCTTTATTCATTTCATATCATCATCGTATGTTGATGTTGCATTTTATTTTATGTTCATAAAATATTGCAATTTGTATGTATTTATTTTGCTTTTTATTAAGAAAAAAATCTGAAGTCTTTCTCTTTCTTGGTAAGCACATTGTCATCTCCGTCTCAACAGTGTGTCCAGTTTAAATGTATAAAAGTAAGCTGTTTGTCAGTTGTTTACGAGTCTCTGTACAGCTGAATGGTTTTGTGGCGTTCTCTGAGCGGCTGCAGGTTTTTGTACGACCACTCCATGAGTTTGTATCACTGTGGTACACGTTTGGTGGAGGAACCAGACTGGAGCTCAACTGTAAGTCATCTCTTTATGTTCACTTTAAATGATACTTTTGTTTAGTTTGTGATTCATCTGTTTCTATTTCTGAAGCCTGAGTTTATTTGATTGTTTTCTGTTTTATTATAAATACTATTTGGAGTTATGGGTGAGCAGTGTCTTCTTATCATCCCCACAGTAATTCAGCTCATTTTATAGAGAAATGTTTTATTCCCACTCTGACTGTATGGATTTAGTAAAAATAATAATAATTAAAGCCGCAAGCGGCGTTGGTCGGGACCTCGCACCTGCGTTTGTTCGTCTTACTGAGATGCACAGCCATACGAAATTTCGTGTGCCTGGCACAATTATCTCACTTCCTGTTGGGCGTGGCCATGACATTGTAGATACCCTGTCAGAACAGACCCTGTCAGACCCTGTCAGACTCTGTTAGACCCTGTCAGACCCTGCATGTGGCCTACATGCTGAGGCCTACATGAACCTTCGATGCTTGTCCCCACATTGCTGCTTGCAGCTATATCAGATCAAAGGTACAAAGATCAAAGACCTTTGATCAGGGCGTTGCCTAGCAACAAATACCTCCCATTCATAACTCATCACTCCCATTCAATAAATACCTAATTTTATCGATCCGCCGTATCGTCATATTACCGCCTATTTGAAAATCCTTCGCAATTTAACATCTCCAACGTCTTAAGATTATGTTCACCAAAATTTAAGCCCATCTGAGGTACGGTGTAGGAGAAGTGTTTCAAATTCCATTCTATGTCCAATACCCAAAAATCACACAAAAGCCCAATTATCTCACTTCCTGTTGGGCGTGGCCATGACATTGCAGTGAGGCGTTTGTTCGTCTTATTGAGATACACGTCCCTACCGAATTTCGTGCGCCTATCTTAAACGGTATGCCAGCCCCGAAAGACAACGCGCTAGGGGGCGCTATCGAGCTCCTGGGGGTCACTGGGGGACGGGACTTTGTGTGGTCGTACTGGCAGCACTTTGTGATGCCCGTGCAAAGTTTCGTTCGTTTTGAAGCATGGGAACATGCTCAAAATTGCCCCAGCGAGTGTGAACAAGAACAAGAATAATAATAATAATAATAATAATTAAAGCCGCAAGCGGCGTTGGTCGGGACCTCGCACCTGCGTTTGTTCGTCTTACTGAGACGCACAGCCATACCAAATTTCGTGTGCCTGGCACAATTATCTCACTTCCTGTTGGGCGTGGCCATGACATTGTAGATACCCTGTCAGAACAGACCCTGTCAGACCCTGTCAGACCCTGTCAGACCCTGTCAGACCCTGTCAGACTCTGTCAGACCCTGTCAGACCCTGCATGTGGCCTACATGCTGAGGCCTACATGAACCTTCGATGCTTGTCCCCACTTTGCTGCTTGCAGCTATATCAGATCAAAGGTACAAAGATCAAAGACCTTTGATCAGGGCGTTGCCTAGCAACAAATACCTCCCATTCATAACTCATCACTCCCATTCAATAAATACCTAATTTTATCGATCCGCCGTATCGTCATATTACCGCCTATTTGAAAATCCTTCGCAATTTAACATCTCCAACGTCTTAAGATTATGTTCACCAAAATTTAAGCCCATCTGAGGTACGGTGTAGGAGAAGTGTTTCAAATTCCATACCTAAATTTATCGATCCGCTGTATCGTCATATTACCGCCTATTTGAAAATCCTTCGCAATTTAACATCTCCAACGTCTTAAGATTATGTTCACCAAAATTTAAGCCCATCTGAGGTACGGTGTAGGAGAAGTGTTTCAAATTCCATTCTATGTCCAATACCCAAAAATCACACAAAAGCCCAATTATCTCACTTCCTGTTGGGCGTGGCCATGACATTGCAGTGAGGCGTTTGTTCGTCTTATTGAGATACACGTCCCTACCGAATTTCGTGCGCCTATCTTAAACGGTATGCCAGCCCCGAAAGACAACGCGCTAGGGGGCGCTATCGAGCTCCTGGGGGTCACTGGGGGACGGGACTTTGTGTGGTCGTACTGGCAGCACTTTGTGATGCCCGTGCAAAGTTTCGTTCGTTTTGAAGCATGGGAACATGCTCAAAATTGCCCCAGCGAGTGTGAACAAGAACAAGAATAATAATAATAGGGAAACAAAGCAACAACAATAGGGACCTTCGCCCCCTTCGGGCTCGGTCCCTAATTAAAGCCGCAAGCGGCGTTGGTCGGGACCTCGCACCTGCGTTTGTTCGTCTTACTGAGACGCACAGCCATACGAAATTTCGTGTGCCTGGCACAATTATCTCACTTCCTGTTGGGCGTGGCCATGACATTGTAGATACCCTGTCAGAACAGACCCTGTCAGACCCTGTCAGACCCTGTCAGACCCTGCATGTGGCCTCCATGCTGAGGCCTACATGAACCTTCGATGCTTGTCCCCACATTGCTGCTTGCAGCTATATCAGATCAAAGGTACAAAGATCAAAGACCTTTGATCAGGGCGTTGCCTAGCAACAAATACCTCCCATTCATAACTCATCACTCCCATTCAATAAATACCTAATTTTATCGATCTGCCGTATCGTCATATTACCGCCTATTTGAAAATCCTTCGCAATTTAACATCTCCAACGTCTTAAGATTATGTTCACCAAAATTTAAGCCTATCTGAGGTACGGTGTAGGAGAAGTGTTTCAAATTCCATACCTAAATTTATCGATCCGCCGTATCGTCATATTACCGCCTATTTGAAAATCCTTCGCAATTTAACATCTCCAACGTCTTAAGATTATGTTCACCAAAATTTAAGCCCATCTGAGGTACGGTGTAGGAGAAGTGTTTCAAATTCCATTCTATGTCCAATACCCAAAAATCACACAAAAGCCCAATTATCTCACTTCCTGTTGGGCGTGGCCATGACATTGCAGTGAGGCGTTTGTTCGTCTTATTGAGATACACGTCCCTACCGAATTTCGTGCGCCTATCTTAAACGGTATGCCAGCCCCGAAAGACAACGCGCTAGGGGGCGCTATCGAGCTCCTGGGGGTCACTGGGGGACGGGACTTTGTGTGGTCGTACTGGCAGCACTTTGTGATGCCCGTGCAAAGTTTCGTTCGTTTTGAAGCATGGGAACATGCTCAAAATTGCCCCAGCGAGTGTGAACAAGAACAAGAATAATAATAATTAAAGCCGCAAGCGGCATTGGTCGGGACCTCGCACCTGCGTTTGTTCGTCGTACTGAGACGCACAGCCATACGAAATTTCGTGTGCCTGGCACAATTATCTCACTTCCTGTTGGGCGTGGCCATGACATTGTAGATACCCTGTCAGAACAGACCCTGTCAGACCCTGTCAGACCCTGTCAGACCCTGTCAGACTCTGTTAGACCCTGTCAGACTCTGTCAGACCCTGCATGTGGCCTACATGCTGAGGCCTACATGAACCTTCGATGCTTGTCCCCACATTGCTGCTTGCAGCTATATCAGATCAAAGGTACAAAGATCAAAGACCTTTGATCAGGGCGTTGCCTAGCAACAAATACCTCCCATTCATAACTCATCACTCCCATTCAATAAATACCTAATTTTATCGATCCGCCGTATCGTCATATTACCGCCTATTTGAAAATCCTTCGCAATTTAACATCTCCAACGTCTTAAGATTATGTTCACCAAAATTTAAGCCTATCTGAGGTACGGTGTAGGAGAAGTGTTTCAAATTCCATACCTAATTTTATCGATCCGCCGTATCGTCATATTACCGCCTATTTGAAAATCCTTCGCAATTTAACATCTCCAACGTCTTAAGATTATGTTCACCAAAATTTAAGCCCATCTGAGGTACGGTGTAGGAGAAGTGTTTCAAATTCCATTCTATGTCAAATACCCCAAAATCACACAAAAGGCCAATTATCTCACTTCCTGTTGGGCGTGGCCATGACATTGCAGTGAGGCATTTGTTCGTCTTATTGAGATACACGTCCCTACCGAATTTCATGCTCCTATCTTAAACGGTATGCCAGCCCCGAAAGACAACGCGCTAGGGGGCGCTATCGAGCTCCTGGGGGTCACTGGGGGACGGGACTTTGTGTGGTCGTACTGGCAGCACTTTGTGATGCCCGTGCAAAGTTTCGTTCGTTTTGAAGCATGGGAACATGCTCAAAATTGCCCCAGCGAGTGTGAACAAGAACAAGAATAATAATAATAATAGGGAAACAAAGCAACAACAATAGGGACCTTCGTCCCCCTTCGGGGCTCGGTCCCTAATTAAAGCCGCAAGCGGCGTTGGTCGGGACCTCGCACCTGCGTTTGTTCGTCTTACTGAGACGCACACCCATACCGAATTTCGTGTGCCTGGCACAATTATCTCACTTCCTGTTGGGCGTGGCCATGACATTGTAGATACCCTGTCAGAACAGACCCTGTCAGACCCTGTCAGACCCTGTCAGACCCTGTCAGACCCTGTCAGACCCTGCATGTGGCCTACATGCTGAGGCCTACATGAACCTTCGATGCTTGTCCCCACATTGCTGCTTGCAGCTATATCAGATCAAAGGTACAAAGATCAAAGACCTTTGATCAGGGCGTTGCCTAGCAACAAATACCTCCCATTCATAACTCATCACTCCCATTCAATAAATACCTAACTTTATTGATCCGCCGTATCGTCATATTACCGCCTATTTGAAAATCCTTCGCAATTTAACATCTCCAACGTCTTAAGATTATGTTCACTAAAATTTAAGCCCATCTGAGGTACGGTGTAGGAGAAGTGTTTCAAATTCCATTCTATGTCAAATACCCCAAAATCACACAAAAGGCCAATTATCTCACTTCCTGTTGGGCGTGGCCATGACATTGCAGTGAGGCGTTTGTTCGTCTTATTGAGATACACGTCCCTACCGAATTTCGTGCGCCTATCTTAAACGGTATGCCAGCCCCGAAAGACAACGCGCTAGGGGGCGCTATCGAGCTCCTGGGGGTCCCCGGGGGACGGGACTTTTTGTGGTCGTACTGGCAGCACTTTGTGATGCCCGTGCAAAGTTTCGTTCGTTTTGAAGTATGGGAACATGCTCAAAATTGCCCCAGCGTGTATGAACAAGAATAATAATAATAATTAAAGCCGCAAGCGGCGTTGGTCGGGACCTCGCACCTGCGTTTGTTCGTCTTACTGAGACGCACACCCATACCAAATTTCGTGTGCCTGGCACAATTATCTCACTTCCTGTTGGGCGTGGCCATGACATTGTAGATACCCTGTCAGAACAGACCCTGTTCTGACAGGGTCTGTCAGACCCTGTCAGACCCTGTCAGACCCTGTCAGACCCTGTCAGACTCTGTTAGACCCTGTCAGACCCTGCATGTGGCCTACATGCTGAGGCCTACATGAACCTTCGATGCTTGTCCCCACATTGCTGCTTGCAGCTATATCAGATCAAAGGTACAAAGATCAAAGACCTTTGATCAGGGCGTTGCCTAGCAACAAATACCTCCCATTCATAACTCATCACTCCCATTCAATAAATACCTAACTTTATCGATCCGCCGTATCGTCATATTACCGCCTATTTGAAAATCCTTCGCAATTTAACATCTCCAACGTCTTAAGATTATGTTCACCAAAATTTAAGCCTATCTGAGGTACGGTGTAGGAGAAGTCTTTCAAATTCCATACCTAACTTTATCGATCCGCCGTATCATCATATTACCGCTTATTTGAAAATCCTTCGCAATTTAACATCTCCAACGTCTTAAGATTATGTTCACCAAAATTTAAGCCCATCTGAGGTACGGTGTAGGAGAAGTGTTTCAAATTCCATTCTATGTCCAATACCCAAAAATCACACAAAAGCCCAATTATCTCACTTCCTGTTGGGCGTGGCCATGACATTGCAGTGAGGCGTTTGTTCGTCTTATTGAGATACACGTCCCTACCGAATTTCGTGCGCCTATCTTAAACGGTATGCCAGCCCCGAAAGACAACGCGCTAGGGGGCGCTATCGAGCTCCTGGGGGTCACTGGGGGACGGGACTTTGTGTGGTCGTACTGGCAGCACTTTGTGATGCCTGTGCAAAGTTTCGTTCGTTTTGAAGCATGGGAACATGCTCAAAATTGCCCCAGCGTGTATGAACAAGAATAATAATAATAATAATACGGAAACAAAGCAACAACAATAGGGACCTTCGTCCCCCTTCGGGCTCGGTCCCTAATAATAATAATTAAAGCCGCAAGCGGCGTTGGTCGGGACCTCGCACCTGCGTTTGTTCGTCTTACTGAGACGCACCGCCATACGAAATTTCGTGTGCCTGGCACAATTATCTCACTTCCTGTTGGGCGTGGCCATGACATTGTAGATACCCTGTCAGAACAGACCCTGTCAGACCCTGTCAGACCCTGTCAGACTCTGTTAGACCCTGTCAAGACTCTGTCAGACCCTGTCAGACCCTGTCAGACCCTGTCAGACCCTGTCAGACCCTGTCAGACCCTGCATGTGGCCTCCATGCTGAGGCCTACATGAACCTTCGATGCTTGTCCCCACATTGCTGCTTGCAGCTATATCAGATCAAAGGTACAAAGATCAAAGACCTTTGATCAGGGCGTTGCCTAGCAACAAATACCTCCCATTCATAACTCATCACTTCCATTCAATAAATACCTAATTTTATCGATCCGCCGTATCGTCATATTACCGCCTATTTGAAAATCCTTCGCAATTTAACATCTCCAACGTCTTAAGATTATGTTCACCAAAATTTAAGCCTATCTGAGGTACGGTGTAGGAGAAGTGTTTCAAATTCCATACCTAACTTTATCGATCCGCCGTATCGTCATATTACCGCCTATTTGAAAATCCTTCGCAATTTAACATCTCCAACGTCTTAAGATTATTTTCACCAAAATTTAAGCCCATCTGAGGTACGGTGTAGGAGAAGTGTTTCAAATTCCATTCTATGTCCAATACCCAAAAATCACACAAAAGCCCAATTATCTCACTTCCTGTTGGGCGTGGCCATGACATTGCAGTGAGGCGTTTGTTCGTCTTATTGAGATACACGTCCCTACCGAATTTCGTGCGCCTATCTTAAACGGTATGCCAGCCCCGAAAGACAACGCGCGAGGGCGCGCTATCGAGCTCCTGGGGGTCACTGGGGGACGGGACTTTGTGTGGTCGTACTGGCAGCACTTTGTGATGCCCGTGCAAAGTTTCGTTCGTTTTGAAGCATGGGAACATGCTCAAAATTGCCCCAGCGAGTGTGAACAAGAACAAGAATAATAATAATTAAAGCCGCAAGCGGCGTTGGTCGGGACCTCGCACCTGCGTTTGTTCGTCTTACTGAGACGCACAGCCATACCAAATTTCGTGTGCCTGGGACAATTATCTCACTTCCTATTGGGCGTGGCCATGACATTGTAGATACCCTGTCAGAACAGACCCTGTCAGACCCTGTCAGACCCTGTCAGACCCTGCATGTGGCCTACATGCTGAGGCCTACATGAACCTTCGATGCTTGTCCCCACATTGCTGCTTGCAGCTATATCAGATCAAAGGTACAAAGATCAAAGACCTTTGATCAGGGCGTTGCCTAGCAACAAATACCTCCCATTCATAACTCATAACTCACATTCAATAAATACCTAATTTTATCGATCCGCCGTATCGTCATATTACCGCCTATTTGAAAATCCTTCGCAATTTAACATCTCCAACGTCTTAAGATTATGTTCACCAAAATTTAAGCCCATCTGAGGTACGGTGTAGGAGAAGTGTTTCAAATTCCATTCTATGTCCAATACCCCAAAATCACACAAAATGCCAATTATCTCACTTCCTGTTGGGCGTGGCCATGACATTGCAGTGAGGCATTTGTTCGTCTTATTGAGATACACGTCCCTACCGAATTTCGTGCGCCTATCTTAAACGGTATGCCAGCCCCGAAAGACAACGCGCTAGGGGGCGCTATCAAGCTCCTGGGGGTCACTGGGGGACGGGACTTTGTGTGGTCGTACTGGCAGGACTTTGTGATGCCCGTGCAAAGTTTCATTCGTTTTGAAGCATGGGAACATGCTCAAAATTGCCCCAGCGTGTATGAACAAGAATAATAATAATAATAATAATAATAATACGGAAACGAAGCAACAACAATAGGGACCTTCGTCCCCCTTCGGGCTCGGTCCCTAATTAAAGCCGCAAGCGGCGTTGGTCGGGACCTCGCACCTGCGTTTGTTCGTCTTACTGAGACGCACAGCCATACCAAATTTCGTGTGCCTGGCACAATTATCTCACTTCCTGTTGGGCGTGGCCATGACATTGTAGATACCCTGTCAGAACAGACCCTGTCAGACCCTGTCAGACCCTGTCAGACCCTGTCAGACTCTGTTAGACCCTGTCAGACTCTGTCAGACCCTGTCAGACCCTGTCAGACCCTGCATGTGGCCTACATGCTGAGGCCTACATGAACCTTCGATGCTTGTCCCCACATTGCTGCTTGCAGCTATATCAGATCAAAGGTACAAAGATCAAAGACCTTTGATCAGGGCGTTGCCTAGCAACAAATACCTCCCATTCATAACTCATCACTCCCATTCAATAAATACCTAATTTTATCGATCCGCCGTATCGTCATATTACCGCCTATTTGAAAATCCTTCGCAATTTAACATCTCCAATGTCTTAAGATTATGTTCACCAAAATTTAAGCCCATCTAAGGTACGGTGTAGGAGAAGTGTTTCAAATTCCATTCTATGTCCAATACCCAAAAATCACACAAAAGCCCAATTATCTCACTTCCTGTTGGGCGTGGCCATGACATTGCAGTGAGGCGTTTGTTCGTCTTATTGAGATACACGTCCCTACCGAATTTCGTGCGCCTATCTTAAACGGTATGCCAGCCCCGAAAGACAACGCGCTAGGGGGCGCTATCGAGCTCCTGGGGGTCACTGGGGGACGGGACTTTGTGTGGTCGTACTGGCAGCACTTTGTGATGCCCGTGCAAAGTTTCGTTCGTTTTGAAGCATGGGAACATGCTCAAAATTGCCCCAGCGAGTGTGAACAAGAACAAGAATAATAATAATTAAAGCCGCAAGCGGCGTTGGTCGGGACCTCGCACCTGCGTTTGTTCGTCTTACGGAGACGCACAGCCATACCAAATTTCGTGTGCCTGGCACAATTATATCACTTCCTGTTGGGCGTGGCCATGACGTTGTAGATACCCTGTCAGAACAGACCCTGTCAGACCCGGTCAGACCCTGTCAGACTCTGTTAGACCCTGTCAGACCCTGCATGTGGCCTACATGCTGAGGCCTACATGAACCTTCGATGCTTGTCCCCACATTGCTGCTTGCAGCTATATCAGATCAAAGGTACAAAGATCAAAGATCTTTGATCAGGGCGTTGCCTAGCAACAGATACCTCCCATTCATAACTCATCACTCCCATTCAATAAATACCTAACTTTATCGATCCGCCGTATCGTCATATTACCACCTATTTGAAAATCCTTCGCAATTTAACATCTCCAACGTCTTAAGATTATGTTCACCAAAATTTAAGCCCATCTGAGGTACGGTGTAGGAGAAGTGTTTCAAATTCCATTCTATGTCAAATACCCCAAAATCACACAAAAGGTCAATTATCTCACTTCCTGTTGGGCGTGGACATAACATTGCAGTGAGGCGTTTGTTCGTCTTATTGAGATACACGTCCCTACCGAATTTCGTGCGCCTATCTTAAACGGTATGCCAGCCCCGAAAGACAACGCGCTAGGGGGCGCTATCGAGCTCCTGGGGGTCCCCGGGGGACGGGACTTTTTGTGGTCGTACTGGCAGCACTTTGTGATGCCCGTGCAAAGTTTCGTTCGTTTTGAAGCATGGGAACATGCTCAAAATTGCCCCAGCGTGTATGAACAAGAATAATAATAATAATAATAATAATAATACGGAAACGAAGCAACAACAATAGGGACCTTCGTCCCCCTTCGGGCTCGGTCCCTAATAATAATAATAATAATAATAATTAAAGCCGCAAGCGGCGTTGGTCGGGACCTCGCACCTGCGTTTGTTCGTCTTACTGAGACGCACAGCCATACCAAATTTCGTGTGCCTGGCACAATTATCTCACTTCCTGTTGGGCGTGGCCATGACATTGTAGATACCCTGTCAGAACAGACCCTGTCAGACCCTGTCAGACTCTGTTAGACCCTGTCAGACCCTGTCAGACCCTGCATGTGGCCTACATGCTGAGGCCTACATGAACCTTCGATGCTTGTCCCCACATTGCTGCTTGCAGCTATATCAGATCAAAGGTACAAAGATCAAAGACCTTTGATCAGGGCGTTGCCTAGCAACAAATACCTCCCATTCATAACTCATCACTCCCATTCAATAAATACCTAACTTTATCGATCCGCCGTATCGTCATATTACCGCCTATTTGAAAATCCTTCGCAATTTAACATCTCCAACGTCTTAAGATTATGTTCACCAAAATTTAAGCCTATCTGAGGTACGGTGTAGGAGAAGTCTTTCAAATTCCATACCTAACTTTATCGATCCGCCGTATCGTCATATTACCGCCTATTTGAAAATCCTTCGCAATTTAACATCTCCAACGTCTTAAGATTATGTTCACCAAAATTTAAGCCCATCTGAGGTACGGTGTAGGAGAAGTGTTTCAAATTCCATTCTATGTCCAATACCCAAAAATCACACAAAAGCCCAATTATCTCACTTCCTGTTGGGCGTGGCCATGACAATGCAGTGAGGCGTTTGTTCGTCTTATTGAGATACACGTCCCTACCGAATTTCGTGCGCCTATCTTAAACGGTATGCCAGCCCCGAAAGACAACGCGCTAGGGGGCGCTATCGAGCTCCTGGGGGTCACTGGGGGACGGGACTTTGTGTGGTCGTACTGGCAGCACTTTGTGATGCCCGTGCAAAGTTTCGTTCGTTTTGAAGCATGGGAACATGCTCAAAATTGCCCCAGCGAGTGTGAACAAGAACAAGAATAATAATAATTAAAGCCGCAAGCGGCGTTGGTCGGGACCTCGCACCTGCGTTTGTTCGTCTTACTGAGACGCACAGCCATACGAAATTTCGTGTGCCTGGCACAATTATCTCACTTCCTGTTGGGCGTGGCCATGACATTGTAGATACCCTGTCAGAACAGACCCTGTCAGACCCTGTCAGACCCTGTCAGACCCTGTCAGACTCTGTTAGACCCTGTCAGACTCTGTCAGACCCTGTCAGACCCTGCATGTGGCCTACATGCTGAGGCCTACATGAACCTTCGATGCTTGTCCCCACATTGCTGCTTGCAGCTATATCAGATCAAAGGTACAAAGATCAAAGACCTTTGATCAGGGCGTTGCCTAGCAACAAATACCTCCCATTCATAACTCATCACTCCCATTCAATAAATACCTAATTTTATCGATCCGCCGTATCGTCATATTACCGCCTATTTGAAAATCCTTCGCAATTTAACATCTCCAACGTCTTAAGATTATGTTCACCAAAATTTAAGCCTATCTGAGGTACGGTGTAGGAGAAGTGTTTCAAATTCCATACCTAACTTTATCGATCCGCCGTATCGTCATATTACCGCCTATTTGAAAATCCTTCGCAATTTAACATCTCCAACGTCTTAAGATTATGTTCACTAAAATTTAAGCCCATCTGAGGTACGGTGTAGGAGAAGTGTTTCAAATTCCATTCTATGTCCAATACCCAAAAATCACACAAAAGCCCAATTATCTCACTTCCTGTTGGGCGTGGCCATGACATTGCAGTGAGGCATTTGTTCGTCTTATTGAGATACACATCCCTACCGAATTTCGTGCGCCTATCTTAAACGGTATGCCAGCCCCGAAAGACAACGCGCTAGGGGGCGCTATCGAGCTCCTGGGGGTCACTGGGGGACGGGACTTTGTGTGGTCGTACTGGCAGCACTTTGTGATGCCCGTGCAAAAGTTTCGTTCGTTTTGAAGCATGGGAACATGCTCAAAATTGCCCCAGAGAGTGTGAACAAGAACAAGAATAATAATAATAATAATAATAATAATAATAATAATAATAATTAAAGCCGCAAGCGGCGTTGGTCGGGACCTCGCACCTGCGTTTGTTCGTCTTACTGAGACGCACAGCCATACCAAATTTCGTGTGCCTGGGACAATTATCTCACTTCCTGTTGGGCGTGGCCATGACATTGTAGATACCCTGTCAGAACAGACCCTGTCAGACCCTGTCAGACCCTGTCAGACCCTGTCAGACCCTGCATGTGGCCTACATGCTGAGGCCTACATGAACCTTCGATGCTTGTCCCCACATTGCTGCTTGCAGCTATATCAGATCAAAGGTACAAAGATCAAAGACCTTTGATCAGGGCGTTGCCTAGCAACAAATACCTCCCATTCATAACTCATCACTCCCATTCAATAAATACCTAACTTTATTGATCCGCCGTATCGTCATATTACCGCCTATTTGAAAATCCTTCGCAATTTAACATCTCCAACGTCTTAAGATTATGTTCACTAAAATTTAAGCCCATCTGAGGTACGGTGTAGGAGAAGTGTTTCAAATTCCATTCTATGTCAAATACCCCAAAATCACACAAAAGGCCAATTATCTCACTTCCTGTTGGGCGTGGCCATGACATTGCAGTGAGGCATTTGTTCGTCTTATTGAGATACACGTCCCTACCGAATTTCATGCTCCTATCTTAAACGGTATGCCAGCCCCGAAAGACAACGCGCTAGGGGGCGCTATCGAGCTCCTGGGGGTCACTGGGGGACGGGACTTTGTGTGGTCGTACTGGCAGCACTTTGTGATGCCCGTGCAAAGTTTCGTTCGTTTTGAAGCATGGGAACATGCTCAAAATTGCCCCAGCGAGTGTGAACAAGAACAAGAATAATAATAATAATAGGGAAACAAAGCAACAACAATAGGGACCTTCGTCCCCCTTCGGGGCTCGGTCCCTAATTAAAGCCGCAAGCGGCGTTGGTCGGGACCTCGCACCTGCGTTTGTTCGTCTTACTGAGACGCACAGCCATACGAAATTTCGTGTGCCTGGCACAATTATCTCACTTCCTGTTGGGCGTGGCCATGACATTGTAGATACCCTGTCAGAACAGACCCTGTCAGACCCTGTCAGACCCTGTCAGACTCTGTTAGACCCTGTCAGACTCTGTCAGACCCTGTCAGACCCTGCATGTGGCCTACATGCTGAGGCCTACATGAACCTTCGATGCTTGTCCCCACATTGCTGCTTGCAGCTATATCAGATCAAAGGTACAAAGATCAAAGACCTTTGATCAGGGCGTTGCCTAGCAACAAATACCTCCCATTCATAACTCATCACTCCCATTCAATAAATACCTAACTTTATCGATCCGCCGTATTGTCATATTACCGCCTATTTGAAAATCCTTCGCAATTTAACATCTCCAACGTCTTAAGATTATGTTCACCAAAATTTAAGCCCATCTGAGGTACGGTGTAGGAGAAGTGTTTCAAATTCCATTCTATGTCCAATACCCAAAAATCACACAAAAGCCCAATTATCTCACTTCCTGTTGTGCGTGGCCATGACATTGCAGTGAGGCGTTTGTTCGTCTTATTGAGATACACGTCCCTACCGAATTTCGTGCGCCTATCTTAAACGGTATGCCAGCCCC
Organism: Paratrypauchen microcephalus; assembly: GCA_036785185.1. Taxonomy (NCBI): domain Eukaryota; kingdom Metazoa; phylum Chordata; class Actinopteri; order Gobiiformes; family Gobiidae; genus Paratrypauchen; species Paratrypauchen microcephalus. The sequence goes on along the minus strand of JAVJIX010000058.1, from coordinate 225,266 downwards.
GAAAGACAACGCGCTAGGGGGCGCTATCGAGCTCCTGGGGGTCACTGGGGGACGGGACTTTGTGTGGTCGTACTGGCAGCACTTTGTGATGCCCGTGCAAAGTTTCGTTCGTTTTGAAGCATGGGAACATGCTCAAAATTGCCCCAGCGAGTGTGAACAAGAACAAGAATAATAATAATAATAATAATAATAATAGGGAAACAAAGCAACAACAATAGGGACCTTCGTCCCCCTTCGGGGCTCGGTCCCTAATAATAATAGGGAAACAAAGCAACAACAATAGGGACCTTCGTCCCCCTTCGGGGCTCGGTCCCTAATAATAATAATAATAATAATAGGGAAACAAAGCAACAACAATAGGGACCTTCGTCCCCCTTCGGGGCTCGGTCCCTAATAATAGGGAAACAAAGCAACAACAATAGGGACCTTCGGCGCCTATCTTAAACGGTATGCCAGCCCCGAAAGACAACGCGCTAGGGGGCGCTATCGAGCTCCTGGGGGTCACTGGGGGACGGGACTTTGTGTGGTCGTACTGGCAGCACTTTGTGATGCCCGTGCAAAGTTTCGTTCGTTTTGAAGCATGGGAACATGCTCAAAATTGCCCCAGCGAGTGTGAACAAGAACAAGAATAATAATAATTAAAGCCGCAAGCGGCGTTGGTCGGGACCTCGCACCTGCGTTTGTTCGTCTTACTGAGACGCACAGCCATACCAAATTTCGTGTGCCTGGCACAATTATCTCACTTCCTGTTGGGCGTGGCCATGACATTGTAGATACCCTGTCAGAACAGACCCTGTCAGACCCTGTCAGACCCTGTCAGACTCTGTTAGACCCTGTCAGACCCTGTCAGACTCTGTTAGACCCTGTCAGACCCTGCATGTGGCCTCCATGCTGAGGCCTACATGAACCTTCGATGCTTGTCCCCACATTGCTGCTTGCAGCTATATCAGATCAAAGGTACAAAGATCAAAGACCTTTGATCAGGGCGTTGCCTAGCAACAAATACCTCCCATTCATAACTCATCACTCCCATTCAATAAATACCTAACTTTATCGATCCGCCGTATCGTCATATTACCGCCTATTTGAAAATCCTTCGCAATTTAACATCTCCAACGTCTTAAGATTATGTTCACCAAAATTTAAGCCTATCTGAGGTACGGTGTAGGAGAAGTGTTTCAAATTCCATACCTAACTTTATCGATCCGCCGTATCGTCATATTACCGCCTATTTGAAAATCCTTCGCAATTTAACATCTCCAACGTCTTAAGATTATGTTCACCAAAATTTAAGCCCATCTGAGGTACGGTGTAGGAGAAGTGTTTCAAATTCCATTCTATGTCCAATACCCAAAAATCACACAAAAGCCCAATTATCTCACTTCCTGTTGGGCGTGGCCATGACATTGCAGTGAGGCGTTTGTTCGTCTTATTGAGATACACGTCCCTACCGAATTTCGTGCGCCTATCTTAAACGGTATGCCAGCCCCGAAAGACAACGCGCTAGGGGGCGCTATCGAGCTCCTGGGGGTCACTGGGGGACGGGACTTTGTGTGGTCATACTGGCAGCACTTTGTGATGCCCGTGCAAAGTTTCGTTCGTTTTGAAGCATGGGAACATGCTCAAAATTGCCCCAGCGAGTGTGAACAAGAACAAGAATAATAATAATTAAAGCCGCAAGCGGCGTTGGTCGGGACCTCGCACCTGCGTTTGTTCGTCTTACTGAGACGCACACCCATACCGAATTTCGTGTGCCTGGCACAATTATCTCACTTCCTGTTGGGCGTGGCCATGACATTGTAGATACCCTGTCAGAACAGACCCTGTCAGACCCTGTCAGACCCTGTCAGACCCTGTCAGACTCTGTTAGACCCTGTCAGACTCTGTCAGACCCTGTCAGACCCTGCATGTGGCCTACATGCTGAGGCCTACATGAACCTTCGATGCTTGTCCCCACATTGCTGCTTGCAGCTATATCAGATCAAAGGTACAAAGATCAAAGACCTTTGATCAGGGCGTTGCCTAGCAACAAATACCTCCCATTCATAACTCATCACTCCCATTCAATAAATACCTAATTTTATCAATCCGCCGTATCGTCATATTACCGCCTATTTGAAAATCCTTCGCAATTTAACATCTCCAACGTCTTAAGATTATGTTCACCAAAATTTAAGCCTATCTGAGGTACGGTGTAGGAGTAGTGTTTCAAATTCCATACCTAACTTTATCGATCCGCCGTATCGTCATATTACCGCCTATTTGAAAATCCTTCGCAATTTAACATCTCCAACGTCTTAAGATTATGTTCACCAAAATTTAAGCCCATCTGAGGTACGGTGTAGGAGAAGTGTTTCAAATTCCATTCTATGTCCAATACCCAAAAATCACACAAAAGCCCAATTATCTCACTTCCTGTTGGGCGTGGCCATGACATTGCAGTGAGGCGTTTGTTCGTCTTATTGAGATACACGTCCCTACCGAATTTCGTGTGCCTATCTTAAACGGTATGCCAGCCCCGAAAGACAACGCGCTAGGGGGCGCTATCGAGCTCCTGGGGGTCACTGGGGGACGGGACTTTGTGTGGTCGTACTGGCAGCACTTTGTGATGCCCGTGCAAAGTTTCGTTCGTTTTGAAGCATGGGAACATGCTCAAAATTGCCCCAGCGAGTGTGAACAAGAACAAGAATAATAATAATAATAATAATTAAAGCCGCAAGCGGCGTTGGTCGGGACCTCGCACCTGCGTTTTTTCGTCTTACTGAGACGCACAGCCATACCAAATTTCGTGTGCCTGGCACAATTATCTCACTTCCTGTTGGGCGTGGCCATGACATTGTAGATACCCTGTCAGAACAGACCCTGTCAGACCCTGTCAGACCCTGTCAGACCCTGTCAGACTCTGTTAGACCCTGTCAGACCCTGCATGTGGCCTACATGCTGAGGCCTACATGAACCTTCGATGCTTGTCCCCACATTGCTGCTTGCAGCTATATCAGATCAAAGGTACAAAGATCAAAGACCTTTGATCAGGGCGTTGCCTAGCAACAAATACCTCCCATTCATAACTCATCACTCCCATTCAATAAATACCTAAATTTATCGATCCGCCGTGTTGTCATATTACCGCCTATTTGAAAATCCTTCGCAATTTAACATCTCCAATGTCTTAAGATTATGTTCACCAAAATTTAAGCCTATCTGAGGTACGGTGTAGGAGAAGTGTTTCAAATTCCATACCTAACTTTATCGATCCGCCGTATCGTCATATTACCGCCTATTTGAAAATCCTTCGCAATTTAACATCTCCAACGTCTTAAGATTATGCTTACCAAAATTTATGCCCATCTGAGGTACGGTCTAGGAGACCCCCCACTGGGGGTCCCCCAGTGGGGGGTCTCCCAGGGACCCCCAGGTCCCCCAGGGACGAGACTTTGTGTGGTCGTACTGGCAGCACTTTGTGATGCCCGTGCAAAGTTTCGTTTGTTTTGAATCATGGGAACATGCTCAAAATTGCCCCAGCGTGTATGAACAAGAATAATAATAATACGGAAACAAAGCAACAACAATAGGGACCTTCGTCCCCCTTCGGGCTCGGTCCCTAATAATAATAATAATAGGGAAACAAAGCAACAACAATAGGGACCTTCGTCCCCCTTCGGGCTCGGTCCCTAATTAAAGCCGCAAGCGGCGTTGGTCGGGACCTCGCACCTGCGTTTGTTCGTCTTACTGAGATGCACAGCCATACCAAATTTCGTGTGCCTGGCACAATTATCTCACTTCCTGTTGGGCGTGGCCATGACATTGTAGATATCCTGTCAGAACAGACCCTGTCAGACACTGTCAGACCCTGTCAGACCCTGTCAGACCCTGTCAGACTCTGTTAGACCCTGTCAGACCCTGCATGTGGCCTCCATGCTGAGGCCTACATGAACCTTCGATGCTTGTCCCCACATTGCTGCTTGCAGCTATATCAGATCAAAGGTACAAGGATCAAAGACCTTTGATCAGGGCGTTGCCTAGCAACAAATATCTCCCATTCATAACTCATCACTCCCATTCAATAAATACCTAACTTTATCGATCCGCCGTATCGTCATATTACCGCCTATTTGAAAATCCTTCGCAATTTAACATCTCCAACGTCTTAAGATTATGTTCACCAAAATTTAAGCCCATCTGAGGTACGGTGTAGGAGAAGTGTTTCAAATTCCATTCTATGTCCAATACCCAAAAATCACACAAAAGCCCAATTATCTCACTTCCTGTTGGGCGTGGCCATGACATTGCAGTGAGGCGTTTGTTCGTCTTATTGAGATACACGTCCCTACCGAATTTCGTGCGCCTATCTTAAACGGTATGCCAGCCCCGAAAGACAACGCGCTAGGGGGCGCTATCGAGCTCCTGGGGGTCACTGGGGGACGGGACTTTGTGTGGTCGTACTGGCAGCACTTTGTGATGCCCGTGCAAAGTTTCGTTCGTTTTGAAGCATGGGAACATGCTCAAAATTGCCCCAGCGAGTGTGAACAAGAACAAGAATAATAATAATAATAATAATAATAATAGGGAAACAAAGCAACAACAATAGGGACCTTCGTCCCCCTTCGGGGCTCGGTCCCTAATTAAAGCCGCAAGCGGCGTTGGTCGGGACCTCGCACCTGCGTTTGTTCGTCTTACTGAGACGCACACCCATACCAAATTTCGTGTGCCTGGCACAATTATCTCACTTCCTGTTGGGCGTGGCCATGACATTGTAGATGCCCTGTCAGAACAGACCCTGTCAGACCCTGTCAGACCCTGTCAGACGCTGTCAGACTCTGTTAGACCCTGTCAGACTCTGTCAGACCCTGTCAGACTCTGTCAGACCCTGTCAGACCCTGTCAGACTCTGTTAGACCCTGTCAGACTCTGTCAGACCCTGTCAGACCCTGCATGTGGCCTACATGCTGAGGCCTACATGAACCTTAGATGCTTGTCCCCACATTGCTGCTTGCAGCTATATCAGATCAAAGGTACAAAGATCAAAGACCTTTGATCAGGGCGTTGCCTAGCAACAAATACCTCCCATTCATAACTCATCACTCCCATTCAATAAATACCTAACTTTATCGATCCGCCGTATCGTCATATTACCGCCTATTTGAAAATCCTTCGCAATTTAACATCTCCAACGTCTTAAGATTATGTTCACCAAAATTTAAGCCTATCTGAGGTACGGTGTAGGAGAAGTGTTTCAAATTCCATACCTAACTTTATCGATCCGCCGTATCGTCATATTACCGCCTATTTGAAAATCCTTCGCAATTTAACATCTCCAACGTCTTAAGATTATGTTCACCAAAATTTAAGCCCATCTGAGGTACGGTGTAGGAGAAGTGTTTCAAATTCCATTCTATGTCCAATACCCAAAAATCACACAAAAGCCCAATTATCTCACTTCCTGTTGGGCGTGGCCATGACATTGCAGTGAGGCGTTTGTTCGTCTTATTGAGATACACGTCCCTACCGAATTTCGTGCGCCTATCTTAAACGGTATGCCAGCCCCGAAAGACAACGCGCTAGGGGGCGCTATCGAGCTCCTGGGGGTCACTGGGGGACGGGACTTTGTGTGGTCGTACTGGCAGCACTTTGTGATGCCCGTGCAAAGTTTCGTTCGTTTTGAAGCATGGGAACATGCTCAAAATTGCCCCAGCGAGTGTGAACAAGAACAAGAATAATAATAATAGGGAAACAAAGCAACAACAATAGGGACCTTCGTCCCCCTTCGGGGCTCGGTCCCTAATTAAAGCCGCAAGCGGCGTTGGTCGGGACCTCGCACCTGCGTTTGTTCGTCTTACTGAGACGCACAGCCATACGAAATTTCGTGTGCCTGGCACAATTATCTCACTTCCTGTTGGGCGTGGCCATGACATTGTAGATACCCTGTCAGAACAGACCCTGTCAGACCCTGTCAGACCCTGTCAGACCCTGTCAGACCCTGTCAGACTCTGTTAGACCCTGTCAGACTCTGTCAGACCCTGTCAGACCCTGCATGTGGCCTACATGCTGAGGCCTACATGAACCTTCGATGCTTGTCCCCACATTGCTGCTTGCAGCTATATCAGATCAAAGGTACAAAGATCAAAGACCTTTGATCAGGGCGTTGCCTAGCAACAAATACCTCCCATTCATAACTCATCACTCCCATTCAATAAATACCTAATTTTATCGATCCACCGTATCGTCATATTACCGCCTATTTGAAAATCCTTCGCAATTTAACATCTCCAACGTCTTAAGATTATGTTCACCAAAATTTAAGCCTATCTGAGGTACGGTGTAGGAGAAGTGTTTCAAATTCCATACCTAACTTTATCGATCTGCCGTATCGTCATATTACCGCCTATTTGAAAATCCTTCGCAATTTAACATCTCCAACGTCTTAAGATTATGTTCACCAAAATTTAAGCCCATCTGAGGTACGGTGTAGGAGAAGTGTTTCAAATTCCATTCTATGTCCAATACCCAAAAATCACACAAAAGCCCAATTATCTCACTTCCTGTTGGGCGTGGCCATGACATTGCAGTGAGGCGTTTGTTCGTCTTATTGAGATACACGTCCCTACCGAATTTCGTGCGCCTATCTTAAACGGTATGCCAGCCCCGAAAGACAACGCGCTAGGGGGCGCTATCGAGCTCCTGGGGGTCACTGGGGGACGGGACTTTGTGTGGTCGTACTGGCAGCACTTTGTGATGCCCGTGCAAAGTTTCGTTCGTTTTGAAGCATGGGAACATGCTCAAAATTGCCCCAGCGAGTGTGAACAAGAACAAGAATAATAATAATAGGGAAACAAAGCAACAACAATAGGGACCTTCGTCCCCCTTCGGGGCTCGGTCCCTAATAATAATTAAAGCCGCAAGCGGCGTTGGTCGGGACCTCGCACCTGCGTTTGTTCGTCTTACTGAGACGCACCGCCATACCAAATTTCGTGTGCCTGGCACAATTATCTCACTTCCTGTTGGGCGTGGCCATGACATAGATACCCTGTCAGAACAGACCCTGTCAGACCCTGTCAGACCCTGTCAGACCCTGTCAGACCCTGTCAGACTCTGTTAGACCCTGTCAGACCCTGCATGTGGCCTACATGCTGAGGTCTACATGAACCTTCGATGCTTGTCCCCACATTGCTGCTTGCAGCTATATCAGATCAAAGGTACAAAGATCAAAGACCTTTGATCAGGGCGTTGCCTAGCAACAAATACCTCCCATTCATAACTCATAACTCACATTCAATAAATACCTAACTTTATCGATCCGCCGTATCGTCATATTACCGCCTATTTGAAAATCCTTTGTAATTTAACATCTCCAACGTCTTAAGATTATGTTCACCGAAAATTAAGCCTATCTGAGGTACGGTGTAGGAGAAGTGTTTCAAATTCCATACCTAAATTTATCGATCCGCCGTATCGTCATATTACCGCCTATTTGAAAATCCTTCGCAATTTAACATCTCCAACGTCTTAAGATTATGTTCACCAAAATTTAAGCCCATCTGAGGTACGGTATAGGAGAAGTGTTTCAAATTCCATTCTATGTCAAATACCCCAAAATCACACAAAAGCCCAATTATCTCACTTCCTGTTGGGCGTGGACATGACATTGCAGTGAGGCGTTTGTTCGTCTTATTGAGATACACGTCCCTACCGAATTTCGTGCGCCTATCTTAAACGGTATGCCAGCCCCGAAAGACAACGCGCTAGGGGGCGCTATCGAGCTCCTGGGGGTCACTGGGGGACGGGACTTTGTGTGGTCGTACTGGCAGCACTTTGTGATGCCCGTGCAAAGTTTCGTTCTTTTTGAAGCATGGGAACATGCTCAAAATTGCCCCAGCGAGTGTGAACAAGAACAAGAATAATTAAAGCCGCAAGCGGCGTTGGTCGGGACCTCGCACCTGCGTTTGTTCGTCTTACTGAGACGCACACCCATACTGAATTTCATGTGCCTGGCACAATTTTCTCACTTCCTGTTGGGCGTGGCCATGACGTTGTAGATACCCTGTCAGAACAGACCCTGTCAGACCCTGTCAGACCCTGTCAGACCCTGTCAGACTCTGTTAGACCCTGTCAGACCCTGCATGTGGCCTCCATGCTGAGGCCTACATGAACCTTCGATGCTTGTCCCCACATTGCTGCTTGCAGCTGTATCAGATCAAAGGTACAAAGATCAAAGACCTTTGATCAGGGCGTTGCCTAGCAACAAATACCTCCCATTCATAACTCATCACTCCCATTCAATAAATACCTAACTTTATTGATCCGCCGTATCGTCATATTACCGCCTATTTGAAAATCCTTCGCAATTTAACATCTCCAACGTCTTAAGATTATGTTCACCAAAATTTAAGCCTATCTGAGGTACGGTGTAGGAGAAGTGTTTCAAATTCCATACCTAACTTTATCGATCCGCCGTATCGTCATATTACCGCCTATTTGAAAATCCTTCGCAATTTAACATCTCCAACGTCTTAAGATTATGATTACCAAAATTTATGCCCATCTGAGGTACGGTCTAGGAGACCCCCCACTGGGGGTCCCCCAGTGACCCCCAGTGGGGGTCACTGGGGGACGAGACTTTGTGTGGTCGTACTGGCAGCACTTTGTGATGCCCGTGCAAAGTTTTGTTTGTTTTGAAGCATGGGAACATGCTCAAAATTGCCCCAGCGTGTATGAACAAGAATAATAATAATAATAATACGGAAACAAAGCAACAACAATAGGGACCTTCGTCCCCCTTCGGGCTCGGTCCCTAAATATAGCTGCAAGCAGCAATGCGGGGGCCAAGCACCGTTTGACAGGGTCTAACAAGGTCTGACAGGGTCTGACAGGGTCTGACAGGGTCTGACAGGGTCAGGGTCTAACCCTGTCAGAACAGACACATCAAAGACAGATCAAAGGTTGCTAGGTGCGTTGCTAGGCAGTTGACAAATTTCTGCAACTTTGACCTGCTGGTGCCACTAGACGGTTGGAGCTGGGGACCTATAAATTGCTGTGGGTAATGAGGAGACTGGCTGGAATGTGCATGCCAAATTTCACAACTTTTTACCAAACGGTTCTAGGGGCTGCCATAGACTTCCTATATAAAATATCCTTATATTTTTTACCACAAAGTGGAGAAAATGAGCGTTATGTACAAAGAGTCATTTCGAGCAGATCAGTGATTTTGATGTCAATATTTATTGATTTGATCCTCTGATCCAGGATCCTAGGTCCCAAGAGCGATCAGACCGCTCCATAGGCGCTGATCAACAGTCATCTGCTTTTCCGGATTCCCTCACCATCTTGCTCCTCTGGCCAATACACAGTACACAAACTACACGGTCTAACAAGGTCTGACAGGATCTAACAGAGTCTGACAGGGTCTGACAGGGTCAGGGTCTAACCCTGTCAGAACAGACACATCAAAGACAGATCAAAGGTTGCTAGGTGCGTTGCTAGGCAGTTGACAAATTTCTGCAACTTTGACCTGCTGGTGCCACTAGACGGTTGGAGCTGGGGACCTATAAATTGCTGTGGGTAATGAGGAGACTGGCTAGAATGTGCATGCCAAATTTCACAACTTTTTACCAAACGGTTCTAGGGGCTGCCATAGACTTCCTATACTAGAAGAATAATAATAATAATAAATATAGCTGCAAGCAGCAATGCCGGGGGCCAAGCACCGTTTGACAGGGTCTAACAAGGTCTGACAGGATCTAACAGAGTCTGACAGGGTCTGACAGGGTCAGGGTCTAACCCTGTCAGAACAGAGACATCAAAGACAGATCAAAGGTTACTAGGTGCGTTGCTAGGCAGTTGACAAATTTCTGCAACTTTGACCTGCTGGTGCCACTAGACGGTTGGAGCTGGGGACCTATAAATTGCTGTGGGTAATGAGGAGACTGGCTGGAATGTGCATGCCAAATTTCACAACTTTTTACCAAACGGTTCTAGGGGCTGCCATAGACTTCCTATACTAGAAGAATAATTATAATAATAACTAGACGGTTGGAGCTGGGGACCTATAAATTGCTGTGGGTAATGAGGAGACTGGCTGGAATGTGCATGCCAAATTTCACAACTTTTTACCAAACGGTTCTAGGGGCTGCCATAGACTTCCTATACTAGAAGAATAATAATAACTAGACGGTTGGAGCTGGGGACCTATAAATTTCTTTCTATCGGACTTACGCTTTAAAAGTTACAAGCAGAAAAGTCCCTCAAATTTTGACCCGTTGGTGGCGCTAGAGGATTTGACCTGAGGCCCTGTAATTTTTTGTGTGGAATCCTGGGACAGACTAGAATAAGTCTGAAAAGTTTGAAAATAATCCTATGAAGGGATCCCGAGATATGAGCTCACTTCCTGTTTGGCGACTTTTAGGACGCGTTTGATTGGCTCTCACGACAAAACGATAAGAGATATCAAAGCTCCAGGCAAGTTTCTGATGAGGCTCAGTCCAAAGATGCTCTGTACCAAATTAGAGCAAAATTGGTCCAAAATTGAGTGAGGAGAAGCATTTTGAGTGTTTTTCATAAAATTCAAAATGGCGGACATTCTATTCCGGCTGACATGACGTCATGGTGTGCATTTGATTCGACTTGACCCAGCGATCCCCGGGATACCAAGTTTTTGAAAATCTGATTTACGGTTCAAAAATTACAAGCAGAAATGTCCCTCAAATTTTGACCTGTTGGTGGCGCTAGAGGGTTTGAGGTGGGGACCTGTAATTTTTTGTGGGGAATCCTGGGAAGGACACGAACATCTGTGAAAAGTTTGAAAATAATCCTATAAACGGTTCCCAAGATATGAGCTCACTTCCTGTTTGGCGACTTTTCGGACACGTTTGATTGGCTGTCACATCAAAACGATAAGAGATATCAAAAAACCGGGTACGTCTCTGATGAGGCTCAGTCCAAAGATGCTATGGACCAAATTTGAGCAAAATTGCTCCAAAATTGAGGGAGGAGAAGCATTTTGAATTTTTTTCATAAAATTCAAAATGGCGGAAAATCTTACACGCCGAAAATGACGTCACAGAATGCGTTGGATTCGTCTTGCCCCAAGGAGTCCAGGGAGGCCAAGTTTTAGAAAATCGGACGTACGGTTCAAAACTTACAAGCCGAAATGTACCTGCAACTTTGACCTGCTGGTGGCGCTAGAGGGTTGGGGGTGGGGACGTAAAATTTGTTGAAGGGCATCATGAGACTGTCTACAATGTGGTTGCACACCATTTGTTGTGGAAATTACAAGTTAAGTTGTAGAAACAGAAGAATTTTATTGATTTTCAAAAAAATCCAAGATGGCGGACATTCTATTCCGGCAGACATGACGTCATAGGATGCGTTGGATCAGTCTTCGCCTAAGGATCCCAGGGATACCAATTTTTTGAAAATCGGACTTACGGTTCAAAAGTTACAAGCAGAAATGTCCCTAAAATTTTGACCTGTTGGTGGCGCTAGAGGGTTTGAGGTGGGGACCTGTAATTTTTTGTGGGGAATCCTGGGAAGGACACGAACATCTGTGAAAAGTTTGAAAATAATCCTATAAATGGTTCCCGAGATATGAGCTCACTTCCTATTTGGCGACTTTTCGGACACGTTTGATTGGCTGTCACGTCAAAACGATAAGAGATATCAAAAAAACGGGTACGTCTCTGATGAGGCTCAGTCCAAAGATGCTATGGACCAAATTTGAGCAAAATTGCTCCAAAATTGATGGAGGAGAAGCATTTTGAATTTTTCATAAAATTCAAAATGGCGGAAAATCTTACACGCCGAAAATGACGTCACAGAATGCGTTGGATTCGTCTTGCCCCAAGGAGTCCAGGGAGGCCAAGTTTTAGAAAATCGGACGTACGGTTCAAAACTTACAAGCCGAAATGTACCTGCAACTTTGACCTGCTGGTGCCACTAGACGGTTGGGGCTGGGGGCCTATAAATCGCTGTGGGTAATGAGGAGACTGGCTGGAATGTGCATGCCAAATTTCACAACTTTTTACCGGACGGTTCTAGGGGCTGCCATAGACTTCCTATAGAATAGAAGAATAATAATAATAATCCTGAGACCAGAACATCAAAGCAAAGATCAAAGGGTTACTAGGCAACTTGCCTAGGCAACGGAATACAATTCCTATAGGGTGCCCAGCACCTCCGGTGCTTGGCCCCCTAAATATAGCTGCAAGCAGCAATGCGGGGGCCAAGCACCGTTTGACAGGGTCAGACCTTGTTAGAACAAGGTCTGACAGGATCTAACAGAGTCTGACAGGGTCTGACAGGGTCAGGGTCTAACCGTGTCAGAACAGACACATCAAAGACAGATCAAAGGTTGCTAGGTGCGTTGCTAGGCAGTTGACAAATTTCTGCAACTTTGACCTGCTGGTGCCACTAGACGGTTGGAGCTGGGGACCTATAAATCGCTGTGGGTAATGAGGAGACTGGCTGGAATGTGCATGCCAAATTTCACAACTTTTTACCAAACGGTTCTTGCGTTGCTAGGCAATTGACAAATTTCTGCAACTTTGACCTGCTGGTGCCACTAGACGGTTGGAGCTGGGGACCTATAAATTGCTGTGGGTAATGAGGAGACTGGCTGGAATGTGCATGCCAAATTTCACAACTTTTTACCAAACGGTTCTAGGGGCTGCCATAGACTTCCTATACTAGAAGAATAATAATAATAACTTTCAGACCCGAACATCAAAGCAAAGATCAAAGGGTTACTAGGCAACTCGCCTAGGCAACGGAATACGATTCCTAGAGGGTGCCCAGCACCTCTGGTGCTTGGCCCCCTAATAATAAATATAGCTGCAAGCAGCAATGCGGGGGCCAAGCACCGTTTGACAGGGTCTAACAAGGTCTGACAGGATCTAACAGAGTCTGACAGGGTCTGACAGGGTCAGCAAATCAATAGTGCCAAGAGATGTTTACAGGATATATCTTTTCCTATAAAATAGAACTTTGTCACTTCACAACAATATTGAGGCTCAGAGTACAGATCCATAATAAAAATAAAAATTAATACACACACACACACACACATATATGTACATACACACAAGCCCATGCATAAACCTTTACACACACACAGCTACACACACACACACGCACACGCACGCACACACGTGCGTATACACACGCACGTACACACACATAACTTCATTCATTACAATTCCCACACAGCAGCATCATGTAAACTTAATTCTTCTCATCTCATGCCTCTCTGGAGACCAGGATCTACTGCTCCAAGTCAGTAAACTTCTTTGGCGCTGTCGTAGTTCTGATCAGAGTTCTTGCTCCGCGCAGCGCACACACGACACGTCCCCTGCCTCAGACAGAGCAGATCTCGGCCCTGACCTCGCTGCTTGATCCGGCTTGTCTCTGTGATCCTCTGATCCAGGATCCTAGGTCCCAAGAGCGATCAGACCGCTCCATAGGCGCTGATCAACAGTCATCTGCTTTTCCGGATTCCCTCACCATCTTGCTCCTCTGGCCAATACACAGTACACAAACTACACTCTTCCTCTCTTCCGGGTCTCCGATCGGCAGATAATGATACAAGATTGCTACCTACAGGTTGGGAGACGTGAATTACACCTTCAAAGCTGCTCCAGGTCATATTCTAGCGACCCCCGCTGAAAAACACCCTTGACAAATATATTTGTCACGGCACTCAACGTTTGGATTCAACATGACAAATTTCTGCAACTTTGACCTCACCGTTTGACAGGGTCTAACAAGGTCTGACAGGATCTAACAGAGTCTGACAGGGTCTGACAGGGTCAGGGTCTAACCCTGTCAGAACAGACACATCAAAGACAGATCAAAGGTTGCTAGGTGCGTTGCTAGGCAGTTGACAAATTTCTGCAACTTTGACCTGCTGGTGCCACTAGACGGTTGGAGCTGGGGACCTATAAATTGCTGTGGGTAATGAGGAGACTGGCTGGAATGTGCATGCCAAATTTCACAACTTTTTACCAAACGGTTCTAGGGGCTGCCATAGACTTCCTATACTAGAAGAATAATAATAATAATAATAATAACTTTCCGACCCGAAGATCAAAGCAAAGATCAAAGGGTTACCAGGCAACTCGCCTAGGCAACGGAATACGATTCCTAGAGGGTGCCCAGCACCTCTGGTGCTTGGCCCCCTAATAATAACTTTCCGACCCGAAGATCAAAGCAAAGATCAAAGGGTTACCAGGCAACTCGCCTAGGCAACGGAATACGATTCCTAGAGGGTGCCCAGCACCTCTGGTGCTTGGCCCCCTAATAATAATAATAATAGGGAAACAAAGCAACAACAATAGGGACCTTCGCCCCCTTCGGGCTCGGTCCCTAATAATAATAATTAAAGCCGCAAGCGGCGTTGGTCGGGACCTCGCACCTGCGATTGTTCGTCTTACTGAGACGCACACCCATACCAAATTTCGTGTGCCTGTCACAATTATCTCACTTCCTGTTGGGCATGGCCAAAGACAGATCAAAGGTACAAAGATCAAAGATCTTTGATCAGGGCGTTGCCTAGCAACAGATACCTCCCATTCATAACTCCTAACTCCCATTCAGTAAATACCTAACTTTATCGATCCGCCGTATCGTCATATTACCGCCTATTTGAAAATCCTTCGCAATTTAACATCTCCAACGTCTTAAGATTATGTTCACCAAAATTTAAGCCCATCTGAGGTACGGTGTAGGAGAAGTGTTTCAAATTCCATTCTATGTCCAATACCCCAAAATCACACAAAAGGTCAATTATCTCACTTCCTGTTGGGCGTGGCCATGACATTGCAGTGAGGCGTTTGTTCGTCTTATTGAGATACACGTCCCTACTGAATTTCGTGCGCCTATCTTAAACGGTATGCCAGCCCCGAAAGACAACGCGCTAGGGGGCGCTATGGAGCTCCTGGGGGTCCCCGGGGGACGGGACTTTTTGTGGTCGTACTGGCAGCACTTTGTGATGCCCGTGCAAAGTTTCGTTCGTTTTGAAGCATGGGAACATGCTCAAAATTGCCCCAGCGTGTATGAACAATAATAATAATAATAATAATAATACGGAAACGAAGCAACAACAATAGGGACCTTCGTCCCCCTTCGGGCTCGGTCCCTAATAATTAAAGCCGCAAGCGGCGTTGGTCGGGACCTCGCACCTGCGTTTGTTCGTCTTACTGAGACGCACAGCCATACGAAATTTCGTGTGCCTGGCACAATTATCTCACTTCCTGTTGGGCGTGGCCATGACATTGTAGATACCCTGTCAGAACAGACCCTGTCAGACCCTGTCAGACCCTGTCAGACCCTGTCAGACTCTGTCAGACTCTGTTAGACCCTGTCAGACTCTGTCAGACCCTGTCAGACCCTGAATGTGGCCTCCATGCTGAGGCCTACATGAACCTTCGATGCTTGTCCCCACATTGCTGCTTGCAGCTATATCAGATCAAAGGGACAAAGATCAAAGACCTTTGATCAGGGCGTTGCCTAGCAACAAATACCTCCCATTCATAACTCATCACTCCCATTCAATAAATACCTAATTTTATCGATCCGCCGTATCGTCATATTACCGCCTATTTGAAAATCCTTCGCAATTTAACATCTCCAACGTCTTAAGATTATGTTCACCAAAGTTTAAGCCTATCTGAGGTACGGTGTAGGAGAAGTGTTTCAAATTCCATACCTAACTTTATTGATCCGCCGTATCGTCATATTACCGCCTATTTGAAAATCCTTCGCAATTTAACATCTCCAACGTCTTAAGATTATGTTCACCAAAATTTAAGCCCATCTGAGGTACGGTGTAGGAGAAGTGTTTCAAATTCCATTCTATGTCCAATACCCAAAAATCACACAAAAGCCCAATTATCTCACTTCCTGTTGGGCGTGGCCATGACATTGCAGTGAGGCGTTTGTTCGTCTTATTGAGATACACGTCCCTACCGAATTTCGTGCGCCTATCTTAAACGGTATGCCAGCCCCGAAAGACAACGCGCTAGGGGGCGCTATCGAGCTCCTGGGGGTCACTGGGGGACGGGACTTTGTGTGGTCGTACTGGCAGCACTTTGTGATGCCCGTGCAAAGTTTCGTTCGTTTTGAAGCATGGGAACATGCTCAAAATTGCCCCAGCGAGTGTGAACAAGAACAAGAATAATAATAATAATAATAATAATAATAATAGGGAAACAAAGCAACAACAATAGGGACCTTCGTCCCCCTTCGGGGCTCGGTCCCTAATTAAAGCCGCAAGCGGCGTTGGTCGGGACCTCGCACCTGCGTTTGTTCGTCTTACTGAGACGCACAGCCATACCAAATTTCGTGTGCCTGGCACAATTATCTCACTTCCTGTTGGGCGTGGCCATGACATTGTAGATACCCTGTCAGAACAGACCCTGTCAGACTCTGTCAGACCCTGTCAGACTCTGTTAGACCCTGTCAGACCCTGCATGTGGCCTACATGCTGAGGCCTACATGAACCTTCGATGCTTGTCCCCACATTGCTGCTTGCAGCTATATCAGATCAAAGGTACAAAGATCAAAGACCTTTGATCAGGGCGTTGCCTAGCAACAAATACCTCCCATTCATAACTCATCACTCCCATTCAATAAATACCTAATTTTATCGATCCGCCGTATCGTCATATTACCGCCTATTTGAAAATCCTTCGCAATTTAACATCTCCAACGTCTTAAGATTATGTTCACCAAAATTTAAGCCTATCTGAGGTACGGTGTAGGAGAAGTGTTTCAAATTCCATACCTAACTTTATCGATCCGCCGTATCGTCATATTACCGCCTATTTGAAAATCCTTCGCAATTTAACATCTCCAACGTCTTAAGATTATGTTCACTAAAATTTAAGCCCATCTGAGGTACGGTGTAGGAGAAGTGTTTCAAATTCCATTCTATGTCCAATACCCAAAAATCACACAAAAGCCCAATTATCTCACTTCCTGTTGGGCGTGGCCATGACATTGCAGTGAGGCGTTTGTTCGTCTTATTGAGATACACGTCCCTACCGAATTTCGTGCGCCTATCTTAAACGGTATGCCAGCCCCGAAAGACAACGCGCTAGGGGGCGCTATCGAGCTCCTGGGGGTCACTGGGGGACGGGACTTTGTGTGGTCGTACTGGCAGCACTTTGTGATGCCCGTGCAAAGTTTCGTTCGTTTTGAAGCATGGGAACATGCTCAAAATTGCCCCAGCGAGTGTGAACAAGAACAAGAATAATAATAATTAAAGCCGCAAGCGGCGTTGGTCGGGACCTCGCACCTGCGTTTGTTCGTCTTACTGAGACGCACAGCCATACGAAATTTCGTGTGCCTGGCACAATTATCTCACTTCCTGTTGGGCGTGGCCATGACATTGTAGATACCCTGTCAGAACAGACCCTGTCAGACCCTGTCAGACCCTGTCAGACCCTGTCAGACTCTGTTAGACCCTGTCAGACTCTGTCAGACCCTGTCAGACCCTGCATGTGGCCTACATGCTGAGGCCTACATGAACCTTCGATGCTTGTCCCCACATTGCTGCTTGCAGCTATATCAGATCAAAGGTACAAAGATCAAAGACCTTTGATCAGGGCGTTGCCTAGCAACAAATACCTCCCATTCATAACTCATCACTCCCATTCAATAAATACCTAATTTTATCGATCCGCCGTATCGTCATATTACCGCCTATTTGAAAATCCTTCGCAATTTAACATCTCCAACGTCTTAAGATTATGTTCACCAAAATTTAAGCCTATCTGAGGTACGGTGTAGGAGAAGTGTTTCAAATTCCATACCTAACTTTATCGATCCGCCGTATCGTCATATTATCGCCTATTTGAAAATCCTTCGCAATTTAACATCTCCAACGTCTTAAGATTATGTTCACCAAAATTTAAGCCCATCTGAGGTACGGTGTAGGAGAAGTGTTTCAAATTCCATTCTATGTCCAATACCCAAAAATCACACAAAAGCCCAATTATCTCACTTCCTGTTGGGCGTGGCCATGACATTGCAGTGAGGCGTTTGTTCGTCTTATTGAGATACACGTCCCTACCGAATTTCGTGCGCCTATCTTAAACGGTATGCCAGCCCCGAAAGACAACGCGCTAGGGGGCGCTATCGAGCTCCTGGGGGTCACTGGGGGACGGGACTTTGTGTGGTCGTACTGGCAGCACTTTGTGATGCCCGTGCAAAGTTTCGTTCGTTTTGAAGCATGGGAACATGCTCAAAATTGCCCCAGCGAGTGTGAACAAGAACAAGAATAATAATAATAATAGGGAAACAAAGCAACAACAATAGGGACCTTCGTCCCCCTTCGGGGCTCGGTCCCTAATTAAAGCCGCAAGCGGCGTTGGTCGGGACCTCGCACCTGCGTTTGTTCGTCTTACTGAGACGCACAGCCATACCAAATTTCGTGTGCCTGGCACAATTATCTCACTTCCTGTTGGGCGTGGCCATGACATTGTAGATGCCCTGTCAGAACAGACCCTGTCAGACCCTGTCAGACCCTGTCAGACTCTGTTAGACCCTGTCAGACCCTGCATGTGGCCTCCATGCTGAGGCCTACATGAACCTTCGATGCTTGTCCCCACATTGCTGCTTGCAGCTATATCAGATCAAAGGTACAAAGATCAAAGACCTTTGATCAGGGCGTTGCCTAGCAACAAATACCTCCCATTCATAACTCATCACTCCCATTCAATAAATACCTAACTTTATCGATCCGCCGTGTCGTCATATTACCGCCTATTTGAAAATCCTTCGCAATTTAACATCTCCAACGTCTTAAGATTATGTTCACCAAAATTTAAGCCTATCTGAGGTACGGTGTAGGAGAAGTGTTTCAAATTCCATACCTAACTTTATCGATCCGCCGTGTCGTCATATTACCGCCTATTTGAAAATCCTTCGCAATTTAACATCTCCAACGTCTTAAGATTATGTTCACCAAAATTTAAGCCCATCTGAGGTAAGGTGTAGGAGAAGTGTTTCAAATTCCATTCTATGTCCAATACCCAAAAATCACACAAAAGCCCAATTATCTCACTTCCTGTTGGGCGTGGCCATGACATTGCAGTGAGGCGTTTGTTCGTCTTATTGAGATACACGTCCCTACCGAATTTCGTGCGCCTATCTTAAACGGTATGCCAGCCCCGAAAGACAACGCGCTAGGGGGCGCTATCGAGCTCCTGGGGGTCACTGGGGGACGGGACTTTGTGTGGTCGTACTGGCAGCACTTTGTGATGCCCGTGCAAAGTTTCGTTCGTTTTGAAGCATGGGAACATGCTCAAAATTGCCCCAGCGAGTGTGAACAAGAACAAGAATAATAATAATTAAAGCCGCAAGCGGCGTTGGTCGGGACCTCGCACCTGCGTTTGTTCGTCTTACTGAGACGCACAGCCATACCAAATTTCGTGTGCCTGGCACAATTATCTCACTTCCTGTTGGGCGTGGCCATGACATTGTAGATACCCTGTCAGAACAGACCCTGTCAGACCCTGTCAGACCCTGTCAGACCCTGTCAGACTCTGTTAGACCCTGTCAGACCCTGCATGTGGCCTACATGCTGAGGCCTACATGAACCTTCGATACTTGTCCCCACATTGCTGCTTGCAGCTATATCAGATCAAAGGTACAAAGATCAAAGATCTTTGATCAGGGCGTTGCCTAGCAACAAATACCTCCCATTCATAACTCATCACTCCCATTCAATAAATACCTAACTTTATCGATCCGCCGTGTCGTCATATTACCGCCTATTTGAAAATCCTTCGCAATTTAACATCTCCAACGTCTTAAGATTATGTTCACCAAAATTTAAGCCTATCTGAGGTACGGTGGAGGAGAAGTGTTTCAAATTCCATACCTAAATTTATCGATCCGCCGTATCGTCATATTACCGCCTATTTGAAAATCCTTCGCAATTTAACATCTCCAACGTCTTAAGATTATGCTTACCAAAATTTATGCCCATCTGAGGTACGGTCTAGGAGACCCCCCACTGGGGGTCCCCCAGTGGGGGGTCTCCCAGGGACCCCCAGGTCCCCCAGGGACGAGACTTTGTGTGGTCGTACTGGCAGGACTTTGTGATGCCCGTGCAAAGTTTCGTTCGTTTTGAAGCATGGGAACATGCTCAAAATTGCCCCAGCGTGTATGAACAAGAATAATAATAATAATAATAATAATAATAATAATAATACGGAAACAAAGCAACAACAATAGGGACCTTCGTCCCCCTTCGGGCTCGGTCCCTAATTAAAGCCGCAAGCGGCGTTGGTCGGGACCTCGCACCTGCATTTGTTCGTCTTACTGAGACGCACAGCCATACCAAATTTCGTGTGCCTGGCACAATTATCTCACTTCCTGTTGGGCGTGGCCATGACATAGATACCCTGTCAGAACAGACCCTGTCAGACCCTGTCAGACCCTGTCAGACTCTGTTAGACCCTGTCAGACCCTGCATGTGGCCTACATGCTGAGGCCTACATGAACCTTCGATGCTTGTCCCCACATTGCTGCTTGCAGCTATATCAGATCAAAGGTACAAAGATCAAAGACCTTTGATCAGGGCGTTGCCTAGCAACAAATACCTCCCATTCATAACTCATAACTCACATTCAATAAATACCTAACTTTATCGATCCGCCGTATCGTCATATTACCGCCTATTTGAAAATCCTTTGTAATTTAACATCTCCAACGTCTTAAGATTATGTTCACCGAAAATTAAGCCTATCTGAGGTACGGTGTAGGAGAAGTGTTTCAAATTCCATACCTAAATTTATCGATCCGCCGTATCGTCATATTACCGCCTATTTGAAAATCCTTCGCAATTTAACATCTCCAACGTCTTAAGATTATGTTCACCAAAATTTAAGCCCATCTGAGGTACGGTGTAGGAGAAGTGTTTCAAATTCCATTCTATGTCAAATACCCCAAAATCACACAAAAGCCCAATTATCTCACTTCCTGTTGGGCGTGGCCATGACATTGCAGTGAGGCGTTTGTTCGTCTTATTGAGATACACGTCCCTACCGAATTCCGTGCGCCTATCTTAAACGGTATGCCAGCCCCGAAAGACAACGCGCTAGGGGGCGCTATCGAGCTCCTGGGGGTCACTGGGGGACGGGACTTTGTGTGGTCGTACTGGCAGCACTTTGTGATGCCCGTGCAAAGTTTTGTTCGTTTTGAAGCATGGGAACATGCTCAAAATTGCCCCAGCGAGTGTGAACAAGAACAAGAATAATAATAATAATAGGGAAACAAAGCAACAACAATAGGGACCTTCGCCCCCTTCGGGCTCGGTCCCTAATAATAATTAAAGCCGCAAGCGGCGTTGGTCGGGACCTCGCACCTGCGTTTGTTCGTCTTACTGAGACGCACAGCCATACGAAATTTCGTGTGCCTGGCACAATTATCTCACTTCCTGTTGGGCGTGGCCATGACATTGTAGATACCCTGTCAGAACAGACCCTGTCAGACCCTGTCAGACCCTGTCAGACCCTGTCAGACCCTGTCAGACTCTGTTAGACCCTGTCAGACCCTGCATGTGGCCTCCATGCTGAGGCCTACATGAACCTTCGATGCTTGTCCCCACATTGCTGCTTGCAGCTATATCAGATCAAAGGGACAAAGATCAAAGACCTTTGATCAGGGCGTTGCCTAGCAACAAATACCTCCCATTCATAACTCATCACTCCCATTCAATAAATACCTAATTTTATCGATCCGCCGTATCGTCATATTACCGCCTATTTGAAAATCCTTCGCAATTTAACATCTCCAACGTCTTAAGATTATGTTCACCAAAATTTAAGCCTATCTGAGGTACGGTGTAGGAGAAGTGTTTCAAATTCCATACCTAACTTTATCGATCCGCCGTATCGTCATATTACCGCCTATTTGAAAATCCTTCGCAATTTAACATCTCCAACGTCTTAAGATTATGTTCACCAAAATTTAAGCCCATCTGAGGTACGGTGTAGGAGAAGTGTTTCAAATTCCATTCTATGTCCAATACCCAAAAATCACACAAAAGCCCAATTATCTCACTTCCTGTTGGGCGTGGCCATGACATTGCAGTGAGGCGTTTGTTCGTCTTATTGAGATACACGTCCCTACCGAATTTCGTGCGCCTATCTTAAACGGTATGCCAGCCCCGAAAGACAACGCGCTAGGGGGCGCTATCGAGCTCCTGGGGGTCACTGGGGGACGGGACTTTGTGTGGTCGTACTGGCAGCACTTTGTGATGCCCGTGCAAAGTTTCGTTCGTTTTGAAGCATGGGAACATGCTCAAAATTGCCCCAGCGAGTGTGAACAAGAACAAGAATAATAATAATAATAATAATAATAATAATAATAATTAAAGCCGCAAGCGGCGTTGGTCGGGACCTCGCACCTGCGTTTGTTCGTCTTACTGAGACGCACAGCCATACCAAATTTCGTGTGCCTGGCACAATTATCTCACTTCCTGTTGGGCGTGGCCATGACGTTGTAGATACCCTGTCAGAACAGACCCTGTCAGACCCTGTCAGACCCTGTCAGACCCTGTCAGACCCTGTCAGACTCTGTTAGACCCTGTCAGACCCTGTCAGACTCTGATAGACCCTGTCAGACCCTGCATGTGGCCTACATGCTGAGGCCTACATGAACCTTCGATGCTTGTCCCCACATTGCTGCTTGCAGCTATATCAGATCAAAGGTACAAAGATCAAAGATCTTTGATCAGGGTGTTGCCTAGCAACAGATACCTCCCATTCATAACTCATCACTCCCATTCAATAAATACCTAACTTTATCGATCCGCCGTATCGTCATATTACCGCCTATTTGAAAATCCTTCGCAATTTAACATCTCCAACGTCTTAAGATTATGTTCACCAAAATTTAAGCCTATCTGAGGTACGGTGTAGGAGAAGTGTTTCAAATTCCATTCTATGTCCAATACCCAAAAATCACACAAAAGCCCAATTATCTCACTTCCTGTTGGGCGTGGCCATGACATTGCAGTGAGGCGTTTTTTCGTCTTATTGAGATACAAGTCCCTACCGAATTTCGTGCGCCTATCTTAAACGGTATGCCAGCCCCGAAAGACAACGCGCTAGGGGGCGCTATCGAGCTCCTGGGGGTCACTGGGGGACGGGACTTTGTGTGGTCGTACTGGCAGCACTTTGTGATGCCCGTGCAAAGTTTCGTTCGTTTTGAAGCATGGGAACATGCTCAAAATTGCCCCAGCGAGTGTGAACAAGAACAAGAATAATAATAATAATAATAATAATAATAATAATAGGGAAACAAAGCAACAACAATAGGGACCTTCGTCCCCCTTCGGGGCTCGGTCCCTAATAATAATAGGGAAACAAAGCAACAACAATAGGGACCTTCGTCCCCCTTCGGGGCTCGGTCCCTAATAATAATAATAATAGGGAAACAAAGCAACAACAATAGGGACCTTCGTCCCCCTTCGGGGCTCGGTCCCTAATAATAATAATAATAGGGAAACAAAGCAACAACAATAGGGACCTTCGTCCCCCTTCGGGGCTCGGTCCCTAATAATAATAATAATAATAGGGAAACAAAGCAACAACAATAGGGACCTTCGTCCCCCTTCGGGGCTCGGTCCCTAATAATTTAAAGGTTATATTTTTCATTTTTTACTTGTTTATTAAATTGTTGTAACATAATTGAAAGTTCTCGTGAAGAATCCCTCAGTCGTCCAGGTAGAATCCATGACAAAAGTAGAAATTCAATTTGTCAACTGGACAAAGTTTATTAAGTTTAATTAGTTTAGTTTAAGTTTATTAAATAAACTTTGTCCAGTTGAAAAATTGAATTTCTCCTTTTGCCATAATTGAAAGTTATTTACTTTAATTATTAGAAATGTGATTTAAAAAAAATATGGATATAATTTTATTTATTTATTTTTTGTTTAGTGATCATTTCTGGGGATTTTTAAAAAGTTTCTCTTCAGGTCTGAAACTTGTCTGTTGTTCAGCTTCAGTGGAGCTTGTTGCTTCTGTTTTTCACTCATTTGTTTTAAAAGTTAGATTTGAAAAAACAAAAAAAAAACTATTTAATTTCTGATTTTTATTCTAAATAACGTGACATATATATAATATGTTTAAATGTATACTGACTTTCCTCTTTTTTTGGAAATACTAAAGTGCAACATTACTGCTCTGAGGCCCACCACCTGAACATTTCTTTGCCTGGAATGTTTTAAATAAATTATTTCAACACTTTCATCTTATATTTATATAATTGCAGGCGTTTGTATTGTCTATTAAATACTGGTTTTGGTGGAGTCTCCTGTTGTGATAATTCCACTGAGAAACTTGTGTGTGTAAGTGTGTGTTTGTGTGTCCACAGTGGGCCGAGTGGAGCCCAGCCTCTGGGTGCTGCCCCCCTCCAGAGAGGAGCTGGCCCAGGGGAAGGCCACCCTCGTGTGCCTGGCCAACAAGGGCTTCCCATCAGACTGGAGCGTGTCCTGGAAGGTGTCCGGTGGCGGTGCGGGCGGGGAGCAGAGCCGGAGCCCCGCGGTGCTGCAAAAGGACGGTCACTACAGCTGGAGCAGCAGCCTGACGCTCCCCGCACAGCAGTGGAGGGAGGGGGCGTGGCTGTGAGCTGTGAGGCCAGCCAGGGCTCCCAGAGTCCAGTGTCCCACACACTGAGCACACTGCAGTGTTCCCAGGACTGACACAGTCACTGGGATCAGCCTGCAGAGCGCCCCCTGCTGTCAGCTCACGCCTCTACAGCTACAGCTACACTTCACTTACTGCAGCACAGCACACAGGCCTCTGTCCCAACTGGAGCTTCTGCTGAAAATAAAGAGCTGTGCATCAAAAGCATCTTTGTGTCTTTACATTATTTCAGTGGAATTGTTCATTTTTTCTGTCACAGACTTTGGTGTTTTGAATAAATGTAGCTTTGAGGTCAGGTTATGAGGGTTGGCTTTTCATTCACTTGGTTCATATGTGTATTTATAAATACTGAATGCTGTGAATAAATCCATGAATATATTATTCAGGGAAATGTGACAAATCTTTGTTTCAGGATAAACACAGTTCGGTTTGTCCCTGAGAGTCTTTGAGTGTGGAAAGAAAATGTAGCTTTGACTTCAATATTTAGCATCTCTGTAAAGTATAGTTATTAATGATCATTGAAGTAATTATGGTCCAGATGGAAACTGGTGTATAAATATGGGTTCTTGGCTTTGTAGTATTTCCAACTCATGAACACATGAATAATGCTCTTAAATTGTTCATTTAGCTCCCATCCTGAAACTCACTGGGGTTCAGCCTTTCAACTATTCGGTTTTGTTGGAGGATGTTGTTTTGGTTATTATTATTATTATTATTATTATTATTATTATTATTATTATTATTATTATTATTATTATTAGTAGTAGTAGTAGTAGTAGTAGTAGTAGTATATCAAATACAATGAACTAGTAAATAAAATGACAAAATCAATCACATCACTACTGACCACTACTGACCACTACTGACAACTACTGACCACTACTGCCCCCTACTGACCACTACTGCCCCCTAGGTCATTTCATTTGTTATCATGGTTAAATGGTCACATTTCTATCTATCAGACAGTGATGTGTGGAGGTAGATTACACTAAGTTGTCCTCCCTTCAGTATACAGCAGGGTCCCTCAGGGGTCAGTTTGAGGCCTCCTACTCTTCTTACTTTATGTCCATGACCTGCCTAGAGTTTGCCAAAATGTGGACCTGATGTAATTATGTGTGACACGAGTCTCTTCTTCACACAAGCTCAAAGAGCCCAAGAGGCTGCCCTTCCACTCTCTGTAGCTTTAGATGGTTCACAAAACTGACTGATTCATTTTTTGGACCGAGAAAAGATCTTGGAGGGCAAGTATTAACAAATGTTGAGGAATTTACATACCTTGGAGTGGTGATTCAACAATATCCTCCAGAAATAAAAACAAGAGTTAAATATAAAATAAATGTTTTTTTGTTTTTTTTTAGGTCAACATGTGCAGTACTAATTTGATCAATTCAAGTGGCTTCCTAAAATGCAGTAGGACTCAGTACAATATAATTTTATGCAATATCAGTCAGTGCCTTATAAGTGTGTTTGTAATATAACAGTGTGTGTGTAAATAATAGTGTGTGTAATATAACAGTGTGTGTAAATAATAGTGTGTGTAATATAACAGTGTGTGTAAATAATAGTGTGTGTAATATAACAGTGTGTGTAATATAACAGTTTGTGTAATATAACAGTGTGTGTAATCCAGT
Organism: Paratrypauchen microcephalus; assembly: GCA_036785185.1. NCBI lineage: Eukaryota > Metazoa > Chordata > Actinopteri > Gobiiformes > Gobiidae > Paratrypauchen > Paratrypauchen microcephalus. The sequence goes on along the minus strand of JAVJIX010000058.1, from coordinate 198,989 downwards.
CGGACTCTCATTGTGTGTCACTCTCCAGCTTAATGAACATGTTACTGGCAAATGCCTGTAGCATTTATTTTATTTATTCTTTCTTTAATAGGGACAGTGCATATTCATGAACATCTGCAGCATTGCAGTGTAAATACACCAGATTATAGCAAGAATGCTAATTTCCATCTGTAGTCCCTGGGCAGGTGACACCACAGCAAAAACAATAAAAACAATGACAAGTGACAATAACAGCAACATTAAAACATTAAAACATTAAAACATTAAAAGTGTCCACAAGTCTGGTTTTCCTTTAGCCCTCACAGTTTGCCCGGGGTCTGTGTGGCCCTCACAGTTCCCCCGGGGTCTGTGTGGCCCTCACAGTTCCCCCGGGGTCTGCGTGGACCTCACAGTTCCCCCGGGGTCTGCGTGGACCTCACAGTTCCCCCGGGGTCTGCGTGGACCTCACAGTTCCCCCGGGGTCTGTGTGGACCTCACAGTTCCCCTGGGCCATGGCCCTAGTTCCCATCCCACTGACAGTCTTTGTTTTAATAAAATCCTGTAGCCAAGGAGGAGCAAGTCCATGCAAAACTTTATATATAAGTTATTAAAATTCAAGTTGTACTTGTCTAAAATTGTGCAGTGGTGAACTGAGAATAGTTTCTTGTCCAATATTTTCACAGCTTTTTAAAAAAGTGATTCAACTGGTTTGAGTGTTGTGCCAGCAGCGGTGACCATGTGGTTCTGCAGATCTCTATATGAGACAGAATCATGGAATGTAAAAACATTTGTGCCACATGTAGAGTCATAAAGGATCTTGCTTGTCTAAAATTCACTAAGTTAAAATGTGTTTCTTAAATGTCAGTGTCAGGTCCAGCGTCAGTCCCAGGTATTTAAACTCTTGGACAAGACTGAGGTCCAGTCCGTCCAGAAAGACACTGGACCGCTGTACACTGTAGCTCAGTAGTCACATGACACTGTCAGCACTGTTCTTGTCCTTGTTCACTGCTTTGTCCAGCTCTCACTTTTACATTGTTCCCTATTTTCTTAAATAAATACTGACCACTACTGACCACTACAGAGAGCAGAGCTGGAGCAGATACAGCACACATAATTTATACGAAAGATCAGACCAAAGCTGAGGCCTACACATGTTCTTTCAATACTTCTGTTTTGGTTTTACTGAAACTATTTTAGACATAAAAAAAAAAAATGCAGATTAAATGTTTTGAAGTCAAATGGCCATGTGTTTTTATTTGTTGTTAAGATTTCATGTTCACATGGTGTTACAGCTTCTGACTGGTGAAGACTGGTGAGTGAGTCTCCGGTTTCTGAAGTGCATTTTCCACACCTCCAGGTACCTGCACTCCTCAAACTATCACAACAGACTCTTCCACTAGAAGCACTGAGGACAGAACAGAGCTTCCTGCACAAATCTTATTTGTGAAGCAGGATTTGTGAAATGTTGGTGAAATGTAGCTGTGAGGTCAGGTTATGAGGGTTGGCTTTTCATTCCCTTGGTTCATATGTGTATTTATAAATCCTGAATGCTGTGAATAAATCCATGAATATATTAACCAGGGAAATGTGACAAATCTTTATTTCAGGGTGAGCATGGTTCAGTTTGTCCCTGAGAGTCTCTGAAAATGGAAAGAAAATGTAGCTTTTGGTTATTTAATCTTACATTTTTGTGTATTTGCAACATTGCTGTAAGGGATAATTATGATTTATTATTAAATTATTTGATGGTGTAGTTGGAAAATGCTGATGGAAACTACAAGAAAAGTTTAATTATTTTAAGTATTTCCACCTCATGAATAATGGTCTTAGATTGTTAATTTAACTCCCATTCTCTAATTCACTGAGGTCAGGGCTTTCAGCTTGTCAGTTTTGTTGGACAGAATGGTATTTTAGATATATTCTAAAAGTGCTTTTTTTAAAAAAAAAAATCAAATACTGTGGACAACTAAATAAAATGACCAAATAAATAACACAGTATCTGCAGCATCTGTGTGAAACTCAGTGAAGTGTGAACAGTTTCAGTCTGAGGAGGTTTTTGTACGAGTCTTTTTCACTGTGTGAACGAGCTGTAACCCTGCTGACAGTAATAAACTCCTGCATCTTCAGCCTCAAATGCACTGATGGTCAGAGAATAATCAGATCCTGAACCACTTCCACTGAAACGACTGGAGACTCCAGACTGAAGAGTAGCAGCATTATATATCAGGAGCTTTGGAGGTTCTGTGCCTTTTTGGAGATACCAGGCGAGATAATAATTAACATTTGAACTGGTCTGACACCTGAGAATAACTGAGGCTCCTCTGTCCACAGCTGCAGCTTTAGGAGTCTGAGTCAGGCTGATTTCTCCTGAAGAACCTGAAAAACAGAAGAAGAGTTATTGAGACAGACCCTGCAGGTGTCCAGAGGAGCAGTGCTGTGACCCAAATGTCCTCACCCCGAACCAGGAGCCCCAGGGCCAGCAGGAACAGCTGCAGGAACATCAGGCTCATTGTGTTGTTGGTGTGGGAGTGGCTCTGAAGGGCCCGCACAGACACTGAGCAGCACTGGGCTCTTAACGGCTGGAGCAGAGAGGCAGCACACATATGCAAAGTCACACAGTGAGAGGAGACAGGCACACAGCTCACACTACTGCCCCCTACTGACCACTACTGCCCCTCACTGCCCCCTACTGACCACTACTGACCACTGCTGACCACGACTGAGCAGAGCTGGGGCAGAGGCAGCACTCATATCCAAACTCACACAGTGACCTTTGACCCTTTGACGAGACCCTGAAATGGAGAAAGGCTAAACCTAAATATGTTTAATTAGATATTTACTGGTCCAGAGGCACATAAAAGAAAGAGCCCAGGACCCAAAGCAAAGACACCACATTATAAATAAAGAACACATAAAAAGTGTGACTAAAGATCACGTTTGGAACTCACTGTGACTTTAGGGGAAGAACTAAATAGAAACTCAAGTGATCTGAAAAAATACTTCTGCTGTGGACCACAGGGATGTGTTTTGGCATCCCCAGTATTATGAAGGCAATATATTTCATTTTAATGTAGAAATGAAAACAAAAATACTTTTTCAGCTTTTGAGTCCTGACCAAAGTGAGTCATTGTTGACAGAGCAGGTCGATTGATTCTGGTGTTTCAGTTTGATTCCGTATTGAGTTTGATTCTCACGTGTTCATGCGCACAGTGTTGTCACAGGAAAAGGTGAAGCCTGGTGTTCTTTCTTAGATACAGAAAGTAAACAGCTCTATAGAGGCTCACTGCTGCTGTATTCTAACAGAGGTCAGTTTTATCTTCTGTTTCTTTTTATTTTACATTGATAGACTCAGAATTGACATAAAAATGAACTTTTAAATACTCCAAACCAGCTTTTCTGCTTTACGCGTGTTCATTAAATACACTTATAATTTACACATGACCTGCAATCTTTTTAAAAACACCATCTCCTCAATTTGACTTTGTAAATAACTCATTTAGACATTATTACGTCTTAACATATTTAGTGGCTAAAAGAGGAGAGCACGAAGAAGAGGAGCAGATACACAAACATGAGAGAGTGAAGAAGAGGAGCAGATACACAAACATGAGAGAGTGAAGAAGAGGAGCAGATACAAAAACATGAGAGAGTGAAGAAGAGGAGCAGATACACAAACATGAGAGAGTGAAGAAGAGGAGCAGATACACAAACATGAGAGAGTGAAGAAGAGGAGCAGATACACAAACATGAGAGAGTGAAGAAGAGGAGCAGATACACAAACATGAGAGAGTGAAGAAGAGGAGCAGATACACAAACATGAGAGAGTGAAGAAGAGGAGCAGATACACAAACATGAGAGAGTGAAGAAGAGGAGCAGATACACATAGACTTTCTGTATCGGATCATAAACCACGTGTTCCTCATGAGACACAGGATTTTTTGAATGATTCTGTCCTAAAATCATTAAGACAAATATGTATTCATAGTGACCAATCACTATGGCTCTATTCTGGTTTAATTATAAGAACTGGAAACCGATTTTTGATTTAATTTAGAAAGTTATTTATTTTATTATATATATATATATATATATATATATATATATATATATATATATATATATATATATATATATATATATATATATATATATATATATATATATATATATAATTTTATATATATATATATATATTATATATGTTATTTCTTTCAGATATCTACAGCAGGAACACTAAATGTTGTGATTTATTATTCTTGCTAACTAAAGTTCTGAGCATTAATAACAATAACTTTATTTTTTAATTAATGTGTTAATAGTATAATTTATGTTTTAAGATAAGAACTAATGTTAATTTAAAGAAGTTATCAAAATCAAGGAGAATCAAAAATCGGGAGTCCAAAATCCAAAGTCGGATCAAATCTCAACTTTCCCCAGTTACCATTATATTTTCTTATTTTATCATCTTTCTTGTAACTATAAATGAATAACTCATTCAACAAGAATGAACAGTGTGGCTTTAAATCAGGATGAAGTGAACCCCGCTGCAGAACAACACTGTGTCCCTTTAAAGATCAGACTTTAAAATGGTCGTTAGTGTTACCTTAAACTGACAATTAAATTATAAAACAAAATACTGTTCTTAAATGTTTATTTCCACATAGATATTCCTCCTGTTTTTGCTTGTTCTTTGTTTTCATATTTTTATCAGTTTGACACTACAAAGTGTTTCATTCTACACTATCACCAACATGACTTTAGAACATGAGTTTTATTCATTTACATTATTTAAACATAATGAATGACTTTACAAATGTATTTATTTATGTTTTTTCTGTTAAAAATAAAATATGTTTAATAAATAAAGTTTTAGTCTGAGCTGAACTCTCATTATATTTTGTCTTTGTGTGAGTTTAGTGAAGTGAGTCAGTTTCACTTCAGTCTGAGGAGGTTTTTGTACGAGTCTTTTTCACTGTGTGAACACATCCTGACTGTTGATGACATGATAACTCTGACAGTAATACACAGCAAAGTCTTCAGGCTGAACTCCACTGATGGTCAGAGTGAAGTCAGACCCAGATCCACTGCCTGAAAAACGACTGGAGACACCTGAGACTCGATTAGACGCAAGATATATAAGAGCTTTAGGAGGCTCTCCATCTCTCTGTTGGTACCAGTGTAAGAAGTGCCCAAAGCTGCTGTCATAGTACACATTCTGGCTGACAGTACAGCGTATTTTGGCGGTGTCCCCCAGGGCGGCCCTCACTGCTCCAGCCTGACTCACTCTCACCTCTCCTCTGGACTCTGAACACACAAACACAAAGCACCTGATGGTTTAGTCTGGTTGGTCTCAGAGGGACGGATGTGGACAGAGGACAGCAGTGGGACTCTCTGGACTTTACCTGTGAAGCAGCAGCAGAGGACAGTCCACATGAGGACGCACACCAAAGTCATGTTGGTGATGAGGAGGCTGTATGTGTCTTGTGTTGTCATGAAGGACAGCTGCCAGTGCTCCAGAGTGCACCTCTCAGGACTATAAAGTGTCCCACTGGACCATGCAGCTGTTCATGCAAAGTGTTTGTCTATGGAAATGAGGCTCCCACACAGACATGGAGCAGACTGAACAGCTGAAAGATCTGAGTCATTACAATCAGACACATATTGGTTACTTTTGTATTTAATGCAGATTTGTATAAAGTTATTTCCTTGTATATCTTTATTAATTTGATATCATCACCGTATGTTGATGTTGCATTTTATTTTAAGTTATGTTCATAAAATATTGCAATTTGTATGTATTTATTTTGCTTTTTATTAAGAAAAAAATATGAAGTCTTTCTCTTTCTTGGTAAGCACATTGTCATCTCCGTCTCAACAGTGTGTCCAGTTTAAATGTATAAAAGTAAGCTGTTTGTCAGTTGTTTACGAGTCTCTGTACAGCTGAATGGTTTTGTGGCGTTCTCTGAGCGGCTGCAGGTTTTTGTACGACCACTCCATGAGTTTGTATCACTGTGGTACACGTTTGGTGGAGGAACCAGACTGGAGCTCAACTGTAAGTCATCTCTTTATGTTCACTTTAAATTATACTTTTGTTTAGTTTGTGATTCATCTGTTTCTATTTCTGAAGCCTGAGTTTATTTGATTGTTTTCTGTTTTATTATAAATACTGTTTGGAGTTATGGGTGAGCAGTGTCTTCTTATCATCCCCACAGTAATTCAGCTTATTTTATAGAGAAATTATCAAAGGAGAAGTTCAATTTGTCAACTGGACAAAGTTTGTTTGGTTGAAAACGTTTCGCCGCTCATCCGAGAGGCTTCGTCAGCTCTGGCCCTCATGCTGGTTCGACCCTGTTTATATCTAGCTGCAAGGGAGGAGCTAGCTTCCTTGAACAAAGCTCTGACCTATCCCCGCTACTCTCTTTTGTTTTATGAATTCCTCTGGCGTCTTGTATTAGCATATCTATCAGCCCGCTCACTACACTGAAACAACTCTGAACCATCAGCTAATCTGTCTCTTTGTATTTGTACAAAGAGACAGATTAGCTGATGGTTCAGAGTTGTTCAAGGAAGCTAGCTCCTCCCTTACAGCTAGATATAAACAGGGTCGAACCAGCATGAGGGCCAGAGCTGACGAAGCCTCTCGGATGAGCGGCGAAACGTTTTCAACCAAACAATCTTTGTACAGTTGACAAATTGAACTTCTCCTTTTATCATGGATTCTACCTGGACGACTGAGGGACTTTTCACGCATCTTTATAGAGAAATGTTTTATTCCCACTCTGACTGTATGGATTTAGTAAAAATAATACTAATAATTTAAAGGTTATATTTTTCATTTATTTCCTTGTTTATTAAATTGTTGTAACATAATTGAAAGTTCCCGTGAAGAATCCCTCAGTCGTCCAGGTAGAATCCATGGCAAAAGTATTAAGTTTTATTAAGTTTAATTAGTTTAATTTAGTTTAAGTTTATTAAATAAACTTTGTCCAGTTGACAAATTGAATTTCTCCTTTTGTCATAATTGAAAGTTATTTACTTTAATTATTAGAAATGATATTTAAAAAAAATATCAATAAGATTATTTTTTTGTTTTATTTATTTATTTATTTATTTATTTATTTATTTTTCGTTTAGTGATAATTTCTGGGGATTTTTAAAAGTTTCTCTTCAGGTATGAAACTTGTCTGTTGTTCAGCTTCAGTGGAGCTTGTTGCTTCTGTTTTTCACTCATTTGTTTTAAAAGTTACATTTGTAAAAACAAAAAAAAAGTATTTCATTTCTGATTATTATTCTAAATAACATGACATATATATAATATTTTTAAATGTATACTGACTTTCCTATTTTTTTGAAGTAATAAAGTGCAACATTACTGCTCTGAGGCCCACCACCTGAACATTTCTTTGCCTGGAATGTTTAAATAAATTATTTCAACACTTTCATCTTATATTTATATAATTGCAGGCGTTTGTATTGTCTATTAAATACTGGTTTTGGTGGAGTCTCCTGTTGTGATAATTCCACTGAGAAACTTGTGTGTGTAAGTGTGTGTTTGTGTGTCCACAGTGGGCCGAGTGGAGCCCAGCCTCTGGGTGCTGCCCCCCTCCAGAGAGGAGCTGGCCCAGGGGAAGGCCACCCTCGTGTGCCTGGCCAACAAGGGCTTCCCATCAGACTGGAGCGTGTCCTGGAAGGTGTCCGGTGGCGGTGCGGGCGGGGAGCAGAGCCAGAGCCCCGCGGTGCTGCAAAAGGACGGTCACTACAGCTGGAGCAGCAGCCTGACGCTCCCCGCACAGCAGTGGAGGGAGGGGGGCGTGGCTGTGAGCTGTGAGGCCAGCCAGGGCTCCCAGAGTCCAGTGTCCCACACACTGAGCACACTGCAGTGTTCCCAGGACTGACACAGTCACTGGGATCAGCCTGCAGAGCGCCCCCTGCTGTCAGCTCACACCTCTACAGCTACAGCTACACTTCACTTACTGCAGCACAGCACACAGGCCTCTGTCCCAACTGGAGCTTCTGCTGAAAATAAAGAGCTGTGCATCAAAAGCATCTTTGTGTCTTTACATTATTTCAGTGGAATTGTTTGTCTGTGATATTTTCTGATGTCACTTTATCACGTCATTTCATTTCAGTTTAGTTATGATCTGCCTAGAGTTTGCCAAAATGTGGACTCAATATGTAATTATGTATGACATGTGTTTGATCTTCACACAAACTCAAAGAGCTTTAGATGTTCACAATCCCGAGAGATTCATGTGAGGACCTGAGCAGCGGCGTTCTGGATGTACTGCAGCTGTCTCACAGTGAGCGGCTGTTACAGTATCCAACCTCCTGGAGACAAACACGTGGAGAGAAGTCTCTCCACGTTGGCTTTAGACAGAACACCCTTGAGTTCCGCTGTGTAATACAGAAGTAAAGTATAAAAAAGACCATTTCAACACTAGACATAAAAAGCAATGGGAAGGTCCAGGGAAGATTTATTTTATTGTGACTTTGGAAGTAATAAAGAAATATGAATAACATTTATCTAAATAAATGTCTTTGCTGTAGACCACAGGAGGTGTTTTTGCTCTGTTGGTATGAACTGTATAGCATTATCCAGATGAACACATCATATGACAAAATGATCAATTGGTTTCTGTATAATTCATAATATTAATAATGTCATAATAAAACATTTTGTAAGAAAACATTGACCAATCATGTGACTTTAATGAAGTGAGCAAACTGTTCCAGTTTATAAATCAAGTCAGTGACGCTCTGTATTGACGCTGTAGTGAAGACAAAAACTTTTATTCCAATGGTAAAATCACTAAATCTCATAAACTTTCTCCTTTTTTTACACGTGCCAGTTTTATGAAGTCCCTCTTAGGCGTTTGTCAGAATGAGCTCAAGTTTGGTGAAAATGATCTTGAGCAGTGGGGACATGATTTATGGTCTTCCTGTGGCACAGTCACACACTTTGCCCAAAATGTGTAAATTTGTAAAAATAGCTCCATTTGTGTAGCAAAGAGGAAGAGAAGGCGTGATGGCGCCTCATGATCAGCAGTGGGTGTCATGTAAAGAGGGACACTGAGGGCGAGGCTCAGAGACATCCCATAGAGCTCATAGAACAAAAGACAGAGCACTTCTTATCATGTAACATGCTTTATTAGCCCTCCCTGCACTGACCAAAAGCCACACTCTACATGTGAGCCTTACTGCAGCCGTGGGATGGTCCGTGTTCAGGGCCCATGCAGCTCTAAGCAGTGGCTCTTCTGCAGTGACTGGACCCGGACGTGTCCGTGGTGGTGCACCCTACAGGAGAACAGCTGTCCCTGCAGCCAGCTGTCCTCAGTCAGGCTCAGGAGGCAGCTGCTGCTGTACAGGCCACTCTTCTCCTGCTCCACACTGCTGTGAGGAGCACCATTTAAGCACCTTTATTCAGGAAGCACTTCATGGAGAATGTAAATATGCTACTAAATGTACTGTATATTTTTGGTTTGAAATGATGTTCTGTGATATGAGAACAACTAACATGCATTTTCATTTCATGAAAACTGTAAACGAGGCAAAACTATTACTGCAGTCATAGTGTAAGTATTTCTATCAAATACACATAAATATAAGAGTAAAAACAGCACATATCATCACACATGCCTTTGACTTCTATTGGAGTCACACTATTTGGAAATGTCATTGTTTGTGTGATTTGTGCAGAGTTGTGTCTTGTGTACCTGTGTCTGTGAGCTCGTGTCCGTCCACCTCCCAGCTCACACTGGCGCCCTGTGGAGAGTAGGAGCTGAGCAGGCAGAGCAGAGAGAGCCTCCCCCCAGAGAGCTGCTGCAGAGAGGGGCCCACGAGAGAGACCGAGGGGGGCCGCACCACCTGCACACAACACACAAAATACACACACTTGTGTTCATATGGATGTGGAATATGTCAATTATTGCCATGAGTTCAATTCATGTATGGACAGAGAAATGGTTCTTAAAGGGATATTCCAGGATTTTTGACATGGGGGCTCATTTCCGAGTTAGCCAGAGTGCTGCAGAGATGTGGAGACACTTTTTAGCGAATTTCATGCAGTCCTTCCAGCTGCAGAGTTTTCAAATGCTAGGCTAGCGCAAGTCAACGGTAAATAAATTAAATCAGGGTTACCCACACCATAGTGCACCCAAAACAAGTCAATTATAACGGCAGACTGTCGATGTAAATATATGTTGATTGAGTAATTTTTTAAATCAAACTGAGTGCGAATAGCATGAATCATTCCATATCTGAGGGACTAGCTTCACAGCAGCAGCGGAATTTTACTTTACTCTAGTTGGTTGTGAAGTGACCAATCACGTAAACAGAGAAGAGAGAAAAGTCGTAATAGGGAAGAGCACAGAGTGAAGAGGTGAATTTTAAAACAACTACCGGGCAAAATGGTGTTTCAGTGTGCATTTAGAAAATGTACAAATAAAGTCAGCAGGTGGGCACCACAAAGTTTTCACAGCTTTCCAGTGCACGACCGAGAAAGGACTCGACTGTGGCTTGTAGCTGCTGGTTTAGACATCAACACACCGGTGGAGACGCTACATAAACAGAAGATTTGCAGTGATCATTTCGGACCAGACGACTACACCAAATCCCTTGGAAAGCCTAGTCTGACAACCACTGCAGTACCATCTGTCTTTCCAAGCGCAAGATCCCGTGATGAAGAACAGGTTTGTACCTTTTTTACCCAAGCTTGTTCCTGTCGTTATGTTAGCCTGCTGGTCAAAAGGCATGCACGCTCATAAAGTTGTTGCTAGCCCGTGAACATTCATGTTGAGCATGGAACTGAAAAGACGGCCCCGCATTGATCGTTCATTCCAACGAACAATGCAACAACCCGGTTTTCTGTAGCTGTAGTGGGGGCTAACTCACCGACTCTCTCTCGCGTTCTGCCCTTTCAACATCCATCTCTCTCAACTCTTCATCTGTATATTCCAAGCATCAGGGAGACCTCCAAACATGGCCATGTCTGGATTGTAGAACAGGGCAGGCTACTGTACTCTACGGCTAACGACGACAGCTGAAGGTAAACAAATATCAGCTGGAAACCTAACTGCAAGGTGATATCACTCCGCCCATGCCAAGCTAGATCGGGGAAAAAAACGCGCTGTTGTATAAGGACATAAATCCTTTAAAGTACAAGGTTGATTATATTTCATCCCAAGTTGACTTGTTTTGGGTGCACTATGGAGTGGGTAACCCTGATTTAAATCAGGCTACCATTTACCATTGACTTGCACTAGCCTAGCATCTGAAAACTCTGCAGCTGGAAGGACTGCATGAAATTCGCTAAAAAGTGTCTCCACATCTTTGCAGCACTCTGGCTAACTCGGAAATGAGCCCCCATGTAAAAAATCCTGGAATATCCCTTTAAACTGTGCTCAGGTGCCAAGATAAATGAGTCTTTTTTACTTGATACATTTAGATCCGGTGGTACACAGAAAGCTCAATATTTCAACATTCAAATCAGAAAAAAACTGAGCTAATCAACATCAGCGAAAAGCTACAAAAGCAGGTGTATAGGCCAATTTACAATGTTTAAACAAGGAGCCCAAACCAACACCAATCTCATAATGAACCAAAAATACTTTACACTGGCTGAAGAACTCCACAATAGGAGCTATAATGAAGTCTTTATTTGATTTATGATGTTTAAAGAGGTATTTTAGCAGAAACAAGACAGCTGTGTGTTTCACTTCCTCTTAATAATAATAATAATAATGCATTTTATTTAAAAGCGCCTTTCAGAACACCCAAGGACACTGCACAAGGTTAAAAACGAATAAAAAGCACAAACAAACAATACAATAAAACATAAAAAACAAAATAAAAACAAAATCAGAGTGGAGTGATTGGCTATGAGAGGTAGGACAGTCTGAACAGGTTCTGAGTCTGGATTTAAAGAGTGGGAGAGAGTCTATATTCCGGAGGTCAGGAGGGAGAGAGTTCCAGAGCTGAGGAGCAGAGCGGCTGAAGGTTCTGCTCCTCATGGTGACGAGACGGGCAGAGGGGACAGAGAGCTGAAGAGAGGAGGAAGAGAGGAGGAAGAGCGGAGGGTGCGGGATGGAGTGGTGATGTGGACGAGGTCACATATGTATGGTGGGGCGAGGTTGTGTAATGCTTTGAAGGTGGTAATGAGTATTTTGAAGTGAATTTGCTGTTTTATGGGGAGCCAGTGGAGTTGTTGTAGTACGGGGGTGATGTGATGGATAGTGGGGGTCCGAGTGATGATCCGGGCTGCAGAGTTCTGTAAGAGCTGCAGTTTCTGAAGGGATTTGTTGGGGAGACCAAAAAGAAGAGAGTTACAGTAATCGATGCGAGAGGTGACAAAATCCGTAAAAATCCGTAAAAGAATCGTTGAGAATCATGTTAATATATTGTAAATGATGTATAATTACAAACACATCATAGAGGATGAAAAATATCAGAAAGCTTTTCAATTATCTCTCATAAATATTCTGTTTTTATATTCCAAGCTCAGATTTTGTCATATTTTTTTTTCAATATATTATTATGATTATTATTATTTTTTATATATATATATATTTTTTTTTTTTTTTACATATATCAATGTTGTAGACCATTGAAGTCATGATGTGTAACAATAAATTTAAAATAAAATGTCCTTTTGAGAATGTGACTTACTGTGAATGATGAGCTGTGTTCCTCCTCCAAACGTGAACCACAGTGATACAAAGTGATGAAGAGGCCGTACAAAAACCTCTGTTCTCCTCCACACACTGCTCTCAGCTCACTCACACAACACTCAAAGTCTGGATTCTACTGTTTTACTCATGACTTCTTCCAAACCACCACAATGTTTACATTTGTTACACATTTTATATCTTCACACACATTTTAGTTTTTTACTTTTTTACTTTATTTGGTACCAAATCTGACAGAAACAAGTTTGACATTTTTAGGTGCAAATGTTGAATAGAGGAGTGCATTAATTGTATTAAATCCTACTGATGTCTCATCTTTGTCATCTTTAATACAGATACTATGGCCCAGGGGCCAAATGCGGCCCTTGATTCATGTTGGCCCTGGGAACTGGCCCAGAAGACCATCTCCAGTTGGAGTGTAGTTTTCTCTGCAGATTTAAGAGTTTTTACCATTAGGTGTGACAGGGAGAACATGCAAACTCTGCACAGAAAGGCCCGGGCAGCAAGGGAGTCGAACCCAGAACCTTGTTAAGGCGTGACCATCCTTAGTTTGTGACAGACGTGACTCTTGTGAGGATGAGTGCACACAGGCACTCCAAACATGTCAAGGTAAAAAACCTCCATTAAAATATTGTTGGTCTGTCATAGTACACTCCAGATTTTCTGTTTCTTCCTTATATTCCTCCCCTCACACTGACCTCACTACCTCACTTACCTTATTTGGAATTGTCTGGGTGTGACCATGGCTTCTCCTGCTCCAGGGCCGCCCTGCACACCTGTGTCTCCTCTGCTGACCATCACCTGTATAAAAGCCTGAGCTCTCCACATCATCTCTGCCAGATCCTCAGTTAACCCACGTGCTCCTTTGTCAGCCTGCTTCATCCTGGGATGGCTTCATTTCTTTGTCCATTCGCCTAGACGACCGGATGAGACGGTGTGAGGTGTGAGAGACTTCAGGGCGCTACATCCCAAGCTCTGCACCTCCACCTGTCAGAACTTTTATAACTTTTATTTATAAATCCTGAACGCTGTGAAGAAATCCATGAATATATTAACCAGGGAAATGTGACAAATCTTTATTTCAGGCTGAGGATGGTTCAGTTTGTCCCTGAGAGTCTCTGAAAGTAGAAAAAAATCGTAGCTTTTGGTTATTTAATCTTATATTTTTGTACACTGTAAACAAGTTTGTCCAAAATGTAAGATATAAACACTTAAATCTATCAGAAAATGACTTAAAAGTAGTGAAATTATCTGTCCATGCAGCAAGATCATTTTACTTGACAAGTTATCTTAAAATAAACTACCTCTACACTAGAATTATGCAGTTTCTGAACTAGTAAGTAGATAATAAATCTGAAAACAAGATTAATAACCTGATAGGAGTTTTAAAATCTTGGCCAGATCAGAGAATTTGCAGTGTATATTTGCAACATTGCTGTAAGGAATAATTATGATTTATTATTAAATTATAGTTAATAATTATAGTATAGTTGGAAAATGCTGATGGAAACTACAAGAAAAGTTTAATTATTTTAAGTATTTCCAACTCATGAATAATGGTGTTAGATTGTTCATTTAACTCCCATTCTCTAATTCACTGAGGTCAGGGCTTTCAGCTTGTCAGTTTTGTTGGACAGAATGGTATTTTAGATATATTCTAAAAGTTTTTTTTTTTATTTTTATTTTTTTTATCAAATACTGTGGACAACTAAATAAAATGACCAAATAAATAACACAGTATCTGCAGCATCTGTGTGAAACTCAGTGAAGTGTGAACAGTTTCAGTCTGAGGAGGTTTTTGTACGAGTCTTTTTCACTGTGTGAACGAGCTGTAACCCTGCTGACAGTAATAAACTCCTGCATCTTCAGCCTCAAATCCACTGATGGTGAGAGAATAATCAGATCCTGAACCACTTCCACTGAAACGACTGGAGACTCCAGAGTGACGAGAAGTAGCAGCATTATATATCAGGAGCTTTGGAGGTTCTGTGCCTTTTTGGAGATACCAGGCGAGATTATAATTAACATTTGAACTGGTCTGACACCTGAGAGTAACTGAGGCTCCTCTGTCCACAGCTGCAGCTTTAGGAGTCTGAGTCAGGCTGATTTCTCCTGAAGAACCTGAAAAACAGAAGAAGAGTTATTGAGACAGACCCTGCAGGTGTCCAGAGGAGCAGTGCTGTGACCCAGATGTCCTCACCCCGAACCAGGAGCCCCAGGCCCAGCAGGAACAGCTGCAGGAACATCAGGCTCATTGTGTTGTTGGTGTGGGAGTGGCTCTGAAGGGCCCGCACAGACACTGAGCAGCACTGGGCTCTTAACGGCTGGAGCAGAGAGGCAGCACACATATGCAAAGTCACACAGTGAGAGGAGACAGGCACACAGCTCACACTACTGCCCCCTACTGACCACTACTGCCCCCTACTGACCACTACTGACTACTACTGCCCCCTACTGACCACTACTGACCACTACTGACACCTACTGACCACTACTGCCCCCTACTGAAACCTACCTACCTATTGTAAATTTACAGCTTTGGGAGATTCTTATTCGCTCCGATAGATCAGAAACATCCCCAGGCCAATCAGATGTCCAGCCATCAAAAATCCAATAAGTAAAAGGTTCCGTCTGGAAAAGTCGGAAAAGTCGGCTCTCCCAAACCCACATTTCTTTGTGCGTGCCAATTTGCGTTGAGGGATCAGCTTATCAATTCCATAATTTTGGATTTAGAAAATCTAATCCAACAGGAGGAACAGAGACGAAGACAAGAGAGGCACACAGACATAGAGCAGATAGGAGATAAGGAAGAGGAGGAAAATACATCCGACCTCGGTGAGAGACAGAGAGAAGAGAGATTAGTTTGGAAGTGTTTGATTGGTGCTGTCCCTCTGAACCTCTCTGAGCTCCTCCATCCTCACACTCGTGCTGCAGCTCGTCCTGAGTGTGTCTAAGAGCAGACAGAAGCTCAGAGGGGCCCGGGCCTTTACCGTGGCTCCACCAACACTGTGAATGAGCTGCCTCTGCACATTAGACAGGCCTCTTCTGTCCCTCTTTTCAAATCTCTTCTAAAACACACTTGTTCACTTTGACCTTTGACACACTTTGACATGGGACATTTTGCCACATTTTTTATTCCATTCTGTTTTATACATATGTTGCTTTTATTGTTTGTCTTATGTTTTGTAGCAGTTTGTGTTTTTAAGTAGTAAGCAGTTGTTTTTAAAGTGCGTTATAAATAAGGTTTCAGTTACAAAGTTTGGAAATCGCTACAATAAGAAAATATAATATAGACTCAATTCTCATGTACATTTTGTTGTTAATGATCAGATGTGTAGCATGTGTAATGTGTGTGTAATGTGTGTTTTCTGTGCTTTCTGGTGAATTTGTTAAAATATATATATATATTTATAAGTATAATTTCTTTTAGGAGTTCCATCCTACATACATTAATGTTATATCCACTAAGCTGAGAGTGTTCAAAAAAATTTATATAAATATATTAAACCAGGAACATGTATTAGCATTATGTTTAACTGACTGTTCAGTGGCTTTTAAAGAATGTTTAATAATGATAAGGGTTTTTTTCTAATAATATATGATCTTGACTTTATGAGACAATTAACTCATGAGTTAATTTTGCTTCTTACTTATGTTTATTTTATGCTATTATATGACTTATATAACTTCATTAATTCAACATTTATTGGTTTGTGATAAAAATGTGCTAAAAATAAAATTAATTAAAATTACTTGTATTTATTTATATAATTTATTGATGTAAAATATTCAGCTGAGGCTTTCTTTTCATTCTGCTGTGTGCTGTGATATCAGTGAAGTGAGTCAGTTTCACTTCAGTCTGAGGAGGTTTTTGTACGAGTCTTTTTCACTGTGTGAACACATACTGACTGTTGATGTAGTGATAACTCTGACAGTAATACACAGCAGAGTCTTCAGGCTGAACTCCACTGATGGTCAGAGTCAAGTCAGATTTAGATCCACTGCTTGAAAAACGACTGGGGACACCTGAGGCTCGACTAGATGTTTCATAAATGAGGAGTTCAGGTTTCTCTCCATCTCTCTGTTGGTACCAGTGTAACCTGCTTGTATACTCCACAGCTGGACTCACACTACAGCGTATGTTGGCAGTGTCCCCCAGGGCGGCCCTCACTGCTCCAGCCTGACTCACTCTCACCTCTCCTCTGGACTCTGAACACACAAACACAAAGCACCTGATGGTTTAGTCTGGTTGGTCTCAGAGGGACGGATGTGGACAGAGGACAGCAGTGGGACTCTCTGGACTTTACCTGTGAAGCAGCAGCAGAGGACAGTCCACATGAGGACGCACACCAAAGTCATGTTGGTGATGAGGAGGCTGTATGTGTCTTGTGTTGTCATGAAGGACAGCTGCCAGTGCTCCAGAGTGCACCTCTCAGGACTATAAAGTGTCCCACTGGACCATGCAGCTGTTCATGCAAAGTGTTTGTCTATGGAAATGAGGCTCCCACACAGACATGGAGCAGACTGAACAGCTGCAGGGTCTGTGTCATGATTGTATTTATATAGCACAGATACAGTATACAGTACAGGAACATAGAATAAAATCATCTAATTATTAATATGTAAAAAGTGGAAAACAGAATTACACTCAACCCAAATCTTTTGAGAATCCACAGGTTTAAATCTAGTTTGAAACACAGCAACAGAGTCAGCGTTTGTGATGGTCGTTGGCAGAGAACTCCAGAGAATTGGGCCATAGTACATGAAGGCCTCACCAGATCAGGGCTGTATTCATGAGACTGTTCAAAGTTGTTGATTGGATGAACGGAGAGGTCTGAGTGGAGTGAGTTCTAAAAACAGGTCAGAGATGTAGGAAGGAGCCAAAGCATGTAGAGATTTAAAGACCAATAATAATATTTGAAAATCACTTCTTTGTTTAACAGGCATTGAGTGAAGTGAGAATAAAGTGGATGTAATGTGCTCAAAGTGCTGAGTTTTGGTTCAAATTCTAGCAGCAGTATTTTGAATGAACTGGAGTTTGTTTAGTGAGTGATTATTAAGCCAAGCATAAAGTGCACTGCAACAGTTTAACTGAAACAAAAACCTGCACAACTTTCTCAGCATCAGGTTTGAATGGGACACTTCTGATCTTAGAAATATTACGTAAATGGATAAAAGTGATTTTACTAATATTTAAAATGTGTTTCTTAAAAATAACACCAGAGTCGAATATTATCCCTATCTTTTTTTTTTTTTTTACTTGGTAGGATAAATGATAAGGTAAGGAGTGAAGTTGTGGGTTGATTTTTTGCCTTAATACTTTTGGGTCGAGAACTAAAATCTAAATCTGTCTATTTGTTTAGTTGGAATTTTATGTTTTGATTAGTTTGTGTTTGATTTTAATGTCTTTTTTAACTCTGTAAAGCACTTTTGGTATCTGTTGTGCTATACAAATAAAGAACATGTGAGTTCATCCAGGTTTTGATTGTGGAGATAGTTTCAGAGGTCATTAAGGGGGTTAAGACTGGAGAGTGAGACAGAGATAATTGAGTCTCATCAGTGTCTGAGCGGTAAGAAACATCATGGACATCAGAGGCAGCATGAAAAGATTCAAATTAAGAGGTCCAAGAATTGACCCTTGTGGAACTCCAAAAGGAACAGCCATGGATTCAGAATTCAAATCACCAATGGCCACAGAGAAAGAGCTTTTATCAATATATGAGGCAGGCAGTCCAGAGCTTTTCCTTTCACACCAATGGAGTTTTAAACAGGTCATGAGAATGTTCTGATCTAAAGTGTCAAAGGCTGCACTGACCACTGACAGCACGAGGATGGAAATATGTTTTGGATCAGTTCAAATTTTTAAGTGATTGACAATTTTAATGAAGGCAGTTTCTGTACTGTTGTGTTTTTCTTTTTGCTTTTTTCATCTTGACTTTATCATTTGTGTGTTGTAACAGAATAATATCTTAAATTTACTTAATAAAAATATGAACTATATTTAGTTGAAATTGTCCTTTTAAATAGTGATATAACATTAATTGTTGTTTCCTGGTGCACATTGTCAGTGTGTCCAGTTTAAATCTATAAAAGTAAGCTGTTTGTCAGTTGTTTACGAGTCTCTGTACAGCTGAATGGTTTTGTGGCGTTCTCTGAGCGGCTGCAGGTTTTTGTACGACCACTCCATGAGTTTGTATCACTGTGGTGGACGTTTGGTGGAGGAACCAGACTGGAGCTCAACTGTAAGTCATCTCTTTATGTTCACTTTAAATGATACTTTTGTTTAGTTTGTGATTCATCTGTTTCTATTTCTAAAGCCTGAGTTTATTTGATTGTTTTCTGTTTTATTATAAATACTGTTTGTGTTTTCTTATCATCCCCACAGTAACTCACCTCAGTTTATTGAGAAATATTGTATTCACAATCTAACTTTTGAAGTTAATGATTTTCGTATTTTAATTTAGGAATTAATATTTTAATTTTATTTTAAAATATATATTTTATTTAATTAATTTAAGTATTTGTTTAAAATTATAGATCATAATTGAACAAAAAAAAATATATATATATAATATTATATATTATTATATATTATATATTATATATAATTATATATATAATATATATAATAAAAGTTGTTTTTATTATCAACTTAAACTTCAACGTTTTAGTTTATGTTTAGCTCTGAAACTGTTCTGTTGTTCAGCTTCAGTGGAGCCTCTCGGTTCTGTTTTCACTCAGTTCAGACTTTTTTTTCACGACTTTTGTTGTGAAAAAAAAAAAAATATATATATATATATATATATATATATATATATATATATATATATATATATATATATATATATATATATATATATATATATATATATATATATCAATATTCTAGAACATACACATGTTTCTATGAAAGTTGACTTGCTTTTATTTTTTAGAAATAATTAAAGTCCAGGATCACTGGTGGGAGGCTCACCACCTCCAAATTGCTAAAATGTTATTGCTTTGCCTGGAATGTTCCACAAATTAACATATGTGTCTTTCATGTTCACAATTACTGGCATTTTTACTGAAAAACACTTTGGGGGAGTCACCTTTTGTCTTTTTCTGGACAATTCCATGGAGAAAAACGTACAGGGTGTTGATCAAATCTGATGGAAAATGTGCCCTTCAGTGTGTGTGTGTAAGTGTGTGTTTGTGTGTCCACAGTGGGCCGAGTGGAGCCCAGCCTCTGGGTGCTGCCCCCCTCCAGAGAGGAGCTGGCCCAGGGGAAGGCCACCCTCGTGTGCCTGGCCAACAAGGGCTTCCCATCAGACTGGAGCGTGTCCTGGAAGGTGTCCGGTGGCGGTGCGGGCGGGGAGCAGAGCCAGAGCCCCGCGGTGCTGCAAAAGGACGGTCACTACAGCTGGAGCAGCAGCCTGACGCTCCCCGCACAGCAGTGGAGGGAGGGGGGCGTGGCTGTGAGCTGTGAGGCCAGCCAGGGCTCCCAGAGTCCAGTGTCCCACACACTGAGCACACTGCAGTGTTCCCAGGACTGACACAGTCACTGGGATCAGCCTGCAGAGCGCCCCCTGCTGTCAGCTCACGCCTCTACAGCTACAGCTACACTTCACTTACTGCAGCACAGCACACAGGCCTCTGTCCCAACTGGAGCTTCTGCTGAAAATAAAGAGCTGTGCATCAAAAGCATCGTTGTGTCTTTACTTTATTTCAGTGGAATTGTTTGTCTTTGATATTTTCTGATGTCACTTTATCACATCATTTCATTTTAGTTATCATGCTTGCATGGGCACACTTCTATACATCAGACAAACAGTGATGTGTGGAGGTAAATTACACTAAGTCGTCCTCCCTTCAGTACACAGCAGGGTCCCTCAGGGGTCAGTTTGAGGCCTCCTACTCTTCTTACTTTATGTCTATGACCTGCCTAGAGTTTGCCAAAATGTGGATTATGTAATTAATGTAATTAATTGTAATGTAATTAAAGCCGCAAGTGGCGTTGTCAGGCCCTCGCACCTGCGGACTATGGGGGTGGGGGGGGACATGCTCCATGCCAGCAATACAAAGTATTTTCGGCCGCACAAGATGTCATGTCAATCTAAAGCACAGTAGCAGCTTCAGTGCATTTTTTTTAACAGTTCCCTTGTCTACCGCATGGTGGCGCTATGACATACGAGCAGTTCATTTGCATAAAAATGTTTCTCTTCATCATATACAAGGCTATACCAAATTTCATGTGGTTGGCTCAAGTGGTATGCTCACCATGACCCACTTTGCGTTTAGGGGGATAAAAAATATAAAAACAAATTAGTATGAATTATCAGGAAAAGAAAAAAATAATATTACAGTGAACAACAAACTAAAAACAAAAATAAAATTAAGTCAACTTGGGGAATAATAAATAGGGAGTAATAAGCAAGACAATGAAACATCCTTTTCCACACTATTTTGTAGAGAAAAATACTGACATGATGAAAAAAACATTTCAAATGAGTTTTGTGAATATTTTGCTAATGTGGGGTCCAGCCTTGCAGATAATCCCTCTAAAATGTTCGATAAAAATGTAATCATTGACAATGTGAACAGTATTTTTCTGGACAAGGTGGAAAAAGATGAAATAAGAAAAATTGTTAAAAACTGTGGAAACAAAAGATCAACTGACTGTGAGGGATTGGACATGGTGATTGTGAAAAATATAATTGGAACTAACTGAAAAAAGAGCAACTGAAATTGACAATGGGAATTATTTCTTAAGCATATTAATTGACCTACAAAAAGCTTTCGATGTAATAAATCATTCAAGATTACTTAAGAAAATGAACAAGTGTGGCATTCGAGGGGCGGCTCATGAATGGAGAGTTATTTAGAAAACAAAACAATATGTACAGATCAATGACACAGAATCAGAAAGAGATGATATCAAACGGGGTGTGCCCCAAGGCTCGATTCTCGGGCCCAAATTATTTATTTTATATATGAATAATTTTGTTAAAGTATCTGATCTTAGGAAAATTCTATTTGCTGATGATATCTGATGATACAACATTATTTTACCACGGAAAAGATATAAAAGAGTCACAAACAGAGTAAACAAAGAGCTAAAAAAGTAAAATGTTGGTTTGATTTAAATGGATTGATTCTTAATGTTAAAAAAAATAAAAAATAAAAATATTTAAAGATAAAAATAAAAAAAGATGACATACTGTAACGTTAGACATAGATGGATGCAGATTAACAGAGTAAGTGAAACTACATTTTAGGACTCATAATTGATGAAGATCTAAACTGGAGGTCCCATATAAATGACACTAAAAGCAACATTTTCAAAACTGTTGCTGCTGAAGTTCTCACTAAACACTGCAGCATTATTAACCTTGTATAACTCTATAATTGCACCATACCTGATATACTGTGCAGAAATTTGCACAAAACAGACAGCTGTGTGTTTCACTTCCTCTTAACAAGATTTGCCCGTAAAAGATTTGTTGAGAATCACATTAACATAATATTGTAAATGATGAGAATTACAGAGACATCATAGAGGATTAAAAATGTCAGAAAGCTTTTCAATTATCTCTCATAAATATTCTTAAAACATTTTATTTATTTATTTATTTATTTATTTATTTATTTATTTATTTATTTATTTGACAGGGACAGTACATTAATGAACATTCCTGTAAATGTACCAGATTTAGCCAAGAGGCTAGTTTTCATCTGCAGTCCCTGGACAGATGTTACATTGTCAATCTAAGAAAAAAACAGGTAAAACAATGTACATACAAAATTATTTACACTATTTACATGTTTTCAGGCTCACTCATAGTGACAGTCATGCACACTTAAAACATTAACAATACATACAGCACATACACACACACACAGCACACATACATCTGGCACCCCTCAGTAACACAACAAACAGGATAGAACAAAAAGGAAATTAATGTGTGCAGTGCTGATTTTCAATTAGCCACTTTTTTTAAAAGGGTCTTAAAAGTGTGGTATGATTGTGAGTCTCTGATATGTGTGGGAGGATTGTTCCATTGATGTGCTGCATTGATGAAAAATGAGGACTGTCCAAAGGTGCTTTTCCTGAGTGGGATTATGCAGTCCCCTCTAACTGCCCCCCTGGTTACTCTAACTGCGCCCCTGGTTACTCTAACTGCCCCCCTGGTTACTCTAACTGCGCCCCTGGTTACTCTAACTGCGCCCCTGGTTACTCTAACTGCCCCCCTGGTTACCCGGCTTGAGGAGGATCTTATTGTAATGAACTGTGAAAGTGGGGGTGAAGAGAGACCATTTATAATTTTAAACAGAAGGCAGAGGTTTGTGTATATGATCATATTGTCCCAGTTCAGTAATTTGAGTTTGTGTAATATTTCACAGTGATGATATTGGACTGGTTTCTTGCCAAGTGTTTTTATTGTTCTTTTGTATAATGATTGCAGTGGTTTGAGGGTGGTGTTGTTTGTGTTTGACCATGTGGTTAAACAGTATTTGATATGGTAGAGTATCATGGCATGCATATAGACTGGGGCGACATTGAGTGAGAGCTGTGGTCTTATGAAACGGAGAGATGGAATTTAATTTTGTTGCAGACTTTGTTGACCTGAGATTTGAAAGTGAGTTTAGTGTCCATTTGTACTCCGAGATATTTGTATTCTTGCACGATTTTGAGTTTATGTCCATCTACAAAGATGTCATGATGGGTTATGGGATTAGAGGATTTGGTAAAGAACATTGCTACAGTTTTATTGACGTTGAGTTGCAGGCAGGACTGTTTTAACCAGTTAGAGATGTGAACCATGGATTGTGTGAGGACTTCTGCGACATGTGAGGTGTTTTTGCCATGTGTATATATTACAGTGTCATCTGCATAGAGTTGAATGTGGATGTTGGAACAGACTCCAGGGAGATCATTTATGTAAAGTGAGAACAGTAATGGACCAACGATAGATCCTTGGGGTACACCGGTGGGACACAGGAGGGGTGGTGACTGGTGACTCTGAATTCGGACTGTCTGTGAGCGGTTTGAGAGGTATGATGCAATCCAATTTAAGCTGTTTGTTGAGAAGTTGAAGTGCCATGCTAGCAGAGTCAGGAGGTACATGCGACACCCCTGTCCCACAGGTATGCTACCCTTGTACTATGCCACCGTGTTGTGAACCGAGTGCTAAACTTATGCATCCTCCTCAACCATGGAGTACCGCTGCTCTCATGACCGATGTCCGGGCGTCAGACCACATGGAAGGGCCTGGCGCCGCAGTGAGTCTCTCGAAGGACCCGGCGACTGGAGGTGGCGGTGGTCGTGCGGGAAGGTGATGTGGACCCGGCCCGAGCACTTCAGCACTTGATCCACACTTCGAAGGGGACGAGCCAGCGATCGCCATCACGGCTTCGTCGCTGGACGCAAGGCAGGCCAAAATCCACGCACCACAATCAAATCAAACTGCTAGCCGAGCTGACTCAATGGCTATCACTAAGGCTTTGATAAACAGGAAGCGTATTAATCCGGGGATAATAAAACACAGGAAATGGGCGTTGTTTAAAACTGTCAATCACTCCCGGACTATCTGGGATGCTACCGCAAAACCATCAGGACTTCTAGGGGGACATCTTAACATAAGGAGCATTATATCCAAAACGGATCAAATAACTCATCTCCTAGAAAATTCAAATCTGGATTTCCTAGGGATGTCGGAGACATGGCTCCACATTCATACACCATCAACTGCCCTAAAAAATATTGGATACAGTATTTTTAGGAAAGATAGGCAAGGAGCCAAAGGGGGTGGTGTCATGTTATATGTCAAAGACTCCATCCCCTGTCAGGAAATACAGTTTCCAAACCTAGAGCTTGAATGTCTAGGAGTAGAGGTCACCCTGTGCCAAAAAATGTCTTTCACCATTATAGTACTTTACAGACCACCATCCTCGGATAGCAGGTTCTATGAACATTTTGAAGCCCTATTAAAAGTGTGTAAACATAAAAAAGAGATCATTATTATGGGAGATTTTAACATTAACTTGGGGGGATGTGAAAGCAAGAAAAAATCTTAAAGCTATAACTGATAAATATGATCTTGAACAAGTAATAAATGGACCAACTAGAATAACTAACACAACCAGCACCCAAATTGACCTGATCTTTACTAATCGGCCCGAGAGATCACTAAATCATTTAATATGTTAACTGGTCTCTCGGACCACAACCTGACACCTGTGACCAGAAAACTCCATAAAAAAAGACTTCAAACAAATGTTAGAAAACCAAATACTATTGGAATTCCCAAACACAAAAAAGAACTTTTCAAAACTGCAGTTGAGAATACGGATTGGGATACTATCCTTAGGGAGACAGATGTCGATAAGAACAGTGACCTCTTCCTCACAACTTTAGAAAGTATAATTAATAATTTCACATGTGAAATTAAACATAAAAATAACAAAAGCTCACTTCCTTGGATTAATTCAAATATTATTTAACTCATGAAAGACCGTGATCTCGCATTAAAAACGACACTCAAAACAAAGTTATCAACAGACAGACAGATTTTTACATCATTAAGAAACAAAGTTGTTAAAACTATAAAAAGCTGATTACTTTCTAACTATCATTGAAAATACAAAAGGGAACATCAAGGCAACCTGGGATCAGTTAAAGAAACTCACAGAAAAGAAGAAAAGTCAAATTCTGGAAATAAAGGTAAACAGACAACTCTTAAACAATCCCAAGGAAATAGCACACACTCTAAATAACTACTTTATTGACTCGGTAGCTACAATCGCAAAGTCCTTTAATCTAGATAGTACTTGTGAGGCCAACAGCTCCGACTGAGAATCTTTTCAGCATCCAGAGTGTATCTGAAGTTGAAGTCCAGCAAGCCATTAGTGCTTTTAAACCATCAAAGACAAAAGATGCTTTTGGAATGGATACTCTCATGCTGAAGGAGCTCAGTACCACTCTAACCAAACCCATAACAAAAATAATTAATCAGTCCATCTCCCAAGGCACATTCCCTGATAAGAGTTTTAAAATCTTGGCCAGATCAGAGAATTTGCAGTGTATATTTGCAACATTGCTGTAAGGAATAATTATGATTTATTATTAAATTATTTGATGGTGTATTTTAAGTATTTCCAACTCATGAATAATGGTCTTAGATTGTTCATTTAACTCCCATTCTCTAATTCACTGAGGTCAGGGCTTTCAGCTTGTCAGTTTTGTTGGACAGAATGGTATTTTAGATAAATTCTAAAAGTTTTTTTTTTTTTTTTAAATCAAATACTGTGGACAACTAAATAAAATGACCAAATAAATAACATAGTATCTGCAGCATCTGTGTGAAACTCAGTGAAGTGTGAACAGTTTCAGTCTGAGGAGGTTTTTGTACGAGTCTTTTTCACTGTGTGAACGGGGAGCTGTAACCCTGCTGACAGTAATAAACTCCTGCATCTTCAGCCTCAAATCCACTGATGGTCAGAGAGAAGTCTGTCCTATACCCACTTCCACTGAAACGACTGGAGACTCCAGACTGAAGAGTAGCAGCATTATATATCAGGAGCTTTGGAGGTTCTGTGCCTTTTTGGAGATACCAGTGCAGATTATTATAAACACTTGAACTGGTCTGACACCTGAGAGTAACTGAGGCTCCTCTGTCCACAGCTGCAGCTTTAGGAGTCTGAGTCAGGCTGATTTCTCCTGAAGAACCTGAAAAACAGAAGAAGAGTTATTGAGACAGACCCTGCATGTGTCCAGAGGAGCAGTGCTGTGACCCAGATGTCCTCACCCCGAACCAGGAGCCCCAGGGCCAGCAGGAACAGCTGCAGGAACATCAGGCTCATTGTGTTGTTGGTGTGGGAGTGGCTCTGAAGGGCCCGCACAGACACTGAGCAGCACTGGGCTCTTAACGGCTGGAGCAGAGGCAGCACACATATGCAAAGTCACACAGTGAGAGGAGACAGGCACACAGCTCACACTACTGCCCCCTACTGACCACTACTGGCCACTACTGACCACTGCTGACCCCTACTGACCACTGCTGACCCCTACTGACCACTGCTGACCCCTACTGACCATGACTGAGCAGAGCTGGGGCAGAGGCAGCACTCATATCCAAACTCACACAGTGACCTTTGACCCTTTGACGAGACCCTGAAATGGAGAAAGGCTAAACCTAAATATGTTTAATTAGATATTTACTGGTCCAGAGGCACATAAAAGAAAGAGCCCAGGACCCAAAGCAAAGACACCACATTATAAATAAAGAACACATAAAAAGTGTGACTAAAGATCACATTTTGAACTCACTGTGACTTTAGGGGAAGAACTAAATAGAAACTCAAGTGATCTGAATAAATACTTCTGCTGTGGACCACAGGGATGTGTTTTGGCATCCCCAGTATTATGAAGGCAATATATTTCATTTTAATGTAGAAATGAAAACAAAAAGACTTTTTCAGCTTTTGAGTCCTGACCAAAGTGAGTCATTGTTGACAGAGCAGGTCGATTGATTCTGGTGTTTCAGTTTGATTCCGTATTGAGTTTGATTCTCACGTGTTCATGCGCACAGTGTTGTCACAGGAAAAGGTGAAGCCTGGTGTTCTTTCTTAGATACAGAAAGTAAACAGCTCTATAGAGGCTCACTGCTGCTGTATTCTAACAGAGGTGAGTTTTATCTTCTGTCTCTTTTTATTTTACATTGATAGACTCAGAATTGACATAAAAATGAACTTTTAAATACTCCAAACCAGCTTTTCTGCTTTACGCGTGTTCATTAAATACACTTATAATTTACACATGACCTGCAATCTTTTTAAAAACACCATCTCCTCAATTTGACTTTGTAAATAACTCATTTAGACATTATTACGTCTTAACATATTTAGTGGCTAAAAGAGGAGAGCACGAAGAAGAGGAGCAGATACACAAACATGAGAGAGTGAAGAAGAGGAGCAGATACACAAACATGAGAGAGTGAAGAAGAGGAGCAGATACACAAACATGAGAGAGTGAAGAAGAGGAGCAGATACACAAACATGAGAGAGTGAAGAAGAGGAGCAGATACACATAGACTTTCTGTATCGGATCATAAACCACGTGTTCCTCATGAGTCACAGGATTTTTTGAATGATTCTGTCCTAAAATCATTAAGACAAATATTTATTCATAGTGACCAATCACTATGGCTCTATTCTGGTTTAATTATAAGAACTGGAAACCGATTTTTTATTTAATTTAGAAAGTTATATATTTTATTATATATGTTATTATATATATTATATATATATATATATATATTTTTTTTCATATAGTATATATATTATTTCTTTCAGATATCTACAGTAGGAACACTAAATGTTGTGATTTATTATTCTTGCTAACTAAAGTTCTGAGCATTAATAACAATGACTTTATTTTTTAATTAATGTGTTAATAGTATAATTTATGTTTTAAGATAAGAACTAATGTTAATTTAAAGAAGTTATCAAAATCAAGGAGAATCAAAAATCGGGAGTCCAAATTCCAAAGTCGGATCAAATCTCAACTTTCCCCAGTTACCATTATATTTTCTTATTTTATCATCTTTCTTGTAACTATAAATGAATAACTCATTCAACAAGAATGAACAGTGTGGCTTTAAATCAGGATGAAGTGAACCCCGCTGCAGAACAACACTGTGTCCCTTTAAAGATCAGACTTTAAAATGGTCGTTAGTGTTACCTTAAACTGACAATTAAATTATAAAACAAAATACTGTTCTTAAATGTTTATTTCCACATAGATATTCCTCCTGTTTTTGCTTGTTCTTTGTTTTCATATTTTTATCAGTTTGACACTACAAAGTGTTTCATTCTACACTATCACCAACATGACTTTAGAACATGAGTTTTATTCATTTACATTATTTAAACATAATGAATGACTTTACAAATGTATTTATTTATGTTTTTTCTGTTAAAAATAAAATATGTTTAATAAATAAAGTTTTAGTCTGAGCTGAACTCTCATTATATTGTATCTCAGTGTGAGTTTAGTGAAGTGAGTCAGTTTCACTTCAGTCTGAGGAGGTTTTTGTACGAGTCTTTTTCACTGTGTGAACACCCACTGACTGTTGATGTAGTGATAACTCTGACAGTAATACACAGCAGAGTCTTCAGGCTGAACTCCACTGATGGTCAGAGTGAAGTCAGACCCAGATCCACTGCCTGAAAAACGACTGGGGACACCTGAGACTCGATTAGACGCACGATATATAAGAGCTTTAGGAGGCTCTCCATCTCTCTGTTGGTACCAGTGTAAGTAGTGCCCAAAGCTGCTGAGATAGTACACATTCTGGCTGACAGTACAGCGTATGTTGACAGTGTCCCCCAGGGCGGCCCTCACTGCTCCAGCCTGACTCACTCTCACCTCTCCTCTGGACTCTGAACACACAAACACAAAGCACCTGATGGTTTAGTCTGGTTGGTCTCAGAGGGACGGATGTGGACAGAGGACAGCAGTGGGACTCTCTGGACTTTACCTGTGAAGCAGCAGCAGAGGACAGTCCACATGAGGACGCACACCAAAGTCATGTTGGTGATGAGGAGGCTGTATGTGTCTTGTGTTGTCATGAAGGACAGCTGCCAGTGCTCCAGAGTGCACCTCTCAGGACTATAAAGTGTCCCACTGGACCATGCAGCTGTTCATGCAAAGTGTTTGTCTATGGAAATGAGGCTCCCACACAGACATGGAGCAGACTGAACAGCTGAAAGATCTGAGTCATTACAATCAGACACATATTGGTTAATTTTGTATTTAATGCAGATTTGTATAAAGTTATTTCCTTGTATATCTTTATTAATTTCATATCATCATCGTATGTTGAGGTTGCATTTTATTTTATGTTCATAAAATATTGCAATTTGTATGTATTTATTTTGCTTTTTATTAAGAAAAAAATATGAAGTCTTTCTCTTTCTTGGTAAGCACATTGTCATCTCCGTCTCAACAGTGTGTCCAGTTTAAATGTATAAAAGTAAGCTGTTTGTCAGTTGTTTACGAGTCTCTGTACAGCTGAATGGTTTTGTGACGTTCTCTGAGCGGCTGCAGGTTTTTGTACGACCACTCCATGAGTTTGTATCACTGTGGTACACATTTGGTGGAGGAACCAGACTGGAGCTCAACTGTAAGTCATCTCTTTATGTTCACTTTAAATGATACTTTTGTTTAGTTTGTGATTCATCTGTTTCTATTTCTGAAGCCTGAGTTTATTTGATTGTTTTCTGTTTTATTATAAATACTATTTGGAGTTATGGGTGAGCAGTGTCTTCTTATCATCCCCACAGTAATTCAGCTCATTTTATAGAGAAATGTTTTATTCCCACTCTGACTGTATGGATTTAGTAAAAATAATAATAATAATTTAAAGGTTATATTTTTCATTTTTTTCCTTGTTTA
Organism: Paratrypauchen microcephalus; assembly: GCA_036785185.1. Taxonomy (NCBI): domain Eukaryota; kingdom Metazoa; phylum Chordata; class Actinopteri; order Gobiiformes; family Gobiidae; genus Paratrypauchen; species Paratrypauchen microcephalus. Next base: position 168,887 of record JAVJIX010000058.1, on the reverse strand, counting down.
TTAAATTGTTGTAACATAATTGAAAGTTCACGTGAAGAATCCCTCAGTCGTCCAGGTAGAATCCAATCCAATAGAAATTCAATTTGTCAACTGGACAAAGTTTATTAGGTTTAATTAGTTTAGTTTAAGTTTATTAAATAAACTTTGTCCAGTTGACAAATTGAATTTCTCCTTTTGACATAATTGAAAGTTATTTACTTTAATTATTAGAAATGTGATTTAAAAAAATATGGATATAATTTTATTTATTTATTTTTCGTTTAGTGATAATTTCTGGGGATTTTTTAAAGTTTCTCTTCAGGTCTGAAACTTGTCTGTTGTTCAGCTTCAGTGGAGCTTGTTGCTTCTGTTTTTCACTCATTTGTTTTAAAAGTTACATTTGTAAAAACAAAAAAAAAGTATTTCATTTCTGATTATTATTCTAAATAACGTGACATATATATAATATGTTTAAATGTATATTGACTTTCCTCTTTTTTTGGAAGTAATAAAGTGCAACATTATTGCTCTGAGGCCCACCACCTGAACATTTCTTTGCTTGGAATGTTTTAAATAAATTATTTCAACACTTTCATCTTATATTTATATAATTGCAGGCGTTTGTATTGTCTATTAAATACTGGTTTTGGTGGAGTCTCCTGTTGTGATAATTCCACTGAGAAACTTGTGTGTGTAAGTGTGTGTTTGTGTGTCCACAGTGGGCCGAGTGGAGCCCAGCCTCTGGGTGCTGCCCCCCTCCAGAGAGGAGCTGGCCCAGGGGAAGGCCACCCTCGTGTGCCTGGCCAACAAGGGCTTCCCATCAGACTGGAGCGTGTCCTGGAAGGTGTCCGGTGGCGGTGCGGGCGGGGAGCAGAGCCGGAGCCCCGCGGTGCTGCAAAAGGACGGTCACTACAGCTGGAGCAGCAGCCTGACGCTCCCCGCACAGCAGTGGAGGGAGGGGGGCGTGGCTGTGAGCTGTGAGGCCAGCCAGGGCTCCCAGAGTCCAGTGTCCCACACACTGAGCACACTGCAGTGTTCCCAGGACTGACACAGTCACTGGGATCAGCCTGCAGAGCGCCCCCTGCTGTCAGCTCACGCCTCTACAGCTACAGCTACACTTCACTTACTGCAGCACAGCACACAGGCCTCTGTCCCAACTGGAGCTTCTGCTGAAAATAAAGAGCTGTGCATCAAAAGCATCTTTGTGTCTTTACATTATTTCAGTGGAATTGTTTGTCTGTGATATTTTCTGGTGTCATTTTATCACATCATTTCATGTTAGTTATCATGCTTACATGGGCACACTTCTATATATCAGACAAACAGTGATGTGTGGAGGTAAATTACACTAAGTCGTCCTCCCTTCAGTACACAGCAGGGTCCCTCAGGGGTCAGTTTGTGCCCTCCTATTCTTCTTACTTTATGTCTATGACCTGCCTAGAGTTTGCCAAAATGTGGACTCAAGATGTAATTATGTAAAACACGTGTCTAATGTTCACATGAGCTCAAAGTGCCAAAGAGGCTGCCCTTCCATTCTCTGTAGTTTTGGATGATTCACAAACCGAGAGATTCATGTCTTTGCTTAAAATAAATAAATAAAAATAAAAAAATTCTATGTTCTTTCGCAAATCAACAACTTTGGTCTTAGTTGGAGGCAACCAATAAATGAGGAAGGCAAGTTTATTTGTATAGTATAATTCAAACATACAGAGAGACATGTGCATGCATCGGCGTCTGTGTTGCGAGTTAGATCGACTCCTAAAACAAATAGTTTGAGTACAAGTAAATACAAACACAAAATAAAACAGAGAAAATTGTAAAATTGTCAAGGAACAGACCAATGAAAGCCCTAAAGGCACTTAATGAAGATCTTAAAGAACAAAGTTGGGATGTAGTTTATGTTAGTGATGTCAATCAAGCATACGACTCTTTTATAGATACAGAGATAAAGTTTTATTATAAAAATTGTCCTTTAGTAACCTGCCGACAGAAAAGGGAAGACAACCCATGGATGACCAAAGGAATAAAACATGCATGTAAAAAGAAAAAATATCTGTATACATGTTTTTGAAAACACAAACAGGAGAGACAGAAAACAAGTATAAAAATATAAAAACAAATTAGTATGAATTATCAAGAAAAGAAAAAAGAATATTACAGTGAACAACAAAATAAAAACAAAAATAAAATTAAGTCAGCTTGGGGAATAATAAATAGAGTGATAAGCAAGACAATGAAACATCCTTTTCCACACTGTTTTGTAGAGAAAAATACTGACATATGATGAAAAAAACATTTCAAATGAGTTTTGTGAATATTTTGCTAATGTGGGGTCCAGCCTTGCAGATAATCCCTCTAAAATGTTAGATGAAAATATAATCATTGATAATCATTGATAATCATTGACAATGTGAACAGTATTTTTCTGGACAAGATGGAAAAAGATGAAATAAGAAAAATTGTTAAAAACTGTGGAAACAAAAGATCAACTGACTGTGAGGGATTGGACATGGTGATTGTGAAAAATATAATTGGAACTAACTGAAAAAAGAGCAACTGAAATTGACAATGGGAATTAAGATAAGATAAGATAAGATAAACTTTATTGTCCCCGAGGGGAAATTTGTCTTGGGCTCACTGCCCGCAGCTTAAAAACAGTTACACACACAGATACACACACATACAGTACAGACAGATAACAGTCAGAACTCATCACAGGATACATGTCAAGTGCCAAAATATTGCACCAGCCCTAGTCCACAATGGATAATGCACAAACCCTATTTCACAGAACAATTATTGCACAGGTAATTATTGCACGAGCCCTATTGCACAGTTATTGCAACATATAATATAAAGTGACTTAAGTGCGCTTTTGTTGTGCAGATTTGTTCAAGAGTGCAACAGAAGTGGGCACAAATGAAAGTTTATATCTGTTACTCTTAAAGTTATGCGCTCGATAGCGTCTGCCTGATGGAAGCAGTTTGTATTCCCCATGTAACAGGTGAGAAGGGTTCCCCACAATCCTTCTGGCCTGAGCGAGCACAGAGTCCTGAAAAATGTCCTGCAGAGAAGGGAACTCTCTCCTACCAGTCACCTTCATGGCCTTATTTACAAGTTTTCCAAGTTTGGTTTTACACTGCACAGTTAAAGAACCAAACCAGGCGACCATACAGTAGCGTAACAGACTCTCCAACACAGCATTATAAAAACAAGTCATAATTTTTGTGCCCACACCAAACAGCCTCAGTCTCCTTAAAAAGTGGAGCCTCTGGGACAGTTTGGAGCAAAGAAAATCAACATGTGCATTCCATTTAAACAAACAGTCAATGTACACGCCCAAATATTTGAAGGATGCAACCTGCTCTATTTGTCTGCCCTCAATGACGACAGGATCATGGGTTTGCAGAGCTCGAGGATCAAACACCATCTCTTTGGTTTTGTTCACATTAAGGCTTAAGTGATGCTCATTGCACCAAGACAGGAACACACTTATCTCTTGATGGTAGGTGGAGATACAGTCACCTTTTTTAAGAAGACTCACAAGTATCGTGTCGTCTGAGAATTTTATGATTTTGTTTCCTGGCTGACTGTTCCGGCAATCATTTGTATACAGGGTGAACAAAATCGTGAACTTACTGCACCTTGTGGGACACCTGTACTGCAAGTTTTTGCTTTAGATAAAGTGCTGTTCACCCTCACCTGTTGTGATCTGTTTGTTAAAAGAGAATAAAACCATTTCACAAGTGCAGGGCTTACATTCAAGTTAAATAGTTTCTGAACAAGAACATTGGGACGTACAGTGTCGAAAGCAGAACTAAAATCTGCAAATAAGACCCTTGCATAAGACCCAGGAGAGTCCAGATGCTTACAGATCAGGTGTGACAGACTGATGACTGCATCCGCTGTGCTAAGACCCTGTCTATACGCAAACTGATGCGGATCAAGATGAGGAGAAACTTCAGATTTTAGTCTTTTGACCATTATCTTTTCAAAGCACTTCATCATGACACTTGTTAGAGCTAGGGCTGGGCGATATGGAGAAAAAAACGTATCTCGATATGTTTTTGCTATATCTCGATATACGATATATATCTCGATATCTATGCAGGGGGGAAAAAAACAAACAAACGCGCCAAATTCAGCAAGGTTTTTTTTTTTATTGAAGTGCAAACAGGCAGCCAAGTGCCTAAAGGTAGACAGGTACTAGTAACAAAGTGCTTGTGCACCATTTTTAACATTACCAAACCAAGGAAGTAGTATATTGCCTTATTTTAATTGTAAACATAAAACCTGAGGGTCGACAGTTCTTATGAAGTACTTCTTTAACATTTAAGATAAAAGACAAAAAAATCCCTCATTTCGTAGCCAAGTGAAAAAGCACATAATAAATTAATTGTTTTTAAATATAGATTAATAGAGCCTCAATCCATGAATTCTCGTGTGTTTTGTGACTGTAGTACATTTTATATTTGTGTGTGTATTTGCTTTAACTTAGCACATTATTCTGCATCTTTTTTTTTTTCTAGAAATACTATATTAATTTATTGCAACCATTAAAACGCAAGTGTGCTTTAGAATCAACACCACATACCCGACCCACCCAAATATTTCACTCACTGGCAACACCCACCCACACAGAGAGAGAGATTAAAACTCGCCAAATGCAGCCTTGCTCTGTACCGCACTGACAAGAAAGTGGCGACTAGGGACTAGGGTCAAGCGTTTTTAGCATTCGTATGAAGCCCGGTCGCTCAACAACCGCTATGGGCGTCATGTCTTTTGCGATATGAAAGGCAATGGACTCCGTAATGCTGACCCACCTTGCACTTGTTTTTCCATATGGTAGACACCGGGGTAAAGATGTTTGGAGCGTTGTTTGTTGTGTCTTAGAAGAAGTGGTGGTGGGTTTGCCCTCGATGATTTTGATGGCACCAGTTTCTTGCATTCTCTACAAAATGCCTCTTTCTGCTCCTCATCGGACGTTTTAAATCCGAAACACCGCCATATAATGGAGCCGTTTGTTCTTTTCTTTGGTATGAATTCTCTCGTGCTTCTGTGGGCGCCGCCATGTTAAGTTAATAAGTTAATAAGTTATCAACAAACACACGCGGTGTGCGCACGGGGAGGGGAGGGGAGGGGGAGGGGGAGGGGAGGGGGAAACACGAGACGCAGTGAAACACAAACGCAAGAAGGAGGCGGGGCGGACAGCGCCACAACACAGTTAAGGAAAATAAGCGGCGAAATCTTATTCATCTCGAGTTTTTCGATATGCCAAAATCTTTCTCGATTTCATAAAACATCTCGAGATATCGCAAATCTCGATTAATCGCCCAGCCCTAGTTAGAGCTACAGGTCTGTAATCCTTATTTGTACCTGGGCAAGACGTCTTTGGAATTGGGACTATGATTGACTTTTTCCAAAGATCAGGCACAGTACCAGTTTCAAAAGAAGACTGAAAGACAGGATACCAGGCCTCAGATAATTCCTGTGCACAATTCCTTATTAAAAAGCAGACAGCCCATCTGGACCAGCAGATTTTTTCGGACACACTTTGGTAAAAGTTGACTGAATGCATTTCAAATCAATATTAAAACCATCACAATGTTCCTCATCCTCACAATCAAATGTTAAAACAGCATCACAATCATTACGCTCATTGAATCTTAAAAAGAAGTCATTTAGGTCGTTGGCACATTCCTCATCATTCATGGTGACCAACTGAGTCTTTCCTGGTGCCATGTGGGCCATCTTTTTCATTAATTCCCACATCCTTTTATTGTCGTGGGACCTCAAAGCTCCTTCTAAAATGACTTTGTGCTTTTCTCTTGCCTGCTTAATCATTTTATTTAATTCTTTCTGGGCTGCGGCCGAGCGCACCCTGTCCCTGTCCCTGTGAGCAAACCTCTTTTCGTTTAAACAGGTTTTAACCTCCTTAGTGATATAGGGCTTATTATTTGGGAAGTGACGTATTGTCTTCTTAGGGACAACAGTGTCCACGCAAAAGTTTATATAGTCAGTGATTGTCTCTGTGGCTTCATTTAAATCTGAACAGTGGAAAATGCTCCAGTCTGTACAAGAGAAACATCCCCTCAAAGTTTCCACACTGTCCTCAGACCACTGCAGCACTGTCTTTTCCTGTGGTTTTGATGCCTTAAGCAGAGTTTTATAAGTGGGCATAAGGTGGACAGTGGCGTGGTCAGAATTTGCAAGGTGTGGGAGGGATTATTTCTAATTAATTATTTCTTAAGCATATTAATTGACCTACAAAAAGCTTTCGATGTAATAAATCATTCAAGATTACTTAAGAAAATGAACAAGTGTGGCATTCGAGGGGCGGCTCATGAATGGAGAGTGAGTTATTTAGAAAACAAAACAATATGTACAAATCAATGACACAGAATCAGAAGGAGATGATCAAACGGGGTGTGCCCCAAGGCTCGATTCTTGGGCCCAAATTATTTATTTTATATATGAATGATTTTGGTAAAGTATCTGATCTTGGGAAAATTCTATTTGCTGATGTGTGAGGAATCCCTCAGATTCCTCTTCTCTGCTAACCTTCTCGTGTCCTTTTCCAGCTTTCTTACCAGTCCAATGATGTTTGGCTCGTAGTTGTTCTTAAGATGTGTGAAGAATTTGCTGATGATACAACATTATTTTACCACAGAAAAGATATAAAAGAGTCACAAATAGAGTAAACAAACAGCTAAAAAAGTAAAATATTGGTTGATTTAAATGGATTGATTCTTAATGTTAAAAAAATATCATTTTATTTAAAGATAAAAAGAAAAAGATGACATACTGTAACATTAGACATAGATGGTTGCAGATTAAGAGAGTAAGTGAAACTACATTTTAGGACTCATAATTGATGAAGATCTAAACTGAAGGTCTCATATAAATGACACTAAAAGCAACATTTTCAAAACTGTTGCTGCTGTTGCATAAAATAAAGTTCTCACTAAACACTGCAGCATTATTAACCTTGTATAACTCTATAATTGCACCATACCTGATGTACTGTGCGGAAATTTGGGAGTCGACATGTAAAACTTACCTACAGCCATTATTTATTTGACAGAAAAAGGCCTTGAGAATTATCACAGAGTTATTATAAAGAGCCATCAAACCCATTATTTGTTAAACTTAAAGTGTTGTAAATGTATCATATTGTTGAATTAAGTATCCTCAAAGTCATGTATAAAGCAAAGTGCAATGTATTACCTGTAAATATTCAAAGACTGTTTGAGATGAGAACAAGAACTACAACTTAAAAGGAACCGACATGTTTAAAAAACCCAGATTCAGAACCAAAGTTATGGATCGAAGCGTCGCTGTGAAAAGAGTTCATTTATGGAATAGTCATGACAAAGAAATCAAAAGATCAAGTACAATATTGGCATTTAAAAATACATAAAATCCAGTGTAAGGTGTATGTATGAAAAAGAAAACCAGGTTATTGCGCATAAAAAGGAAACTTTCTGTTTACAATTGATTAATAATTGTGATTAAAATGGAATGTATTGATGAAATGTTTCATAGTCACTCTCGATGTTAATAATGCATTTTATTTAAAAGCGTCTTTCAGAACACCCAAGGACACTGTACAAGGTTAAAATGAATAAAAAGCACAAACAAACAATACAATAAAACATATAAAACAAGATCAAAACAAAATCAGAGTGGAGTGATTGGCTATGAGAGGTAGGACAGTCTGAACAGGTTCTGAGTCTGGATTTAAAGAGTGGGAGAGAGTCTATATTCCGGAGGTCAGGAGGGAGAGAGTTCCAGAGCTGAGGAGCAGAGCGGCTGAAGGTTCTGCTCCCCATGGTGATGAGACGGGCAGAGGGGACAGAGAGCTGAAGAGAGGAGGAAGAGCAGAGGGGACAGAGAGCTGAAGAGAGGAGGAAGAGAGGAGGAAGAGCGGAGGGTGTGGGATGGAGTGGCCATGTGGATGAGGTCAGATATGTATGGTGGGGTGAGGTTGTGTAATGCTTTGAAGGTGGTAATGAGTATTTTGAAGTGAATTTGCTGTTTTATGGGGAGCCAGTGGAGTTGTTGTAGTACGGGGGTGATGTGATGGATAGTGGGGGTCCGAGTGATGATCCGGGCTGCAGAGTTCTGTAGGAGCTGCAGTTTCTGAAGGGATTTGTTGGGGAGACCGAAAAGAAGAGAGTTACAGTAATCGATGCGGGAGGTGACAAGGCTGTGGACTAGGACGGCAGTGGTGTGAGGAGTGAGGGAGGGGCGGAGACGAGAGATGTTGCGTAAGTGGAAGTATGCAGACCGGGTGACATTATTGATGTGAGAGTGAAATGAAAGTGTGCTGTCGAGGATGACACCCAGACTCTTGACCTGAGGAGAGGGATGGACAGTTGAGTTATTAATGTTAATGGAGAAACTGTTAGATTTGGAGAGTGTGGATGGAGTGCCTACTAAGAGGACTTCTGTTTTGGAACTATTGAGCATTAGGAAGTTGGAGGAGAACCAAGAGTTGATTTCCTGTAGGCAGAGGGTAAGGGAGAATGGTGGGAGTGATGAGGAGGGTTTGGAGGAAAGGTAGAGCTGGGTGTCATCCGCGTAGCAGTGAAAATTAATGTTATGCTTACGGAAGATATGGCCAAGAGGGAGTATGTAGATGATAAAGAGGAGGGGCCCCAGGACAGAGCCCTGGGGCACCCCCGCGCAGACAGGAAAGGTGTTGGATGTGTGTGATTTGAGATGAATATACTGTGTGCGGTCGGTGAGGTATGAGGTAAACCAGGTGAGGGGGGTGTCAGTAATGCCGATTGAAGATAGTCTATGGAGGAGGGTGCTGTGGGAGATAGTGTCGAAGGCTGCGGTAAGATCAAGGAGGATGAGGATGGAAAGTGAACCAGTATCAGCTGCTATAAGGAGGTCATTGGTGATTTTTATTAGTGCAGTTTCTGTGCTGTGGAGGGGTCGAAAGCCTGATTGGAATAGTTCAAACAGATTGTTATTGCTGAGGTGGGTGTGAAGTTGAGAGGCAACAGTCTTTTCAAGAATTTTGGAGATGAAGGGTAGGTTGGAAATGGGGCGGAGGTTATTGAAATCGTTGGGGTCTATTCCAGTCATAGTGTAAGTATTTCTATCAAATACACGTAAATATAAGAGTAAAAACAGCACATATCATCACACATGCCTTTGACTTCTATTGGAGTCACACTATTTGGAAATGTCATTGTTTGTGTGATTTGTGCAGAGTTGTGTCTTGTGTACCTGTGTCTGTGAGCTCGTGTCCGTCCACCTCCCAGCTCACACTGGCGCCCTGTGGAGAGTAGGAGCTGAGCAGGCAGAGCAGAGAGAGCCTCCCCCCAGAGAGCTGCTGCAGAGAGGGGCCCACGAGAGAGACCGAGGGGGGGCGCACCACCTGCACACAACACACAAAATACACACACTTGTGTTCATATGGATGTGGAATATGTCAATTATTGCCATGAGTTCAATTCATGTATGGACAGAGAAATGGTTCTTAAACTGTGCTCAGGTGCCAAGATAAATGAGTCTTTTTTACTTGATACATTTAGATCCGGTGGTGAGGTATTTTAGTGGAAACAAGACAGCTGTGTGTTTCACTTCCTCTTAACGAGATTTGCCCGTAAAAGATTTGTTGAGAATCATATTAACATAATATATAATTATTTATTATTAATAATAAATTTATTATTATTTTTTACATATATCATTGTTGTAGACCATTGAAGTCATGATGTGTAACAATAAATTTAAAATAAAATGTCCTTTTGAGAATGTGACTTACTGTGAATGATGAGCTGTGTTCCTCCTCCAAACATGAACCACAGTGATACAAAGTGATGAAGAGGCCGTACAAAAACCTCTGTTCTCCTCCACACACTGCTCTCAGCTCACTCACACAACACTCAAAGTCTGGATTCTACTGTTTTACTCATGACTTCTTCCAAACCACCACAATGTTTACATTTGTTACACATTTTATATCTTCACACACATTTTAGTTTTTTACTTTTTTACTTTATTTGGTACCAAATCTGACAGAAACAAGTTTGACATTTTTAGGTGCAAATGTTGAATAGAGGAGTGCATTAATTGTATTAAATCCTACTGAAGTTTCATCTTTGTCATCTTTGATACAGATACTATGGCCCAGGGGCCAAATGCGGCCCTAGATTCATGTTGGCCCTGGGAACTGGCCCAGAAGACCATCTCCAGTTGGAGTGTAGTTTTCTCTGCAGATTTAAGTGTTTTTACCATTAGGTGTGACAGGGAGAACATGCAAACTCTGCACAGAAAGGCCCGGGCAGCAAGGGAGTCGAACCCAGAACCTTGTTAAGGCGTGACCATCCTTAGATTGTGACAGACGTGACTCTTGTGAGGATGAGTGCACACAGGCACTCCAAACATGTCAAGGTAAAAAACCTCCATTAAAATATTGTTGGTCTGTCATAGTACACTCCAGATTTTCTGTTTCTTCCTTATATTCCTCCCCTCACACTGACCTCACTACCTCACTTACCTTATTTGGAATTGTCTGGGCGTGACCATGGCTTCTCCTGCTCCAGGGCCGCCCTGCACACCTGTGTCTCCTCTGCTGACCATCACCTGCATAAAAGCCTGAGCTCTCCACATCATCTCTGCCAGATCCTCAGTTAACCCACGTGCTCCTTTGTCAGCCTGCTTCGTCCTGGGATGGCTTCATTTCTTTGTCCATTCGCCTAGACGACCGGATGAGATAAAGACGGTGTGAGGTGTGAGAGACTTCAGAGAGCTACATCCCAAGCTCTGTACCTCCACCTGTCAGAACTCCTGAATCCACCACTCCATCTGTGCCTGCACGTCCAGCACCACCCCAATGTAAGTGGGCCGTACTCGTCCGCAGAAGAACGTCAGAGGAGAATTACTGCAGGTGAATGTGTCTATCACGTCCAGCCTGGCCATTTCTTTCTTCTTGGTCATGTCCTGTTTGTCCAAAAGTTCCAGCTCATCAGTAAGAGTGGGAGGACTGGTGAGTGAGTCTCCGGTTTCTGAAGTGCATTTCCCACACCTCCAGGTACCTGCACTCCTCAAACTATCACAACAGTAGTGATGGGCGGATCGATACCAAAGTATCGATATATCGATCCTGATGGGGTATTGAATATGCATCGATCCTGGTATTAAAATATCGATACCAAGTCATGTTTTCTTACTGACTTAACTTTCAGTTTATTTAGTTCAAATTCATATGTGTTTTGTTCATTATTCAACCATTGCCACTTGTCAGGCACTACTTTTCCTTCCGCGTTCTCACCGAACGTGGGGTAGTACGTCATCCCGCGATAGACTCACTGCTGTGAGATTTCAGTCAAAGCGGCGCGGGGCTGCGGAAGCCATGGGAGACCGCAAGTGAAGTGTGGTGTGGAGTTACTTCCACACCGTGGACGACAATGTTGCAAAGTGCAGTGTGTGCCAAAAAATGATCCGATATTGTGGCAATACCACAAATTTTAAATAAACACTTGATCACAAATCATAAACCTCAGCATGACGAAATGCTACTGACCAAACGACGACAGGAGGCGAGTCAGGCAGCTCCCTCCAGCACAGCAGCAACAGCAGTACGACAGAGGTCAGCTGCCGGGAGAATCTAGGTAACCATCAAGCATGTAGAAGACTAAGAGTAGTGTATGTGAGAGGAGAATGTATGTGAGAGTGAGAATAGTGATACTTCATTTGTTGTCTTTTTTCATAGGCTGCAAGTGCCCAAATTACAATAGATTTATTTATTTATTTGAAATGGACAATGCACATTAATGAACATAAGTATAAAACAAATGTAAATGTGCCGAATTTTAGCTACAAAGCTAGTTTTCATCCGCAGTCCCTCGGCAGGCAAATACATAAAAATACAACATACAATACAAGCAGCACAAACAAAAGTCTAGTGGTCACATTTGATGTCTGCATTGCCATTTTCATGTCATCAAAGATTTTTTTTCAGATATCTGGTGTTAGAATGTGTGGCGCTAAGCCCCTGGTGGAGCTTTGTGAAGCCAAGGTATCTAGTTAGAGCCAGGTTAGTGTTTGTCTGTAGTATTAAAAAATGTATGAAAGTATCGGTATCGGTATCGATATCGCGATTCAAAAACAAAAATAACTGGTATCGCCCATCCCTACACAACAGACTCTTCCACTAGAAGCACTGAGGACAGAACAGAGCTTCCTGCACAAATCTTATTTGTGAAGCAGGATTTGTGAAATGTTTGTGAAATGTAGCTGTGAGGTCAGGTTATGAGGGTTGGCTTTTCATTCCCTTGGTTCATATGTGTATTTATAAATCCTGAATGCTGTGAATAAATCCATGAATATATTAACCAGAGAAATGTGACAAATCTTTATTTCAGGGTGAGCATGATTCAGTTTGTCCCTGAGAGTCTCTGAAAGTGGAAAGAAAACGTAGCTTTTGGTTATTTAAGCTTACATAGTTGTACACCAATGTTCCCCCTAATTTTTCATGTGTCTGAGCAAACACACTAACTCCCTGAGCGTTCCTTGGACTCCTTTGAGCAACATCCGACATGCACACTGTGGCCACACCAGTATCACACCTGAGATCATGGCAAGTTACAGCTTATGAATCAAATCACTGCTGTTATTTCTGTTAGATTACTTTTAATATAACTGATTTTTTGGTCCACTTCTCAAAAATCTGTTCATGAACTTTGTACATGTTGTATGTCAGTGTGAGGTTATTTTGAAAAATAACCTGTGTATGTACCTGTGTATAAACCTGTAAAACCACATGAAGAGAGATTTTTTCAGCTTGATAAATATAGCCTACATGTAGCTGCAGATTTTTTATGGATGATTGTAGGACCTATAGCACACTATAAGATGGGTTTTTCTCAAAATAATGATCTCCAAAATAAGTATACATTTTTATCAGTTTATATCTTGCTTTTTAATCATTACCCAGTTTAAGTAATTTTGTGAGAGTGACAGAGCTCTGTGGTTTAACGCTCTGGGGAGAGGATTCACACTTCACACAGAAAGTCCTGTCTTTTTGCTCACAAAAACCTATGGCTTGGACAGAAACAAAGAAAACAGCCGAGGATTACATTATGGCTCTACCTGTCTCCTCTTCTGTGCGGGCGGCGCTCCCGTCGGCTGGTGCGGACCTGCCGCTCTGACCCACGGCGATGCGCACGACAACTCTTACTGAAGGAAGCGAGCGAAATGCGATCGAAATGAATCTGTTAGTAGTTGGCTTGTCCCTAACGCATGTGCACATTCACATGTGCAAACTGAATCTATCAGACTGGATTCCGTGTGTCAAACCAGCGCTGTGTTCAGGTTAGATTTTATTTTATGCGCTGAAAAGGATTTGATGTGCGCGCTGAACGTCTGGGCAGTGCGCAATTGCGCACGCGCGCACCTTCGAGGGAACAGTGTTGTACACTGCAAAAAAGCTTGTCCAAAATGTAAGATATAAACACTTACCGGCTGGTAAGTAATGGACTTTCCCCCTGGGGGTTGTGGGTTCAAATCCCCTCCGGGCAATGAGCTCACCAGTGTGGGTCCTTGGGCAAGAACCTTCACGGTACTGCCCCCCGGGCGCCGAAAAAGATGGCTGCTCACTGCTCCTGAAAAGGATGGGTCAAATGCAGAAGTCAAATTTCTCCCGTGTGTCACTGTGTGTCATTGTGTGTGAGACCAATAAAGGCTTAAGCCTAAACTTAATCTTAATCTTAACTTAAATCTATCAGAAAATGACTTAAAAGTAGTGAAATTATCTGTCCATGCAGCAAGATCATTTTACTTGACAAGTTATCTTAAAATAAACTACCTCTACACTAGAATTATGCAGTTTCTGAACTAGTAAGTAGATAATAAATCTGAAAACAAGATTAATAACCTGATAGGAGTTTTAAAATCTTGGCCAGATCAGAGAATTTGCAGTGTATATTTGCAACATTGCTGTAAGGAATAATTATGATTTATTATTAAATTATTTGATGATAGTTGGGAAATGCTGATGGAAACTACAAGAAAAGTTGAATTATTTTAAGTATTTCCACCTCATGAATAATGGTCTTAGATTGTTCATTTAACTCCCATTCTTTAATTCACTGAGGTCAGGGCTTTCAGCTTGTCAGTTTTGTTGGACAGAATGGTATTTTAGAGATATTCTAAAAGTGCTTTTTAAAAAAAAAAAAAAATACTGTGGACAACTAAATAAAATGACCAAATAAATAACAGTGTCTGCAGCATCTGTGTGAAACTCAGTGAAGTGTGAACAGTTTCAGTCTGAGGAGGTTTTTGTACGAGTCTTTTTCATTGTGTGAACGAGCTGTAACCCTGCTGACAGTAATAAACTCCTGCATCTTCAGCCTCAAATCCACTGATGGTCAGAGAATAATCAGATCCTGAACCACTTCCACTGAAACGACTGGAGACTCCAGACTGAAGAGTAGCAGCATATATCAGGAGCTTTGGAGGTCTGTGCCTTTTTGGAGATACCAGTGCAGATAATTAGAAACACTTGAACTGGTCTGACACCTGAGAATAACTGAGGCTCCTCTGTCCACAGCTGCAGCTTTAGGAGTCTGAGTCAGGCTGATTTCTCCTGAAGAACCTGAAAAACAGAAGAAGAGTTATTGAGACAGACCCTGCAGGTGTCCAGAGGAGCAGTGCTGTGACCCAGATGTCCTCACCCCGAACCAGGAGCCCCAGGGCCAGCAGGAACAGCTGCAGGAACATCAGGCTCATTGTGTTGTTGGTGTGGGAGTGGCTCTGAAGGGCCCGCACAGACACTGAGCAGCACTGGGCTCTTAACGGCTGGAGCAGAGAGGCAGCACACATATGCAAAGTCACACAGTGAGAGGAGACAGGCACACAGCTCACACTACTGCCCCCTACTGACCACTACTGCACCCCACTGACACCTACTGCCCCCTACTGACCATTACTGACCACTACTGCCCCACACTGACCACTACTGACCCCTACTGACCACTACTGACCACTACTGCCCCCTACTGACACCTACTGACCACTACTCCCCCCTACTGCCCCCTACTGACCACTACTGACCACTACTGCCCCCTACTGACCACTGCTGACACCTACTCCCCCCTACTGACCACTACTGCCCCCCGCTGACACCTACTGACCACTACTCCCCCCTATTGACCACTACTGATTACGACTGACCGCGATGCGCCACTCAAAGAGCCCATCCTCTTCATCACCTGTTCACTCTCATGTCCTCAGGGAGGAGCTACAGATCTCTGCTGCCAAGTGAGAAAGATTCAACAACAGTTTGAGTCCCTCTGCCATAAGAACACTTATCGAGGCTTTGAACTGAATGTGACTTTTTACTGGACTGTTTTTGTCTCTTTATGTTTCAGTTCCACTATTGACCCTATTAACTACTACTGCCCCCAACTGACCACTGCTGACCCCTACTGACCACTGCTGACCCCTACTGACCACTGCTGACCCCTACTGACCACTGCTGACCCCTACTGACCACGACTGAGCAGAGCTGGGGCAGAGGCAGCACTCGTATCCAAACTCACACAGTGACCTTTGACCCTTTGACGAGACCCTGAAATGGAGAAAGGCTAAACCTAAATATGTTTAATTAGATATTTACTGGTCCAGAGGCACATAAAAGAAAGAGCCCAGGACCCAAAGCAAAGACACCACATTATAAATAAAGAACACATAAAAAGTGTGACTAAAGATCACATTTTGAACTCACTGTGACTTTAGGGGAAGAACTAAATAGAAACTCAAGTGATCTGAATAAATACTTCTGCTGTGGACCACAGGGATGTGTTTTGGCATCCCCAGTATTATGAAGGCAATATATTTCATTTTAATGTAGAAATGAAAACAAAAAGACTTTTTCAGCTTTTGAGTCCTGACCAAAGTGAGTCATTGTTGACAGAGCAGGTCGATTGATTCTGGTGTTTCAGTTTGATTCCGAATTGAGTTTGATTCTCACGTGTTCATGCGCACAGTGTTGTCACAGGAAAAGGTGAAGCCTGGTGTTCTTTCTTAGATACAGAAAGTAAACAGCTCTATAGAGGCTCACTGCTGCTGTATTCTAACAGAGGTGAGTTTTATCTTCAGTCTCTTTTTATTTTACATTGATAGACTCAGAATTGACATAAAAATGAACTTTTAAATACTCCAAACCAGCTTTTCTGCTTTACGCGTGTTCATTAAATACACTTATAATTTACACATGACCTGCAATCTTTTTAAAAACACCATCTCCTCAATTTGACTTTGTAAATAACTCATTTAGACATTATTACGTCTTAACATATTTAGTGGCTAAAAGAGAAGAGCACGAAGAAGAGGAGCAGATACACAAACATGAGAGAGTGAAGAAGAGGAGCAGATACACAAACATGAGAGAGTGAAGAAGAGGAGCAGATACACAAACATGAGAGAGTGAAGAAGAGGAGCAGATACACATAGACTTTCTGTATCGGATCATAAACCACGTGTTCCTCATGAGACACAGGATTTTTTGAATGATTCTGTCCTAAAATCATTAAGACAAATATTTATTCATAGTGACCAATCACTATGGCTCTATTCTGGTTTAATTATAAGAACTGGAAACCGATTTTTGATTTAATTTAGAAAGTTATTTATTTTATTATATATATATATATATATATATATATATATATATATATATATATATATATATATATATATATATATATATATATATATATATATATTATATATATTATTTCTTTCAGATATCTACAACACTAAATGTTGTGATTTATTATTCTTGCTCACTAAAGTTCTGAGCATTAATAACAATGACTTTATTTTTTAATTAATGTGTTAATAGTATAATTTATGTTTTAAGATAAGAACTAATGTTAATTTAAAGAAGTTATCAAAATCAAGGAGAATCAAAAATCGGGAGTCCAAAATCCAAAGTCGGATCAAATCTCAACTTTCCCCAGTTACCATTATATTTTCTTATTTTATCATCTTTCTTGTAACTATAAATGAATAACTCATTCAACAAGAATGAACAGTGTGGTTTTAAATCAGGATGAAGTGAACCCCGCTGCAGAACAACACTGTGTCCCTTTAAAGATCAGACTTTAAAATGGTCGTTAGTGTTACCTTAAACTGACAATTAAATTATAAAACAAAATACTGTTCTTAAATGTTTATTTCCACATAGATATTCCTCCTGTTTTTGCTTGTTCTTTGTTTTCATATTTTTTATCAGTTTGACACTACAAAGTGTTTCATTCTACACTATCACCAACATGACTTTAGAACATGAGTTTTATTCATTTACATTATTTAAACATAATGAATGACTTTACAAATGTATTTATTTATGTTTTTTTTGTTAAAAATAAAATATGTTTAATAAATAAAGTTTTAGTCTGAGCTGAGCTCTCATTATATTTTGTCTTTGTGTGAGTTTAGTGAAGTGAGTCAGTTTCACTTCAGTCTGAGGAGGTTTTTGTACGAGTCTTTTTCACTGTGTGAACACCCACTGACTGTTGATGACATGATCACTCTGACAGTAATACACAGCAGAGTCTTCAGGCTGAACTCCATTGATGGTCAGAGTGAAGTCAGACCCAGATCCACTGCCTGAAAAACGACTGGGGACACCTGAGGCTCGAGTAGACGCAAGATATATAAGAGCTTTAGGAGGCTCTCCATCTCTCTGTTGATACCAGTGTAAGTAGTGCCCATAGCTGCTGTGATAGTACACATTCTGGCTGACAGTACAGCGTATGTTGACAGTGTCCCCCAGGGCGGCCCTCACTGCTCCAGCCTGACTCACTCTCACCTCTCCTCTGGACTCTGAACACACAAACACAAAGCACCTGATGGTTTAGTCTGGTTGGTCTCAGAGGGACGGATGTGGACAGAGGACAGCAGTGGGACTCTCTGGACTTTACCTGTGAAGCAGCAGCAGAGGACAGTCCACATGAGGACGCACACCAAAGTCATGTTGGTGATGAGGAGGCTGTATGTGTCTTGTGTTGTCATGAAGGACAGCTGCCAGTGCTCCAGAGTGCACCTCTCAGGACTATAAAGTGTCCCATTGGACCATGCAGCTGTTCATGCAAAGTGTTTGTCTATGGAAATGAGGCTCCCACACAGACATGGAGCAGACTGAACAGCTGAAAGATCTGAGTCATTACAATCAGACACATATTGGTTAATTTTGTATTTAATGCAGATTTGTATAAAGTTATTTCCTTGTATATCTTTATTAATTTCATATCATCATCGTATGTTGAGGTTGCATTTTATTTTATGTTCATAAAATATTGCAATTTGTATGTATTTATTTTGCTTTTTATTAAGAAAAAAATATGAAGTCTTTCTCTTTCTTGGTAAGCACATTGTCATCTCCGTCTCAACAGTGTGTCCAGTTTAAATGTATAAAAGTAAGCTGTTTGTCAGTTGTTTACGAGTCTCTGTACAGCTGAATGGTTTTGTGGCGTTCTCTGAGCGGCTGCAGGTTTTTGTACGACCACTCCATGAGTTTGTATCACTGTGGTGGACGTTTGGTGGAGGAACCAGACTGGAGCTCAACTGTAAGTCATCTCTTTATGTTCACTTTAAATGATACTTTTGTTTAGTTTGTGATTCATCTGCTTCTATTTCTGAAGCCTGAGTTTATTTGATTGTTTTCTGTTTTATTATAAATACTATTTGGAGTTATGGGTGAGCAGTGTCTTCTTATCATCCCCACAGTAATTCAGCTCATTTTATAGAGAAATGTTTTATTCCCACTCTGACTGTATGGATTTAGTAAAAAAAAATAATAATAATTTAAAGGTTATATTTTTCATTTTTTACTTGTTTATTAAATTGTTGTAACATAATTGAAAGTTCTCGTGAAGAATCCCTCAGTCGTCCAGGTAGAATCCATGACAAAAGTAGAAATTCAATTTGTCAACTGGACAAAGTTTATTAAGTTTAATTAGTTTAGTTTAAGTTTATTAAATAAACTTTGTCCAGTTGAAAAATTGAATTTCTCCTTTTGCCATAATTGAAAGTTATTTACTTTAATTATTAGAAATGTGATTTAAAAAAATATGGATATCATTTTATTTATTTATTTTTCATTTAGTGATCATTTCTGGGGATTTTTTAAAGTTTCTCCTCAGGTCTGAAACTTGTCTGTTGTTCAGCTTCAGTGGAGCTTGTTGCTTCTGTTTTTCACTCATTTGTTTTAAAAGTTACATTTGTAAAAACAAAAAAAAGTATTTAATTTCTGATTTTTATTTCTAAATAACATGACATATATATAATATGTTTAAATGAATATTGACTTTCCTCTTTTTTTTGAAGTAATAAAGTGCAACATTATTGCTCTGAGGCCCACCACCTGAACATTTCTTTGCCTGGAATGTTTTAAATAAATTATTTCAACACTTTCATCTTATATTTATATAATTGCAGGCGTTTGTATTGTCTATTAAATACTGGTTTTGGTGGAGTCTCCTGTTGTGATAATTCCACTGAGAAACTTGTGTGTGTAAGTGTTTGTTTGTGTGTCCACAGTGGGCCGAGTGGAGCCCAGCCTCTGGGTGCTGCCCCCCTCCAGAGAGGAGCTGGCCCAGGGGAAGGCCACCCTCGTGTGCCTGGCCAACAAGGGCTTCCCATCAGACTGGAGCGTGTCCTGGAAGGTGTCCGGTGGCGGTGCGGGCGGGGAGCAGAGCCGGAGCCCCGCGGTGCTGCAAAAGGACGGTCACTACAGCTGGAGCAGCAGCCTGACGCTCCCCGCACAGCAGTGGAGGGAGGGGGGCGTGGCTGTGAGCTGTGAGGCCAGCCAGGGCTCCCAGAGTCCAGTGTCCCACACACTGAGCACACTGCAGTGTTCCCAGGACTGACACAGTCACTGGGATCAGCCTGCAGAGCGCCCCCTGCTGTCAGCTCACGCCTCTACAGCTACAGCTACACTTCACTTACTGCAGCACAGCACACAGGCCTCTGTCCCAACTGGAGCTTCTGCTGAAAATAAAGAGCTGTGCATCAAAAGCATCTTTGTGTCTTTACATTATTTCAGTGGAATTGTTCATTTTTTCTGTCACAGACTTTGGTGTTTTGAATAAATGTAGCTTTGAGGTCAGGTTATGAGGGTTGGCTTTTCATTCACTTGGTTCATATGTGTATTTATAAATACTGAATGCTGTGAATAAATCCATGAATATATTATTCAGGGAAATGTGACAAATCTTTGTTTCAGGATAAACACGGTTCGTTTTGTCCCTGAGAGTCTTTGAGTGTGGAAAGAAAATGTAGCTTTGACTTCAATATTTAGCATCCCTGTAAAGTATAGTTATTAATGATCATTGAAGTAATTATGGTCTAGATGGAAACTGGTGTATAAATATGGGTTCATCGCTTTGTAGTATTTCCAACTCCACATGAATAATGCTCTTAAATTGTTCATTTACCTCCCATTCTGAAACTCACTGGGGTTCAGCCTTTCAACTATTCGGTTTTGTTGGAGGATGTTGTTTTCGTTATTATTATTATTATTATTATTATTATTATTATTATTATTATTATTATTAGTAGTAGTAGTAGTAGTAGTAGTAGTAGTAGTAGTAGTAGTAGTAGTAGTAGTAGTAGTAGTAGTAGTAGTATATCAAATACAATGAACTAGTAAATAAAATGACAAAATCAATTACATCAGCCCTGTCCTGTCCTCGCACTGGCTCCAGTTCAGAATTCATTTTAAAATGTTGGTGTTTGTTTTTAATGCTGTCAGACATCTTGCACCTTCCTACTTGTGTGAGATTTTGACCCCTCATCAACCCAGCAGAGCTCTACGATCTGCTGGGCAACATCTGCTGGAGGTCCCCCGGTCCCGGGGCAAACAGTGGGGTGATCGTTCTTTTGCAGTGGCCGCTCCAAAACTCTGGAACTCTTTGCCCCCTGAGTTACGTTCCATCACTGACCTGCCTCTGTTCAAAGCCAAATTTAAAACATTTTTTAAATATGATAACAGGAGAAGTTCAATTTGTCGCATTTTTAAAATAAAAACAAATAATAAATAAATAAAATAAATAAAAATAAAATAAATAAATAAAACAATTATTTAGGATGGCTTTTAACACTTAGTGGCCCTGTGACACTTTCTTTATTTTAATGGTGTAATGTGTTTTATTGACCTATTCGTATGATGTTTATTTTATTTTTTTATCTTGTTTTTAATGTTGTACAGCACTTTGGTTGGCTTTGGTTGTTGGAAGGTGCTATAGAAATAAAGCTTGATAGATTGATTGAAAATAATGATAACAGTATCTGCAGCATCTGTGTGAAACTCAGTGAAGTGTGAAAAGTTTCAGTCTGAGGAGGTTTTTGTACGAGTCTTTTTCACTGTGTGAACGAGCTGTAACCCTGCTGACAGTAATAAACTCCTGCATCTTCAGCCTCAAATCCACTGATGGTCAGAGTGAAGTCATAGTCATACCCACTTCCACTGAAACGACTGGACACTCCAGACTTAAGAGTAACAGCATTATATATCAGGAGCTTTGGAGGTTCTGTGCCTTTTTGAAGATACCAGGCGAGATAATTAGAAACACTTGAACTGGTCTGACACCTGAGAGTAACTGAGGCTCCTCTGTCCACAGCTGCAGCTTTAGGAGTCTGAGTCAGGCTGATTTCTCCTGAAGAACCTGAAAAACAGAAGAAGAGTTATTGAGACAGACCCTGCATGTGTCCAGAGGAGCAGTGTTGTGACCCAGATGTCCTCACCCCGAACCAGGAGCCCCAGGGCCAGCAGGAACAGCTGCAGGAACATCAGGCTCATTGTGTTGTTGGTGTGGGAGTGGCTCTGAAGGGCCCGCACAGACACTGAGCAGCACTGGGCTCTTAACGGCTGGAGCAGAGAGGCAGCACACATATGCAAAGTCACACAGTGAGAGGAGACAGGCACACAGCTCACACTACTGCCCCCTACTGACCACTACTGGCCACTACTGACCACTGCTGACCCCTACTGACCACTGCTGACCACTGCTGACCCCTACTGACCACGACTGAGCAGAGCTGGGGCAGAGGCAGCACTCGTATCCAAACTCACACAGTGACCTTTGACCTTTTGACGAGACCCTGAAATGGAGAAAGGCTAAACCTAAATATGTTTAATTAGATATTTACTGGTCCAGAGGCACATAAAAGAAAGAGCCCAGGACCCAAAGCAAAGACACCACATTATAAATAAAGAACACATAAAAAGTGTGACTAAAGATCACATTTTGAACTCACTGTGACTTTAGGGGAAGAACTAAATAGAAACTCAAGTGATCTGAATAAATACTTCTGCTGTGGACCACAGGGATGTGTTTTGGCATCCCCAGTATTATGAAGGCAATATATTTCATTTTAATGTAGAAATGAAAACAAAAAGACTTTTTCAGCTTTTGAGTCCTGACCAAAGTGAGTCATTGTTGACAGAGCAGGTCGATTGATTCTGGTGTTTCAGTTTGATTCCGTATTGAGTTTGATTCTCACGTGTTCATGCGCACAGTGTTGTCACAGGAAAAGGTGAAGCCTGGTGTTCTTTCTTAGATACAGAAAGTAAACAGCTCTATAGAGGCTCACTGCAGCTGTATTCTAACAGAGGTGAGTTTTATCTTCAGTCTCTTTTTATTTTACATTGATAGACTCAGAATTGACGTAAAAATGAACTTTTAAATACTCCAAACCAGCTTTTCTGCTTTACGCGTGTTCATTAAATCCACTTATAATTTACACATGACCTGCAATATTTTTAAAAACACCATCTCCTCAATTTGACTTTGTAAATAACTCATTTAGACATTATTACGTCTTAACATATTTAGTGGCTAAAAGAGAAGAGCACGAAGAAGAGGAGCAGATACACAAACATGAGAGAGTGAAGAAGAGGAGCAGATACACACACATGAGAGAGTGAAGAAGAGGAGCAGATACACAAACATGAGAGAGTGAAGAAGAGGAGCAGATACACAAACATGAGAGAGTGAAGAAGAGGAGCAGATACACAAACATGAGAGAGTGAAGAAGAGGAGCAGATACACAAACATGAGAGAGTGAAGAAGAAGAGCAGATACACAAACATGAGAGAGTGAAGAAGAGGAGCAGATACACAAACATGAGAGAGTGAAGAAGAGGAGCAGATACACAAACATGAGAGAGTGAAGAAGAGGAACAGATACACAAACATGAGAGAGTGAAGAAGAGGAGCAGATACACAAACATGAGAGAGTGAAGAAGAGGAGCAGATACACAAACATGAGAGAGTGAAGAAGAGGAGCAGATACACAAACATGAGAGAGTGAAGAAGAGGAGCAGATACACAAACATGAGAGAGTGAAGAAGAGGAGCAGATACACAAACATGAGAGAGTGAAGAAGAGGAGCAGATACACAAACATGAGAGAGTGAAGAAGAGGAGCAGATACACAAACATGAGAGAGTGAAGAAGAGGAGCAGATACACAAACATGAGAGAGTGAAGAAGAGGAGCAGATACACAAACATGAGAGAGTGAAGAAGAGGAGCAGATACACATAGACTTTCTGTATCGGATCATAAACCACGTGTTCCTCATGAGTCACAGGATTTTTTGAATGATTCTGTCCTAAAATCATTAAGACAAATATTTATTCATAGTGACCAATCACTATGGCTCTATTCTGGTTTAATTATAAGAACTGGAAAACTATTTTTGATTTAATTTAGAAAGTTATTTATTTTATTATAAGTTATTTCTTTCAGATATCTACAGCAGGAACACTAAATGTTGTGATTTATTATTCTTGCTAACTAAAGTTCTGAGCATTAATAACAATGACTTTATTTTTTAATTAATGTGTTAATAGTATAATTTATGTTTTAAGACAAGAACTAATGTTAATTTAAAGAAGTTATCAAAATCAAGGAGAATCAAAAATCGGGAGTCCAAAATCCAAAGTCGGATCAAATCTCAACTTTCCCCAGTTACCATTATATTTTCTTATTTTATCATCTTTCTTGTAACTATAAATGAATAACTCATTCAACAAGAATGAACAGTGTGGCTTTAAATCAGGATGAAGTGAACCCCGCTGCAGAACAACACTGTGTCCCTTTAAAGATCAGACTTTAAAATGGTCGTTAGTGTTACCTTAAACTGACAATTAAATTATAAAACAAAATACTGTTCTTAAATGTTTATTTCCACATAGATATTCCTCCTGTTTTTGCTTGTTCTTTGTTTTCATATTTTTATCAGTTTGACACTACAAAGTGTTTCATTCTACACTATCACCAACATGACTTTAGAACATGAGTTTTATTCATTTACATTATTTAAACATAATGAATGACTTTACAAATGTATTTATTTATGTTTTTTCTGTTAAAAATAAAATATGTTTAATAAATAAAGTTTTAGTCTGAGCTGAACTCTCATTATATTTTGTCTTTGTGTGAGTTTAGTGAAGTGAGTCAGTTTCACTTCAGTCTGAGGAGGTTTTTGTACGAGTCTTTTTCACTGTGTGAACACATCCTGACTGTTGATGACATGATCACTCTGACAGTAATACACAGGAGAGTCTTCAGGCTGAACTCCACTGATGGTCAGAGTGAAGTCAGACCCAGATCCACTGCCTGAAAAACGACTGGGGACACCTGAGACTCGATTAGACGCAAGATATATAAGAGCTTTAGGAGGCTCTCCATCTCTCTGTTGGTACCAGTGTAAGTAGTGCCCATAGCTGCTGAGATAGTACACATTCTGGCTGACAGTACAGCGTATGTTGACAGTGTCCCCCAGGGCGGCCCTCACTGCTCCAGCCTGACTCACTCTCACCTCTCCTCTGGACTCTGAACACACAAACACAAAGCACCTGATGGTTTAGTCTGGTTGGTCTCAGAGGGACGGATGTGGACAGAGGACAGCAGTGGGACTCTCTGGACTTTACCTGTGAAGCAGCAGCAGAGGACAGTCCACATGAGGACGCACACCAAAGTCATGTTGGTGATGAGGAGGCTGTATGTGTCTTGTGTTGTCATGAAGGACAGCTGCCAGTGCTCCAGAGTGCACCTCTCAGGACTATAAAGTGTCCCACTGGACCATGCAGCTGTTCATGCAAAGTGTTTGTCTATGGAAATGAGGCTCCCACACAGACATGGAGCAGACTGAACAGCTGCAGGGTCTGTGTCATGATTGTATTTATATAGCACAGATACAGTATACAGTACAGGAACATAGAATAAAATCATGTAATTATTAATATGTAAAAAGTGGAAAACAGAATTACACTCAACCCAAATCTTTTGAGAATCCACAGGTTTAAATCTAGTTTGAAACACAGCAACAGAGTCATCGTTTGTGATGGTCGTTGGCAGAGAACTCCAGAGAATTGGGCCATAGTACATGAAGGCCTCACCAGATCAGGGCTGTATTCATGAGACTGTTCAAAGTTGTTGATTGGATGAACGGAGAGGTCTGAGTGGAGTGAGTTCTAAAAACAGGTCAGAGATGTAGGAAGGAGCCAAAGCATGTAGAGATTTAAAGACCAATAATAATATTTGAAAATCACTTCTTTGTTTAACAGGCAGCGAGTGAAGTGAGAATAAACTGGATGTAATGTGCTCAAAGTGCTGAGTTTTGGTTCAAATTCTAGCAGCAGTATTTTGAATGAACTGGAGTTTGTTTAGTGAGTGATTATTAAGCCAAGAATAAAGTGCACTGCAACAGTTTAACTGAAACAAAAACCTGCACAACTTTCTCAGCATCAGGTTTGAATGGGACACTTCTGATCTTAGAAATATTACGTAAATGGATAAAAGTGATTTTACTAATATTTAAAATGTGTTTCTTAAAAATAACACCAGAGTCGAATGTTATCCCTATCTTTTTTTTTTTTTACTTGGTAGGATAAATGATAAGGTAAGGAGTGAAGCTGTGGGTTGATTTTTTGCCTTAATACTTTTGGGTCGAGAACTAAAATCTAAATCTGTCTATTTGTTTAGTTGGAATTTTATGTTTTGATTAGTTGTGTTTGATTTTAATGTCCTTTTTAAACTCTGTAAAGCACTTTTGGTATCTGTTGTGCTATACAAATAAAGAACATGTGAGTTCATCCAGGTTTTGATTGTGGAGATAGTTTCAGAGGTCATTAAGGGGGTTAAGACTGGAGAGTGAGACAGAGATAATTGAGTCTCATCAGCGTCTGAGCGGTAAGAAACATCATGGACATCAGAGGCAGCATAAAAAGATTCAAATTAAGAGGTCCAAGAATTGACCCTTGTGGAACTCCAAAAGGAACAGCCATGGATTCAGAATTCAAATCACCAATGGCCACAGAGAAAGAGCTTTTATCAATATATGAGGCAGGCAGTCCAGAGCCTTTCCTTTCACACCAATGGAGTTTTAAACAGGTCATGAGAATGTTCTGATCTAAAGTGTCAAAGGCTGCACTGACCACTGACAGCACGAGGATGGAAATATGTTTTTTATCTGTTCGAATTTTTAAGTGATTGACAATTTTAATGAAGGCAGTTTCTGTACTGTTGTGTTTTTCTTTTTGCTTTTTTCATCTTGACTTTATCATTTGTGTGCTGTAACAGAATAATATCTTAAATTTACTTAATAAAAATATGAACTATATTTAGTTGAAATTGTCCTTTTAAATAGTGATATAACATTAATTGTTGTTTCCTGGTGCACATTGTCAGTGTGTCCAGTTTAAATGTATAAAAGTAAGCTGTTTGTCAGTTGTTTACGAGTCTCTGTACAGCTGAATGGTTTTGTGGCGTTCTCTGAGCGGCTGCAGGTTTTTGTACGACCACTCCATGAGTTTGTATCACTGTGGTGGACGTTTGGTGGAGGAACCAGACTGGAGCTCAACTGTAAGTCATCTCTTTATGTTCACTTTAAATGATACTTTTGTTTAGTTTGTGATTCATCTGTTTCTATTTCTAAAGCCTGAGTTTATTTGATTGTTTTCTGTTTTATTATAAATACTGTTTGTGTTTTCTTATCATCCCCACAGTAACTCACCTCAGTTTATTGAGTAATATTGTATTCCCAATCTAACTTTTGAAGTTAATGATTTTGGTATTTTGATATTAATATTAATTTAATTAATTTTAGGATTTAATATTTTAATGCTATTTTAAAATATATATTTTATGTAGTTAATTTAAGTATTTGTTTAAAATTATTATATATATATATATATATATATATATATATATATATATATATATATATATATATATATATATATATATATATATATATATATTGTCAACTTAAACTTCAACGTTTTAGTTTATGTTTAGCTCTGAAACTGTTCTGTTGTTCAGCTTCAGTGGAGCCTCTCGGTTCTGTTTTCACTCAGTTCAGACTTTTTTTCACAACGCCTTTTGTTGTGAAAAAAATATATATATGAATATTCTAGAACATACACATGTTTCTATGAAAGTTGACTTGCTTTTATTTTTTAGAAGATAACTCTTCTTTCTGCTCCCTTTCATTCAATATTTTGTATTGTTATCACAAATGTTGATGTCTTTTTATACTTTATGAATGAAATAAACAAATAAATAAATAAATAAAAATACATAAAATAATTAAAGTCCAGGATCACTGGTGGGAGGCTCACCACCTCCAAATTGCTAAAATGTTATTGCTTTGCCTGGAATGTTCCACAAATTAACATATGTGTCTTTCATGTTCACAATTTACTGGCATTTTTACTGAAAAACACTTTGGTGGAGTCACCTTTTGTCTTTTGACAATTCCATGGAGAAAAACTTACATAGTGTCGATCAAATCTGATGAAAAATGTGCCCTTCAGTGTGTGTGTGTAAGTGTGTGTTTGTGTGTCCACAGTGGGCCGAGTGGAGCCCAGCCTCTGGGTGCTGCCCCCCTCCAGAGAGGAGCTGGCCCAGGGGAAGGCCACCCTCGTGTGCCTGGCCAACAAGGGCTTCCCATCAGACTGGAGCGTGTCCTGGAAGGTGTCCGGTGGCGGTGCGGGCGGGGAGCAGAGCCGGAGCCCCGCGGTGCTGCAAAAGGACGGTCACTACAGCTGGAGCAGCAGCCTGACGCTCCCCGCACAGCAGTGGAGGGAGGGGGGCGTGGCTGTGAGCTGTGAGGCCAGCCAGGGCTCCCAGAGTCCAGTGTCCCACACACTGAGCACACTGCAGTGTTCCCAGGACTGACACAGTCACTGGGATCAGCCTGCAGAGCGCCCCCTGCTGTCAGCTCACGCCTCTACAGCTACAGCTACACTTCACTTACTGCAGCACAGCACACAGGCCTCTGTCCCAACTGGAGCTTCTGCTGAAAATAAAGAGCTGTGGATCAAAAGCATCTTTGTGTCTTTACATTATTTCAGTGGAATTGTTTGTCTGTGATATTTTCTGATGTCACTTTATCACGTCATTTCATGTTAGTTATCATGCTTGCATGGGCACACTTCTATACATCAGACAAACAGTGATGTGTGGAGGTAAATTACACTAAGTCGTCCTCCCTTCAGTACACAGCAGGGTCCCTCAGGGGTCAGTTTGAGGCCTCCTACTCTTCTTACTTTATGTCTATGACCTGCCTAGAGTTTGCCAAAATGTGGACTCAATATGTAATTAAAGCCGCAAGCGGCGTTGTCAGGCCCTCGCACCTGCGGATTATGGGGGTGGGGGGGCATGCTCCATGTCATGTCAACCTAAGCACAGTAGCAGCTTCAGTGCATTTTTTTACAGTTCCCTTGTCTACCGCATGGTGGCGCTATGACATACGAGCAGTTCATTTGCATAAAAATGTTTCTCTTCATCATATACAAGGCTATACCAAATTTCATGTGGTTGGCTCAAGTGGTATGCTCACGATCACCCACTTTGCGTTTAGGGGGATAAAAAATATAAAAACAAATTAGTATGAATTATCAGGAAAAGAAAAAAAGAATATTACAGTGAACAACAAACTAAAAACAAAAATAAAATTAAGTCAACTTGGGGAATAATAAATAGAGTGATAAGCAAGACAATGAAACATCCTTTTCCACACTATTTTGTAGAGAAAAATACTGACATATGATGAAAAAAAACATTTCAAATGAGTTTTGTGAATATTTTGCTAATGTGGGGTCCAGCCTTGCAGATAATCCCTCTAAAATGTTCGATGAAAATATAATCATTGACAATGTGAACAGTATTTTTCTGGATAAGATGGAAAAAGATTAAATCAGGAAAATTGTTAAAAAACTGTGGAAACAAAAGATCAACTGACTGTGAGGGATTGGACATGGTGATTGTGAAAAATATAATTGGAACTAACTGGAAAAAAGAGCAACTGAAATTGACAATGGGAATTATTTCTTAAGCATATTAATTGACCTACAAAAAGCTTTCGATGTAATAAATCATTTAAGATTACTTAAGAAAATGAACAAGTGTGGCATTCGAGGGGCGGCTCATGAATGGAGAGTGAGTTATTTAGAAATCAAAACAAATATGTACAGATCAATGACACAGAATCAGAAAGAGATGATATCAAACGGGGTGTGCCCCAAGGCTCGATTCTTGTGCCCAAATTATTTATTTTATATATGAATGATTTTGGTAAAGTATCTGATCTTGGGAAAATTCTATTTACTGATGATATCTGATGATACAACATTATTTTACAACGGAAAAGATATAAAAGAGTCACAAACAGAGTAAACAAAGAGCTAAAAAAGTAAAATATTGGTTTGATTTAAATGGATTGATTCTTAATGTTAAAAAAAAAAAAAAAAAAAAAAATTTAAAGATAAAAATAAAAATAAAAAAGATGACATACTGTAACATTAGACATAGATGGATGCAGATTAAGAGAGTAAGTGAAACTACATTTTAGGACTCATAATTGATGAAGATCTAAACTGGAGGTCTCATATAAATGACACTAAAAGCAACATTTTCAAAACTGTTGCTGCTGAAGTTCTCACTAAACACTGCAGCATTATTAACCTTGTATAACTCTATAATTGCACCATACCTGATTTACTGTGCAGAAATTTGCACAAAACAGACAGCTGTGTGTTTCACTTCCTCTTAACAAGATTTGCCCGTAAAAGATTTGTTGAGAATCACATTAACATAATATCGTAAATGATGAGAATTACAGAGACATCATAGAGGATTAAAAATGTCAGAAAGCTTTTCAATTATCTCTCATAAATATTCTTAAAACATTTTATTTATTTATTTATTTATTTATTTATTTATTTATTTATTTATTTATTTATTTATTTGACAGGGACAGTGTACATTAATGAACATTCCTGTAAATGTACCAGATTTAGCCAAGAGGCTAGTTTTCATCTGCAGTCCCTGGACAGATGTTACATTGTCAATCTAAGAAAAAAACAGGTTAAAACAATGTACATACAAAATTATTTACACTATTTACATGTTTTCAGGCTCACTCATAGTGACAGTCATGCACACTTAAAACATTAACAATACACACAGCACATACACACACACAGCACACATACATCTGGCACCCCTCAGTAACACAACAAACAGGATAGAACAAAAAGGAAATTAATGTGTGCAGTGCTGATTTTCAATTAGCCACTTTTTTTAAAAGAGTCTTAAAAGTGTGGTATGATTGTGAGTCTCTGATATGTGTGGGAGGATTGTTCCATTGATGTGCTGCATTGATGAAAAATGAGGACTGTCCAAAGGTGCTTTTCCTGAGTGGGATTATGCAGTCCCCTCTAACTGCCCCCCTGTTACTCTAACTGCCCCCCTGTTACTCTAACTGCCCCCCTGGTTACTCTAACTGCCCCCCTGGTTACTCTAACTGCCCCCCTGGTTACTCTAACTGCCCCCCTGGTCACCCGGCTTGAGGAGGATCTTATTGTAATGAACTGTGAAAGTGGGGGTGAAGAGAGACCATTTATAATTTTAAACAGAAGGCAGAGGTTTGTGTATATGATCATATTGTCCCAGTTTTTGAGTTTGAGTTGAGTAATTTGAGTTTGTGTAATATTTCACAGTGATGATATTGGACTGGTTTCTTGTCAAGTGTTTTTATTGTTCTTTTGTATAATGATTGCAGTGGTTTGAGGGTGGTGTTGTTTGTTTTTGACCATGTGGTTAAACAGTATTTGATATGGGAGAGTATCATGGCATGCATATAGACTGGGGCGGCATTGAGTGAGAACTGTACTCTTATGAAACGGAAGTTGGAGAGATGGAATTTAATTTTGACTTTATTGACCTGAGATTTGAAAGTGAGTTTAGTGTCTATTTGTACTAAGAGATATTTGTATTCTTGCACGATTTTGAGTTTATGTCCATCTACAAAGATATCATGATGGGTTATGGGATTAGAGGATTTGGTAAAGAACATTGCTACAGTTTTATTGACGTTGAGTTGCAGGCAGGACTGTTTTAACCAGTTAGAGATGTGAACCATGGATTGTGTGAAGACTTCTGCGACATGTGAGGTGTTTTTGCCATGTGTATATATTACAGTGTCATCTGCATAGAGTTGAATGTGGATGTTGGAACAGACTCCAGGGAGATCATTTATGTAAAGTGAGAACAGTAATGGACCAAGGATAGATCCTTGGGGTACACCGGTGGGACACAGGAGGGGTGGTGACTTGTGACTCTGAATTCGGACTGTCTGTGAGCGGTTTGAGAGGTATGATGCAATCCAATTTAAGCTGTTTGTTGAGAAGTTGAAGTGCCATGCTAGCAGAGTCGGGAGGTACATGCGACACCCCTGTCCCACAGGTATGCTACCCTTGTACTATGCCACCGTGTTGTGAACCGAGTGCTAAACTTATGCATCCTCCTCAACCATGGAGTACCGCTGCTCTCATGACCGATGTCTGGGCGTCAGACCACATGGAAGAGCCTGGCACCGCACTGAGTCTCTCGAAGGACCCGGCGACTGGAGGTGGCGGTGGTCGTGTGGGAAGGTGGTGTGGACCCGGCCCGATCACTGCAGCACTTGATCCACACTTCGAAGGGGACGAGCCAGCGATCGCCATCACGGCTTCGTCGCTGGACGCAAGGCAGGCCAAAATCCACGCACCACAATCAAATCAAACTGCTAGCCGAGCTGATATGGCTGAATGGCTATCGCTAAGGCTTATAAACAGGAAGCGTATTAATCCGGGGATAATAAAACACAGGAAATGGGCGTTGTTTAAAACTGTCAATCACTCCCGGACTATCTGGGATGCTACCGCAAAACCATCAGGACTTCTAGGGGAACATCTTAACATAAGGAGCATTATATCCAAAACGGATCAAATAACTCATCTCCTAGAAAATTCATATCTGGATTTCCTAGGGATGTCGGAGACATGGCTCCACATTCATACACCATCAACTGCCCTAAAAAATATTGGTTACAGTATTTTTAGGAAAGATAGGCAAGGAGCCAAAGGGGGTGGTGTCATGTTATATGTCAAAGACTCCATCCCCTGTCAGGAAATACAGTTTCCAAACCTAGAGCTTGAATGTCTAGGAGTAGAGGTCACCCTGTGCCAAAAAATGTCTTTCACCATTATAGAACTTTACAGACCACCATCCTCGGATAGCAGGTTCTATGAACATTTTGAAGCCCTATTAAAATGTGTAAACATAAAAAAGAGATCATTATAATGGGAGATTTTAACATTAACTGGGAGGATGTGAAAGCAAGAAAAAATCTTAAAGCTATAACTGATAAATATGATCTTGAACAAGTAATAAATGGACCAACTAGAATAACTAACACAATCAGCACCCAAATTGACCTGATCTTTACTAATCGGCCCGAGAGGATCACTAAATCATTTAATATGTTAACTGGTCTCTCGGACCACAACCTGACACCTGTGACCAGAATACTCCATAAAAAAAAGACTTCGAACAAATGTTAGAAAACCAAATACTATTGGAATTCCCAAACACAAAAAAGAACTTTTCAAAACTGCAGTTGAGAATACGGATTGGGATACTATCCTTAGGGAGACAGATGTCGATAAGAACAGTGACCTCTTCCTCACAACTTTAGAAAGTATAATTAATAATTTCACATGTGAAATTAAACATAAAAATAACAAAAGCTCACTTCCTTGGATTAATTCAAATATTATTTAACTCATGAAAGACCGTGATCTCGCATTAAAAACGACACTCAAAACAAAGTTATCAACAGACAGACAGATTTTTACATCATTAAGAAACAAAGTTGTTAAAACTATAAAAAGCTGATTACTTTCTAACTATCATTGAAAATACAAAAGGGAACATCAAGGCAACCTGGGATCAGTTAAAGAAACTCACAGGACAACAAAAGAAAAGTAAAATTCTGGAAATAAAGGTAAACGGACAACTCTTAAACAATCCCAAGGAAATAGCACACACTCTAAATAACTACTTTATTGACTCGGTAGCTACAATCGCAAAGTCCTTTAATCTAGATAGTACACTTGTGAGGCCAACAGCTCCGACTGAGAATCTTTTCAGCATCCAGAGTGTATCTGAAGTTGAAGTCCAGCAAGCCATTAGTGCTTTTAAACCATCAAAGACAAAAGATGCTTTTGGAATGGATACTCTCATGCTGAAGGAGCTCAGTACCACTCTAACCAAACCCATAACAAAAATAATTAATCAGTCCATCTCCCAAGGCACATTCCCTGATAAGACTTTTAAAATCTTGGCCAGATCAAAGAATTTGCAGTGTATATTTGCAACATTGCTGTAAGGAATAATTATGATTTATTATTAAATTATTTGATGATAGTTGGAAAATGCTGATGGAAACTACAAGAAAAGTTTAATTATTTTAAGTATTTCCACCCCATGAATCATGGTCTTAGACTGTTCATTTAACTCCCATTCTCTAATTCACTGAGGTCAGAGCTTTCAGCTTGTCAGTTTTGTTGGACAGAATGGTATTTTAGATACATTCTAAAAGTTCTTTTTTTTTTTTTTTAAATCAAATACTGTGGACAACTAAATAAAATGACCAAATAAATAACACAGTATCTGCAGCATCTGTGTGAAACTCAGTGAAGTGTGAACAGTTTCAGTCTGAGGAGGTTTTTGTACGAGTCTTTTTCACTGTGTGAACGAGCTGTAACCCTGCTGACAGTAATAAACTCCTGCATCTTCAGCCTCAAATCCACTGATGGTCAGAGAGAAGTCTGTCCCATACCCACTTCCACTGAAACGACTGGAGACTCCAGACTGAAGAGTAGCAACATTATATATCAGGAGCTTTGGAGGTTCTGTGCCTTTTTGGAGATACCAGGCAAGATCATTAGAAACACTTGAACTGGTCTGACACCTGAGAGTAACTGAGGCTCCTCTGTCCACAGCTGCAGCTTTAGGAGTCTGAGTCAGGCTGATTTCTCCTGAAGAACCTGAAAAACAGAAGAAGAGTTATTGAGACAGACCCTGCAGGTGTCCAGAGGAGCAGTGCTGTGACCCAGATGTCCTCACCCCGAACCAGGAGCCCCAGGGCCAGCAGGAACAGCTGCAGGAACATCAGGCTCATTGTGTTGT
Source organism: Paratrypauchen microcephalus (assembly GCA_036785185.1). Taxonomy (NCBI): domain Eukaryota; kingdom Metazoa; phylum Chordata; class Actinopteri; order Gobiiformes; family Gobiidae; genus Paratrypauchen; species Paratrypauchen microcephalus. Next base: position 134,353 of record JAVJIX010000058.1, on the reverse strand, counting down.
TGGTGTGGGAGTGGCTCTGAAGGGCCCGCACAGACACTGAGCAGCACTGGGCTCTTAACGGCTGGAGCAGAGAGGCAGCACACATATGCAAAGTCACACAGTGAGAGGAGACAGGCACACAGCTCACACTACTGCCCCCTACTGACCACTACTGCACCCCACTGACACCTACTGCCCCCTACTGACCATTACTGACCACTACTGCCCCACACTGACCACTACTGACCCCTACTGACCACTACTGACCACTACTGCCCCCTACTGACACCTACTGACCACTACTCCCCCCTACTGCCCCCTACTGACCACTACTGACCACTACTGCCCCCTACTGACCACTGCTGACACCTACTCCCCCTACTGACCACTACTGCCCCCCGCTGACACCTACTGACCACTACTCCCCCTATTGACCACTACTGATTACGACTGACCGCGATGCGCCACTCAAAGAGCCCATCCTCTTCATCACCTGTTCACTCTCATGTCCTCAGGGAGGAGCTACAGATCTCTGCTGCCAAGTGAGAAAGATTCAACAACAGTTTGAGTCCCTCTGCCATAAGAACACTTATCGAGGCTTTGAACTGAATGTGACTTTTTACTGGACTGTTTTTGTCTCTTTATGTTTCAGTTCCACTATTGACCCTATTAACTACTACTGCCCCCAACTGACCACTGCTGACCCCTACTGACCACTGCTGACCCCTACTGACCACTGCTGACCCCTACTGACCATGACTGAGCAGAGCTGGGGCAGAGGCAGCACTCATATCCAAACTCACACAGTGACCTTTGACCCTTTGACGAGATCCTGAAATGGAGAAAGGCTAAACCTAAATATGTTTAATTAGATATTTACTGGTACAGAGGCACATAAAAGAAAGAGCCCAGGACCCAAAGCAAAGACACCACATTATAAATAAAGAACACATAAAAAGTGTGACTAAAGATCACATTTTGAACTCACTGTGACTTTAGGGGAAGAACTAAATAGAAACTCAAGTGATCTGAATGCGTGAAAAGTCCCTCAGTCGTCCAGGTAGAATCCATGATCAAAGGAGAAGTTTCAATTTGTCAACTGGACAAAGTTTGTTTGGTTGAAAACGTTTCGCCGCTCATCCGAGAGGCTTCGTCAGCTCTGGCCCTCATGCTGGTTCGACCCTGTTTATATCTAGCTGCAAGGGAGGAGTTAGCTCCCCTGAACAAAGCTTCCCCTGAACAAAGCTTCGTAAAACAAAAGAGAGTAGCGGGGATAGGTCAGAGCTTTGTTCAGGGGAGCTAGCTCCTCCCTTGCAGCTAGATATAAACAGGATCGAACCAGCATGAGGGCCAGAGCTGACGAAGCCTCTCGGATGAGCGGCGAAACGTTTTCAACCAAACAAACTTTGTCCAGTTGACAAATTGAAACTTCTCCTTTGATCAAGTGATCTGAATAAATACTTCTGCTGTGGACCACAGGGATGTGTTTTGGCATCCCCAGTATTATGAAGGCAATATATTTCATTTTAATGTAGAAATGAAAACAAAAAGACTTTTTCAGCTTTTGAGTCCTGACCAAAGTGAGTCATTGTTGACAGAGCAGGTCGATTGATTCTGGTGTTTCAGTTTGATTCCGTATTGAGTTTGATTCTCACGTGTTCATGCGCACAGTGTTGTCACAGGAAAAGGTGAAGCCTGGTGTTCTTTCTTAGATACAGAAAGTAAACAGCTCTATAGAGGCTCACTGCTGCTGTATTCTAACAGAGGTGAGTTTTATCTTTCAGTCTCTTTTTATTTTACATTGATAGACTCAGAATTGACATAAAAATGAACTTTTAAATACTCCAAACCAGCTTTTCTGCTTTACGCGTGTTCATTAAATCCACTTATAATTTACACATGACCTGCAATCTTTTTAAAAACACCATCTCCTCAATTTGACTTTGTAAATAACTCATTTAGACATTATTACGTCTTAACATATTTAGTGGCTAAAAGAGGAGAGCACGAAGAAGAGGAGCAGATACACAAACATGAGAGAGTGAAGAAGAGGAGCAGATACACAAACATGAGAGAGTGAAGAAGAGGAGCAGATACACAAACATGAGAGAGTGAAGAAGAGGAGCAGATACACAAACATGAGAGAGTGAAGAAGAGGAGCAGATACACATAGACTTTCTGTATCGGATCATAAACCACGTGTTCCTCATGAGTCACAGGATTTTTGAATGATTCTGTCCTAAAATCATTAAGACAAATATTTATTCATAGTGACCAATCACTATGGCTCTATTCTGGTTTAATTATAAGAACTGGAAACCGATTTTTTATTTAATTTAGAAAGTTATTTATTTTATTATATATATTATTATATATTATATATATATATATATATATATATATATATATATATATATATATATATATATATATATATATATATATATATATATATATATATATATATACTATATAAAATATATATACTATATTTTATATAGTATATATATTATTTCTTTCAGATATCTACAGTAGGAACGCTAAATGTTGTGATTTATTATTCTTGCTAACTAAAGTTCTGAGCATTAATAACAATGACTTTATTTTTTAATTAATGTGTTAATAGTATAATTTATGTTTTAAGATAAGAACTAATGTTAATTTAAAGAAGTTATCAAAATCAAGGAGAATCAAAAATCGGGAGTCCAAAATCCAAAGTCGGATCAAATCTCAACTTTCCCCAGTTACCATTATATTTTCTTATTTTATCATCTTTCTTGTAACTATAAATGAATAACTCATTCAACAAGAATGAACAGTGTGGCTTTAAATCAGGATGAAGTGAACCCCGCTGCAGAACAACACTGTGTCCCTTTAAAGATCAGACTTTAAAATGGTCGTTAGTGTTACCTTAAACTGACAATTAAATTATAAAACAAAATACTGTTCTTAAATGTTTATTTCCACATAGATATTCCTCCTGTTTTTGCTTGTTCTTTGTTTTCATATTTTTATCAGTTTGACACTACAAAGTGTTTCATTCTACACTATCACCAACATGACTTTAGAACATGAGTTTTATTCATTTACATTATTTAAACATAATGAATGACTTTACAAATGTATTTATTTATGTTTTTCTGTTAAAATATAATATGTTTAATAAATAAAGTTTTAGTCTGAGCTGAACTCTCATTATATTTTGTCTTTGTGTGAGTTTAGTGAAGTGAGTCAGTTTCACTTCAGTCTGAGGAGGTTTTTGTACGAGTCTTTTTCACTGTGTGAACACATACTGACTGTTGATGACATGAAAACTCTGACAGTAATACACAGCAGAGTCTTCAGGCTGAACTCCATTGATGGTCAGAGTGAAGTCAGACCCAGATCCACTGCCTGAAAAACGACTGGGGACACCTGAGACTCGATTAGACGCACGATATATAAGAGCTTTAGGAGGCTCTCCATCTCTCTGTTGGTACCAGTGTAAGTAGTGCCCATAGCTGCTGAGATAGTACACATTCTGGCTGACAGTACAGCGTATGTTGACAGTGTCCCCCAGGGCGGCCCTCACTGCTCCAGCCTGACTCACTCTCACCTCTCCTCTGGACTCTGAACACACAAACACAAAGCACCTGATGGTTTAGTCTGGTTGGTCTCAGAGGGACGGATGTGGACAGAGGACAGCAGTGGGACTCTCTGGACTTTACCTGTGAAGCAGCAGCAGAGGACAGTCCACATGAGGACGCACACCAAAGTCATGTTGGTGATGAGGAGGCTGTATGTGTCTTGTGTTGTCATGAAGGACAGCTGCCAGTGCTCCAGAGTGCACCTCTCAGGACTATAAAGTGTCCCATTGGACCATGCAGCTGTTCATGCAAAGTGTTTGTCTATGGAAATGAGGCTCCCACACAGACATGGAGCAGACTGAACAGCTGCAGGGTCTGTGTCATGATTGTATTTATATAGCACAGATACAGTATACAGTACAGGAACATAGAATAAAATCATGTAATTATTAATATGTAAAAAGTGGAAAACAGAATTACACTCAACCCAAATCTTTTGAGAATCCACAGGTTTAAATCTAGTTTAAAACACAGCAACAGAGTCAGCGTTTGTGATGGTCGTTGGCAGAGAACTCCAGAGAATTGGGCCATAGTACATGAAGGCCTCACCAGATCAGGGCTGTATTCATGAGACTGTTCAAAGTTGTTGATTGGATGAACGGAGAGGTCTGAGTGGAGTGAGTTCTAAAAACAGGTCAGAGATGTAGGAAGGAGCCAAAGCATGTAGAGACTTAAAGACCAATAATAATATTTGAAAATCACTTCTTTGTTTAACAGGCAGCGAGTGAAGTGAGAATAAACTGGATGTAATGTGCTCAAAGTGCTGAGTTTTGGTTCAAATTCTAGCAGCAGTATTTTGAATGAACTGGAGTTTGTTTAGTGAGTGATTATTAAGCCAAGCATAAAGTGCACTGCAACAGTTTAACTGAAACAAAAACCTGCACAACTTTCTCAGCATCAGGTTTGAATGGGACACTTCTGATCTTAGAAATATTACGCAAATGGATAAAAGTGATTTTACTAATATTTAAAATTTGTTTCTTAAAAATAACACCAGAGTCGAATATTATCCCTGTCTTTTTTTTTTTTTTTTTTTTACTTGGTAGGATAAATGATAAGGTAAGGAGTGAAGTTGTGGGTTGATTTTTTGCCTTAATACTTTTGGGTCGAGAACTAAAATCTAAATCTGTCTATTTGTTTAGTTGGAATTTTATGTTTTGATTAGTTGTGTTTGATTTTAATGTCCTTTTTAAACTCTGTAAAGCACTTTTGGTATCTGTTGTGCTATACAAATAAAGAACATGTGAGTTCATCCAGGTTTTGATTGTGGAGATAGTTTCAGAGGTCATTAAGGGGGTTAAGACTGGAGAGTGAGACAGAGATAATTGAGTCTCATCAGCGTCTGAGCGGTAAGAAACATCATGGACATCAGAGGCAGCATAAAAAGATTCAAATTAAGAGGTCCAAGAATTGACCCTTGTGGAACTCCAAAAGGAACAGCCATGGATTCAGAATTCAAATCACCAATGGCCACAGAGAAAGAGCTTTTATCAATATATGAGGCAGGCAGTCCAGAGCCTTTCCTTTCACACCAATGGAGTTTTAAACAGGTCATGAGAATGTTCTGATCTAAAGTGTCAAAGGCTGCACTGACCACTGACAGCACGAGGATGGAAATATGTTTTTTATCTGTTCAAATTTTTAAGTGATTGACAATTTTAATGAAGGCAGTTTCTGTGTGTTTTTCTTTTTTGCTTTTTTCATCTTGACTTTATCATTTGTGTGTTGTAACAGAATAATATCTTAAATTTATTTAATAAAAATATGAACTATATTTAGTTGAAATTGTCCTTTTAAATAGTGATATAACATTAATTGTTGTTTCCTGGTGCACATTGTCAGTGTGTCCAGTTTAAATGTATAAAAGTAAGCTGTTTGTCAGTTGTTTACGAGTCTCTGTACAGCTGAATGGTTTTGTGGCGTTCTCTGAGCGGCTGCAGGTTTTTGTATGACCACTCCATGAGTTTGTATCACTGTGGTGGACGTTTGGTGGAGGAACCAGACTGGAGCTCAACTGTAAGTCATCTCTTTATGTTCACTTTAAATGATACTTTTGTTTAGTTTGTGATTCATCTGTTTCTATTTCTAAAGCCTGAGTTTATTTGATTGTTTTCTGTTTTATTATAAATACTGTTTGTGTTTTCTGATCATCCCCACAGTAACTCACCTCAGTTTATTGAGAAATATTGTATTCATATTTTAATTTTATTTTAAAATATATATTTTATGTAGTTAATTTAAGTATTTGTTTAAAATTATAGATCATAATCGAACATTATTTCATTTATGTGTTAGTGTTAAATATATATATGATATTTGAAAAAAAAAAAAAAAAAATATATATATATATATATATATATATATTGTCAACTTAAACTTCAACGTTTTAGTTTATCTTTAGCTCTGAAACTGTTCTGTTTTTCAGCTTCAGTGGAGCCTCTCGGTTCTGTTTTCACTCAGTTCAGGCTTTTTTTTTCACAACGACTTTTGTTGTGAAAAAAAATATATATATATATTAATATTCTAGAACAATACCCATGTTTCTATGAAAGTTGACTTGCTTTTATTTTTTAGAAATAATTAAAATCCAGGATCACTGGTGGGAGGCTCACCACCTCCAAATTGCTAAAATGTTTTTGCTTTGCCTGGAATGTTCCACAAATTAACATATGTGTCTTTCATGTTCACAATTACTGGCATTTTTACTGAAAAACACTTTGGGGGGGTCACCTTTTGTCTTTTTCTGGACAATTCCATGGAGAAAAACGTACATAGTGTCGATCAAATCTGATGAAAAATGTGCCCTTCAGTGTGTGTGTGTAAGTGTGTGTTTGTGTGTCCACAGTGGGCCGAGTGGAGCCCAGCCTCTGGGTGCTGCCCCCCTCCAGAGAGGAGCTGGCCCAGGGGAAGGCCACCCTCGTGTGCCTGGCCAACAAGGGCTTCCCATCAGACTGGAGCGTGTCCTGGAAGGTGTCCGGTGGCGGTGCGGGCGGGGAGCAGAGCCGGAGCCCCGCGGTGCTGCAAAAGGACGGTCACTACAGCTGGAGCAGCAGCCTGACGCTCCCCGCACAGCAGTGGAGGGAGGGGGGCGTGGCTGTGAGCTGTGAGGCCAGCCAGGGCTCCCAGAGTCCAGTGTCCCACACACTGAGCACACTGCAGTGTTCCCAGGACTGACACAGTCACTGGGATCAGCCTGCAGAGCGCCCCCTGCTGTCAGCTCACGCCTCTACAGCTACAGCTACACTTCACTTACTGCAGCACAGCACACAGGCCTCTGTCCCAACTGGAGCTTCTGCTGAAAATAAAGAGCTGTGCATCAAAAGCATCTTTGTGTCTTTACATTATTTCAGTGGAATTGTTTGTCTGTGATATTTTCTGGTGTCACTTTATCACGTCATTTCATGTTAGTTATCATGCTTACATGGGCACACTTCTATATATCAGACAAACAGTGATGTGTGGAGGTAAATTACACTAAGTCGTCCTCCCTTCAGTACACAGCAGGGTCCCTCAGGGGTCAGTTTGAGGCCTCCTACTCTTCTTACTTTATGTCTATGACCTGCCTAGAGTTTGCCAAAATGTGGATTCAAGATGTAATTATGTATAACACGTGTCTAATGTTCACATGAGCTCAAAGTGCCAAAGAGGCTGCACTTCCACTCTCTGTAGCTTTGGATGATTCACAAACCGGAGATTCATGTCTTTGCTTAAAATAAATATATAAAAATGAAAAATTCTATGTTCTTTCGCAAATCAACAACTTTGGTCTTAGTTGGAGGCAACCAATAAATGAGCAAGGCAAGTTTATTTGTATAGTATAATTCAAACATACAGAGAGACATGTGCATGCATCGGCGTCTGTGTTGCGAGTTAGATCGACTCCTAAAACAAATAGTTTGAGTACAAGTAAATACAAACACAAAATAAAACAGAGAAAATTGTGAAATTGTCAAGGAACAGACCAATGAAAGCCCTAAAGGCACTTAATGAAGATCTTAAAACACAAAGTTGGGATGTAGTTTATGTCAGTGATGTCAATCAAGCATACGACTCTTTTATAGATACAGAGATAAAGTTTTATTATAAAAATTGCCCTTTAGTAACCTGCCGACAGAAAAGGGAAGACAACCCATGGATGACCAAAGGAATAAAAAATGCATGTAAAAAGAAAAAAATATCTGTACATGTTTTTGAAAACACAAACAGGAGAGACAGAAAACAAGTATAAAAATATAAAAACAAATTAGTATGAATTATCAAGAAAAGAAAAAAGAATATTACAGTGAACAACAAAATAAAAACAAAAATAAAATTAAGTCAACTTGGGGAATAATAAATAGAGTAATAAGCAAGACAATGAAACATCCTTTTCCACACTGTTTTGTAGAGAAAAATACTGACATATGATGAAAAAAACATTTCAAATGAGTTTTGTGAATATTTTGCTAATGTGGGGTCCAGCCTTGCAGATAATCCCTCTAAAATGTTCGATGAAAATATAATCATTGACAATGTGAACAGTATTTTTCTGGACAAGGTGGAAAAAGATTAAATCAGGAAAAATGTTAAAAACTGTGGAAACAAAAGATCAACTGACTGTGAGGGATTGGACATGGTGATTGTGAAAAATATAATTGGAACTAACTGAAAAAAGAGCAACTGAAATTGACAATGGGAATTATTTCTTAAGCATATTAATTGACCTACAAAAAGCTTTCGATGTAATAAATCATTCAAGATTACTTAAGAAAATGAACAAGTGTGGCATTCGAGGGGCGGCTCATGAATGGAGAGTGAGTTATTTAGAAAACAAAACAATATGTACAGATCACTGACACAGAATCAGAAAGAGATGATATCAAACGGGGTGTGCCCCAAGGCTCGATTCTTGGGCCCAAATTATTTATTTTATATATGAATGATTTTGTTAAAGTATCTGATCTTAGGAAAATTCTATTTGCTGATGTGTGAAGAATCCCTCAGATTCCTCTTCTCTGCTAACCTTCTCGTGTCCTTTTCCAGCTTTCTTACCAGTCCAATGATGTTTGGCTCGTAGTTGTTCTTAAGATGTGTGAAGAATTTGCTGATGATACAACATTATTTTACCACGGAAAAGATATAAAAGAGTCACAAATAGAGTAAACAAACAGCTAAAAAAGTAAAATATTGGTTGATTTAAATGGATTGATTCTTAATGTTAAAAAAAGATCATTTTATTTAAAGATAAAAAGAAAAAGATGACATCCTGTAACATTAGACATAGATGGATGCAGATTAAGAGAGTAAGTGAAACGACATTTTAGGACTCATAATTGATGAAGATCTAAACTGAAGGTCTCATATAAATGACACTAAAAGCAACATTTTCAAAACTGTTGCTGCTGTTGCATAAAATAAAGTTCTCACTAAACACTGCAGCATTATTAACCTTGTATAACTCTATAATTGCACCATACCTGATGTACTGTGCGGAAATTTGGGAGTCGACATGCAAAACTTACCTACAGCCATTATTTATTTGACAGAAAAAGGCCTTGAGAATTATCACAAAGAGTTATTATAAAGAGCCATCAAACCCATTATTTGTTAAACTTGTTAAACCTTTTAAATAAAATGTATTTTAGATAAGATAAGATAAGCCTTTATTGATCTCACACAGGAGAAATTTACTCGCCACAGTAGCTCCAGGACAATTGGACAGGAGGGAAAAAGTGCATGCAGGCAGGGATGGGATAAAGTAAGTAAAAAATAGTGCAAATAGTAATACGTAATAATAATAATAATAATAATGGAAAATAGGAATAATGATAATAGTAACAACAAGCATCAACATGAAAAAGGAGGATATTGCACGTCTGGCCAATATGTTAGAATTATACAGTCTGATGGTGGTGGGGATGAAGGATCTGCGGTAGCGCTCCTTCTTGCACTGGGGGTGTCTTAGTCGGCTGCTGAAGGAGCTGCTCAGCTCCTCTACAGTCCGGTGCAGAGGGTGAGAGGTGTCGTCCTTAATGGACATGAATTTGGCCAGTACCCTCCTCTCAGCCACCTCCTCTACAGAGTCCAGAGGACAGCCCAGGACAGAGCTGGCCCTCTTAACCAGCTTATTCAGTCTTTTTCTGTCCCGTTCTGTGCTGCTCGGGGCCCAGCAGACGACAGCGTAGAGGAGAGCAGAGGCCACCACAGAGTCATAAAAAGTCTTGAGCAGAGGCCTGCACACTCCAAAGGAACTCAGTCTCCTCAGGAGGTGGAGGCGACTTTGGCCCTTCTTGTACAGGGCGTCAGTGTTGTGGGACCAGTCCAGTTTATTGTTGAGGTGAACACCCAGGTACTTGAAACTGTCCACAGTCTCTATGTCCTGCCCCTGGATGTTCACCGGTGAGTGAGGTAGTGGTGTCCTTTTAGCTTGAGCTGTTTAGATTTCTGACCGACTTCAATGTATAGTTTTATTACTTCACAAAGATGTTATTTTGTAATTTGGTAAACTTCTGAATAATTTTTACTATGTACTAAATGTTTTACTACTAAATTTTTACTACAGTACTAAATGTACTGTATATTTTTGGTTTGAAATGATGTTCTGTGATGTGAGAACAACTAACATGCATTTTTATTTCATGAAAACTGTAAACGAGGCAAAACTATTACTGCAGTCATAGTGTAAGTATTTCTATCAAATACACATAAATATAAGAGTAAAAACAGCACATATCATCACACATGCCTTTGACTTCTATTGGAGTCACACTATTTGGAAATGTCATTGTTTGTGTGATTTGTGCAGAGTTGTGTCTTGTGTACCTGTGTCTGTGAGCTCGTGTCCGTCCACCTCCCAGCTCACACTGGCGCCCTGTGGAGAGTAGGAGCTGAGCAGGCAGAGCAGAGAGAGCCTCCCCCCAGAGAGCTGCTGCAGAGAGGGGCCCACGAGAGAGACCGAGGGGGGGCGCACCACCTGCACACAACACACAAAATACACACACTTGTGTTCATATGGATGTGGAATATGTCAATTATTGCCATGAGTTCAATTCATGTATGGACAGAGAAATGGTTCTTAAACTGTGCTCAGGTGCCAAGATAAATGAGTATTTTTTACTTGATACATTTAGATCCGGTGGTACACAGAAAGCTCAATATTTCAACATTCAAATCAGAAAAAAACTGAGCTAATCAACATCAGCGAAAAGCTACAAAAGCAGGTGCATAGGCCAATTTACAATGTTTAAACAAGGAGCCCAAATCAACACCAATCTCATAATGAACCAAAAATACTTTACACTGGCTGAAGAACTCCACAATAGGAGCTATAATGAACTCTTTATTTGATTTATGATGTTTTAAGAGGTATTTTAGTGGAAACAAGACAGCTGTGTGTTTCACTTCCTCTTAATAATAATAATAATAATGCATTTTATTTAAAAGCGTCTTTCAGAACACCCAAGGACACTGCACAAGGTTAAAAATGAATAAAAAGCACAAACAAACAATACAATAAAACATAAAAAACTAAATAAAAACAAAATCAGAGTGGAGTGATTGGCTATGAGAGGTAGGACAGTCTGAACAGGTTCTGAGTCTGGATTTAAAGAGTGGGAGAGAGTCTATATTCCGGAGGTCAGGAGGGAGAGAGTTCCAGAGCTGAGGAGCAGAGCGGCTGAAGGTTCTGCTCCTCATGGTGATGAGACGAGCAGAGGGGACAGAGAGCTGAAGAGAGGAGGAAGAGCGGAGGGGACAGAGAGCTGAAGAGAGGAGGAAGAGAGGAGGGTGCGGGATGGAGTGGTGATGTGGACGAGGTCACATATGTATGGTGGGGCGAGGTTGTGTAATGCTTTGAAGGTGGTAATGAGTATTTTGAAGTGAATTTGCTGTTTTATGGGGAGCCAGTGGAGTTGTTGTAGTACGGGGGTGATGTGATGGATAGTGGAGGTCCGAGTGATGATCCGGGCTGCAGAGTTCTGTAGGAGTTGCAGTTTCTGAAGGGATTTGTTGGGGAGACCAAAAAGAGTTACAGTAATCGATGCGAGAGGTGACAAATTCCGTAAAAATCCGTAAAAGAATCGTTGAGAATCATGTTAATATATTGTAAATGATGTAGAATTACAAACACATCATAGAGGATGAAAAATATCAGAAAGCTTTTCAATTATCTCTCATAAATATTCTGTTTTTATATTCCAAGCTCAGATTTTGTCATATTTTTTTTCAATATATTATTATGATTATTATTATAATTTATATATGTATTTTATTTTTTTTATTATTATTTTTTTTTACAAATATCAGTGTTGTAGACCATTGAAGTCATGATGTGTAACAATAAATTTAAAATAAAATGTCCTTTTGAGAATGTGACTTACTGTGAATGATGAGCTGTGTTCCTCCTCCAAACATGAACCACAGTGATACAAAGTGATGAAGAGGCCGTACAAAAACCTCTGTTCTCCTCCACACACTGCTGAGGACAGTGAGGTTCAGATCTTAGCCAGGGAAAAGAACTGGTTTGAGAGGGGAGTTAAAGAGGCTATTTTTGTCAAAAAAGAGAATCCGTCATTAAACAGAAATGGGGGAGTGAGACATAACTTGTCTCCCATTTATAATGCGATTCTTAGACCAGTCAAACAGAGCCAGGGCAGAGGGGTGGAGAGGGTCGTTAGACGTTGAATAGGGGGTCGAAACAGCCGTCAGAGTAATTTGAAAAACAAAGAGACAGATTAGGGGGGATCGTTTTCAGAGCTTTTGTCATTGTCGGACGCGCCTCCCGGCAGCTAGATATAAGCAGGGTCTAACCAGTTCAATAACCAGAGCTGACGAAGCCTCTCGGATGAGCGGCGAAACGTTTTCAACCAAACAAACTTTGTCCAGTTGACAAATTGAACTTCTCCTTTGATCATCTTTCTTGTAACTATAAATGAATAACTCATTCAACAAGAATGAACAGTGTGGCTTTAAATCAGGATGAAGTGAACCCCGCTGCAGAACAACACTGTGTCCCTTTAAAGATCAGACTTTAAAATGGTCGTTAGTGTTACCTTAAACTGACAATTAAATTATAAAACAAAATACTGTTCTTAAATGTTTATTTCCACATAGATATTCCTCCTGTTTTTGCTTGTTCTTTGTTTTCATATTTTTATCAGTTTGACACTACAAAGTGTTTCATTCTACACTATCACCAACATGACTTTAGAACATGAGTTTTATTCATTTACATTTTTTAAACATAATGAATGACTTTACAAATGTATTTATTTATGTTTTTTCTGTTAAAAATAAAATATGTTTAATAAATAAAGTTTTAGTCTGAGCTGAACTCTCATTATATTTTGTCTTTGTGTGAGTTTAGTGAAGTGTGTCAGTTTCACTTCAGTCTGAGGAGGTTTTTGTACGAGTCTTTTTCACTGTGTGAACACATCCTGACTGTTGATGGAGTGATAACTCTGACAGTAATACACAGCAAAGTCTTCAGGCTGAACTCCACTGATGGTCAGAGTGAAGTCAGACCTAGATCCACTGCCTCCTGAAAAACGACTGGGGACACCTGAGACTCGATAAGACGCAAGATATATAAGAGCTTTAGGAGGCTCTCCATCTCTCTGTTGATACCAGTATAAGAAGTGCCCATAGCTGCTGTCATAGTACACATTCTGGCTGACAGTACAGCGTATTTTGGCGGTGTGCCCCAGGGCGGCCCTCACTGCTCCAGCCTGACTCACTCTCACCTCTCCTCTGGACTCTGAACACACAAACACAAAGCACCTGATGGTTTAGTCTGGTTGGTCTCAGAGGGACGGATGTGGACAGAGGACAGCAGTGGGACTCTCTGGACTTTACCTGTGAAGCAGCAGCAGAGGACAGTCCACATGAGGACGCACACCAAAGTCATGTTGGTGATGAGGAGGCTGTATGTGTCTTGTGTTGTCATGAAGGACAGCTGCCAGTGCTCCAGAGTGCACCTCTCAGGACTATAAAGTGTCCCACTGGACCATGCAGCTGTTCATGCAAAGTGTTTGTCTATGGAAATGAGGCTCCCACACAGACATGGAGCAGACTGAACAGCTGCAGGGTCTGTGTCATGATTGTATTTATATAGCACAGATACAGTATACAGTACAGGAACATAGAATAAAATCATGTTATTATTAATATGTAAAAAGTGGAAAACAGAATTACACTCAACCCAAATCTTTTGAGAATCCACAGGTTTAAATCTAGTTTGAAACACAGCAACAGAGTCAGCGTTTGTGATGGTCGTTGGCAGAGAACTCCAGAGAATTGGGCCATAGTACATGAAGGCCTCACCAGATCAGGGCTGTATTCATGAGACTGTTCAAAGTTGTTGATTGGATGAACGGAGAGGTCTGAGTGGAGTGAGTTCTAAAAACAGGTCTGAGATGTAGGAAGGAGCCAAAGCATGTAGAGATTTAAAGACCAATAATAATATTTGAAAATCACTTCTTTGTTTAACAGGCAGCGAGTGAAGTGAGAATAAACTGGATGTAATGTGCTCAAAGTGCTGAGTTTTGGTTCAAATTCTAGCAGCAGTATTTTGAATGAACTGGAGTTTGTTTAGTGAGTGATTATTAAGCCAAGCATAAAGTGCACTGCAACAGTATAACTGAAACAAAAAACTGCACAACTTTCTCAGCATCAGGTTTGAATGGGACACTTCTGATCTTAGAAATATTACGCAAATGGATAAAAGTGATTTTACTAATATTTAAAATGTGTTTCTTAAAAATAACACCAGAGTCAAATATTATCCCTGTCTTTTTTATTTTTTTTTTATTTTTTACTTGGTAGGATAAATGATAAGGTAAGGAGTGAAGTTGTGGGTTGATTTTTTGCCTTAATACTTTTGGGTCGAGAACTAAAATCTAAATCTGTCTATTTGTTTAGTTGGAATTTTATGTTTTGATTAGTTTGTGTTTGATTTTAATGTCTTTTTCTTACTCTGTAAAGCACTTTTAGTATCTGCTGTGCTATACAAATAAAGAACATGTGAGTTCATCTAGGTTTTGATTGTGGAGATAGTTTCAGAGGTCATTAAGGGGGTTAAGACTGGAGAGTGAGACAGAGATAATTAAGTCTCATCAGCGTCTGAGCGGTAAGAAACATCATGGACATCAGAGGCAGCATAAAAAGATTCAAATTAAGAGGTCCAAGAATTGACCCTTGTGGAACTCCAAAAGGAACAGCCATGGATTCAGAATTCAAATCACCAATGGCCACAGAGAAAGAGCTTTTATCAATATATGAGGCAGGCAGTCCAGAGCCTTTCCTTTCACACCAATGGAGTTTTAAACAGGTCATGAGAATGTTCTGATCTAAAGTGTCAAAGGCTGCACTGACCACTGACAGCACGAGGATGGAAATATGTTTTTTATCTGTTCGAATTTTTAAGTGATTGACAATTTTAATGAAGTCAGTTTCTGTACTGCTTTTTTCATCTTGACTTTATCATTTGTGTGCTGTAACAGAATAATATCTTAAATTTACTTAATAAATATATGAACTATATTTAGTTGAAATTGTCCTTTTAAATAGTGATATAACATTAATTGTTGTTTCCTGGTGCACATTGTCAGTGTGTCCAGTTTAAATGTATAAAAGTAAGCTGTTTGTCAGTTGTTTACGAGTCTCTGTACAGCTGAATGGTTTTGTGGCGTTCTCTGAGCGGCTGCAGGTTTTTGTACGACCACTCCATGAGTTTGTATCACTGTGGTACACGTTTGGTGGAGGAACCAGACTGGAGCTCAACTGTAAGTCATCTCTTTATGTTCACTTTAAATGATACTTTTGTTTAGTTTGTGATTCATCTGTTTCTATTTCTAAAGCCTGAGTTTATTTGATTGTTTTCTGTTTTATTATAAATACTATTTGGAGTTATGGGTGAGCAGTGTCTTCTTATCATCCCCACAGTAATTCAGCTCATTTTATAGAGAAATGTTTTATTCCCACTCTGACTGTATGGATTTAGTAAAAATAATAATAATAATAATGTAAAGGTTATATTTTTAATGTTTTTCCTTTTGTATTAAATTGTTGTAACATAATTGAAAGTTCACGTGAAAAATCCCTCAGTCGTCCAGGTAGAATCCATGGCAAAAGTATTAAGTTTTATTAAGTTTAATTAGTTTAATTTAGTTTAAGTTTATTAAATAAACTTTGTCCAGTTGACAAATTGAATTTCTCCTTTTGCCAGAATTGAAAGTTATTTACTTTAATTATTAGAAATGAGATTTAAAAAAATATCAATATGAATTTGTTGTTTTGTTTTATTTATTTATTTATTTATTTTTTGTTTAGTGATAATTTCTGGGGATTTTTTAAAGTTTCTCTTCAGGTCTGAAACTTGTCTGTTGTTCAGCTTCAGTGGAGCTTGTTGCTTCTGTTTTTCACTCATTTGTTTTAAAAGTTACATTTGAAAAAAAAAAAAAGTATTTCATTTCTGATTATTTTTCTAAATAACATGACATATATATAATATGTTTAAATGTATACTGACTTTCCTATTTTGGAAATACTAAAGTGCAACATTACTGCTCTGAGGCCCACCACCTGAACATTTCTTTGCCTGGAATGTTTTAAATTAATTATTTCAACACTTTCATCTTATATTTATATAATTGCAGGTGTTTGTATTGTCTATTAAATACTGGTTTTGGTGGAGTCTCCTGTTGTGATAATTCCAGTGAGAAACTTGTGTGTGTAAGTGTGTGTTTGTGTGTCCACAGTGGGCCGAGTGGAGCCCAGCCTCTGGGTGCTGCCCCCCTCCAGAGAGGAGCTGGCCCAGGGGAAGGCCACCCTCGTGTGCCTGGCCAACAAGGGCTTCCCATCAGACTGGAGCGTGTCCTGGAAGGTGTCCGGTGGCGGTGCGGGCGGGGAGCAGAGCCGGAGCCCCGCGGTGCTGCAAAAGGACGGTCACTACAGCTGGAGCAGCAGCCTGACGCTCCCCGCACAGCAGTGGAGGGAGGGGGGCGTGGCTGTGAGCTGTGAGGCCAGCCAGGGCTCCCAGAGTCCAGTGTCCCACACACTGAGCACACTGCAGTGTTCCCAGGACTGACACAGTCACTGGGATCAGCCTGCAGAGCGCCCCCTGCTGTCAGCTCACACCTCTACAGCTACAGCTACACTTCACTTACTGCAGCACAGCACACAGGCCTCTGTCCCAACTGGAGCTTCTGCTGAAAATAAAGAGCTGTGCATCAAAAGCATCTTTGTGTCTTTACATTATTTCAGTGGAATTGTTTGTCTGTGATATTTTCTGGTGTCACTTTATCACGTCATTTCATGTTAGTTATCATGCTTACATGGGCACACTTCTATATATCAGACAAACAGTGATGTGTGGAGGTAAATTACACTAAGTCGTCCTCCCTTCAGTACACAGCAGGGTCCCTCAGGGGTCAGTTTGAGGCCTCCTACTCTTCTTACTTTATGTCCATGACCTGCCTAGAGTTTGCCAAAATGTGGATTCAAGATGTAATTATGTATAACACGTGTCTAATGTTCACATGAGCTCAAAGTGCCAAAGAGGCTGCACTTCCACTCTCTGTAGTTTTGGATGATTCACAAACCGAGAGATTCATGTCTTTGCTTAAAATAAATAAATAAAAATTAAAAATTCTATGTTCTTTCGTAAATCAACAACTTTGGTCTTAGATGGAGGCAACCAATAAATGAGGAAGGCAAGTTTATTTGTATAGTATAACTCAAACATACAGAGAGACATGTGCATGCATCGGCGTCTGTGTTGCGAGTTAGATCGACTCCTAAAACAAATAGTTTGAGTACAAGTAAATACAAACACAAAATAAAACAGAGAAAATTGTCAAGGAACAGACCAATGAAAGCCCTAAAGGCACTTAATGAAGATCTTAAAGAACAAAGTTGGGATGTAGTTTATGTCAGTGATGTCAATCAAGCATACGGCTCTTTTATAGATACAGAGATAAAGTTTTATTATAAAAATTGCCCTTTAGTAACCTGCCGACAGAAAAGGGAAGACAACCCATGGATGACCAAAGGAATAAAAAATGCATGTAAAAAGAAAAAAATATCTGTATACATGTTTTTTGAAAACACAAACAGGAGAGGCAGAAAACAAGTATAAAAATATAAAAACACATTAGTATGAATTATCAGGAAAATAGAAAAGAATATTACAGTGAACAACAAAATAAAAACAAAAATAAAATTAAGTCAACTTGGGGAATAATAAATAGAGTGATAAGCAAGACAATGAAACATCCTTTTCCACACTATTTTGTAGAGAAAAATACTGACATATGATGAAAAAAACATTTCAAATGAGTTTTGTGAATATTTTGCTAATGTGGGGTCCAGCCTTGCAGATAATCCCTCTAAAATGTTCGATGAAAATATAATCATTGACAATGTGAACAGTATTTTTCTGGACAAGGTGGAAAAAGATGAAATAAGAAAAATTGTTAACAACTGTGGAAACAAAAGATCAACTGACTGTGAGGGATTGGACATGGTGATTGTGAAAAATATAATTGGAACTAACTGAAAAAAGAGCAACTAAAATTGACAATGGGAATTAAGATAAGATAAGATAAGATAAGATAAGATAAGATAAACTTTATTGTCCCCGAGGGGAAATTTGTCTTGGGCTCACTGCCCGCAGCTTAAAAACAGTTATACACACACATACAGTACAGACAGATAACAGTCAGAACTCATCACAGGATACATGTCAAGTGCCAAAATACTGCACCAGCCCTAGTCCACAATGGATAATGCACAAACCCTATTTCACAGAACAATTATTGCACAGGTAATTATTGCACGAGCCCTATTGCACAGTTATTGCAACATATAATATAAAGTGACTTAAGTGCGCTTTTGTTGTGCAGATTTGTTCAAGAGTGCAACAGAAGTGGGCACAAATGAAAGTTTATATCTGTTACTCTTAAAGTTATGCGCTCGATAGCGTCTGCCTGATGGAAGCAGTTCGTATTCCCCATGTAACAGGTGAGAAGGGTTCCCCACAATCCTTCTGGCCTGAGCGAGCACAGAGTCCTGAAAAATGTCCTGCAGAGAAGGGAACTCTCTCCTACCAATCACCTTCATGGCCTTATTTACAAGTTTTCCAAGTTTGGTTTTACACTGAACAGTTAAAGAACCAAACCAGGCGACCATACAGTAGCGTAACAGACTCTCCAACACAGCATTATAAAAACAAGTCATAATTTTTGTGCCCACACCAAACAGCCTCAGTCTCCTTAAAAAGTGGAGCCTCTGGGACAGTTTGGAGCAAAGAAAATCAACATGTGCATTCCATTTAAACAAACAGTCAATGTACACGCCCAAATATTTGAAGGATGCAACCTGCTCTATTTGTCTGCCCTCAATGACGACAGGATCATGGGTTTGCGGAGCTCGAGGATCAAACACCATCTCTTTGGTTTTGTTCACATTAAGGCTTAAGTGATGCTCATTGCACCAAGACAGGAACACACTTATCTCTTGATGGTAGGTGGAGATACAGTCACCTTTTTTAAGAAGACTCACAAGTATCGTGTCGTCTGAGAATTTTATGATTTTGTTTCCTGGCTGACTGTTCCTGCAATCACTTGTATACAGGGTGAACAAAATCGGTGAACTTACTGCACCTTGTGGGACACCTGTACTGCAAGTTTTTGCTTTAGATAAAGTGCTGTTCACTCTCACCTGTTGTGATCTGTTTGTTAAAAGAGAATAAAACCATTTCACAAGTGCAGGGCTTACATTCAAGTTAAATAGTTTCTGAACAAGAACATTGGGACGTACAGTGTCGAAAGCAGAACTAAAATCTGCAAATAAGACCCTTGCATAAGACCCAGGAGAGTCCAGATGCTTACAGATCAGGTGTGACAGACTGATGACTGCATCCGCTGTGCTAAGACCCTGTCTATACGCAAACTGATGCGGATCAAGATGAGGAGAAACTTCAGATTTTAGTCTTTTGACCATTATCTTTTCAAAGCACTTCATCATGACACTTGTTAGAGCTAGGGCTGGGCGATATGGAGAAAAAAACTTATCTCGATATGTTTTTGCTATATCTCGATATACGATATATATCTCGATATCTATGCAGGGGGGGAAAAAACAAACAAACGCGCCAAATTCAGCAAGGTTTTTTTTTTTATTGAAGTGCAAACAGGCAGCCAAGTGCCTAAAGGTCGACAGGTACTAGTAACAAAGTGCTTGTGCACCATTTTTAACATTACCAAACCAAGGAAGTAGTATATTGCCTTATTTTAATTGTAAACAAAACCTGAGGGTCGACAGTTCTTATGAAGTACTTCTTTAACATTTAAGATAAAAGACAAAAAAGTCCCTCATTTCGTAGCCAAGTGAAAAAGCACATATTAAATTAATTGTTTTTAAATATAGATTAATAGAGCCTCAATCCATGAATTCTCGTGTGTTTTGTGACTGTAGTACATTTTATATTTGTGTGTGTATTTGCTTTAACTTAGCACATTATTCTGCATCTTTTTTTTTTTCTAGAAATACTATATTAATTTATTGCAACCATTAAAACGCAAGTGTGCTTTAGAATCAACGCCACATACCCGACCCACCCAAATATTTCACTCACTGGCAACACCCACCCACACAGAGAGAGAGAGAGATTAAAACTCGCCAAATGCAGCCTTGCTCTGTACCGCACTGACAAGAAAGTGGCGACTAGGGACTAGGGTCAAGCGTTTTTAGCATTCGTATGAAGCCCGGTCGCTCAACAACCGCTATGGGCGTCATGTCTTTTGCGATATGAAAGGCAATGGACTCCGTAATGCTGACCCACCTTGCACTTGTTTTTCCATATGGTAGACACCGGGGTAAAGATGTATGGAGCGTTGTTTGTTGTGTCTTAGAAGAAGTGGTGGTGGGTTTGCCCTCGATGATTTTGATGGCACCAGTTTCTTGCATTCTCTGCAAAATGCCTCTTTCTGCTCCTCATCGGACGTTTTAAATCCGAAACACCGCCATATAATGGAGCCGTTTGTTCTTTTCTTTGGTATGAATTCTCTCGTGCTTCTGTGGGCGCCGCCATGTTAAGTTAATAAGTTAATAAGTTATCAACAAACACACGCGGTGTGCGCACGGGGAGGGGGAGGGGGAGGGGAGGGGGAAACACGAGACGCAGTGAAACACAAACGCAAGAAGGAGGCGGGGCGGACAGCGCCACAACACAGTTAAGGAAAATAAGCGGCGAAATCTTATTCATCTCGAGTTTTTCGATATGCCAAAATCTTTCTCGATTTCATAAAACATCTCGAGATATCGCAAATCTCGATTAATCGCCCAGCCCTAGTTAGAGCTACAGGTCTGTAATCCTTATTTGTACCTGGGCAAGACGTCTTTGGAATTGGGACTATGATTGACTTTTTCCAAAGATCAGGCACAGTACCAGTTTCAAAAGAAGACTGAAAGACAGGATACCAGGCCTCAGATAATTCCTGTGCACAATTCCTTATTAAAAAAGCAGACAGCCCATCTGGACCAGCAGATTTTTTCGGACACACTTTGGTAAAAGTTGACTGAATGCATTTCAAATCAATATTAAAACCATCACAATGTTCCTCATCCTCACAATCAAATGTTAAATCAGCATCACAATCATTACGCTCATTGAATCTTAAAAAGAAGTCATTTAGGTCGTTGGCACATTCCTCATCATTCATGGTGACCAACTGAGTCTTTCCTGGTGCCATGTGGGCCATCTTTTTCATTAATTCCCACATCCTTTTATTGTCGTGGGACCTCAAAGCTCCTTCTAAAATGACTTTGTGCTTTTCTCTTGCCTGCTTAATCATTTTATTTAATTCTTTCTGGGCTGCGGCCGAGCGCACCCTGTCCCTGTCCCTGTGAGCAAGCCTCTTTTCGTTTAAACAGGTTTTAACCTCCTTAGTGATATAGGGCTTATTATTTGGGAAGTGACGTATTGTCTTCTTAGGGACAACAGTGTCCACGCAAAAGTTTATATAGTCAGTGATTGTCTCTGTGGCTTCATTTAAATATGAACTGTGGAAAATGCTCCAGTCTGTACAAGAGAAACAGATATAAAGAGATATAACATTATTTTACCACAGAAAAGATATAAAAGAGTCACAAATAGAGTAAACAAACAGCTAAAAAAGTAAAATATTGGTTGATTTAAATGGATTGATTCTTAATGTTAAAAAAATATCATTTTATTTAAAGATAAAAAGAAAAAGATGACATACTGTAACATTAGACATAGATGGTTGCAGATTAAGAGAGTAAGTGAAACTACATTTTAGGACTCATAATTGATGAAGATCTAAACTGGAGGTCTCATATAAATGACACTAAAAACAACATTTTCAAAACTGTTGCTGCTGTTGCATAAAATAAAGTTCTCACTAAACACTGCAGCATTATTAACCTTGTATAACTCTATAATTGCACCATACCTGATGTACTGTGCGGAAATTTGGGAGTCGACATGTAAAACTTACCTACAGCCATTATTTATTTGACAGAAAAAGGCCTTGAGAATTATCACAGAGTTATTATAAAGAGCCATCAAACCCATTATTTGATAAACTTAAAGTGTTGTAAATGTATCATATTGTTGAATTAAGTATCCTCAAAGTCATGTATAAAGCAAAGTGCAATGTATTACCTGTAAATATTCAAAGACTGTTTGAGATGAGAACAAGAACTACAACTTAAAAGGAACCGACATGTTTAAAAAACCCAGATTCAGAACCAAAGTTATGGATCGAAGCGTCGCTGTGAAAAGAGTTCATTTATGGAATAGTCATGACAAAGAAATCAAAAGATCAAGTACAATAATGGCATTTAAAAATACATAAAATCCAGTGTAAGGTGTATGTATGAAAAAGAAAACCAGGTTATTGCGCATAAAAAGGAAACTTTCTGTTTACAATTGATTAATAATTGTGATTAAAATGGAATGTATTGATGAAATGTTTCATAGTCACTCTCGATGTTAATAATGCATTTTATTTAAAAGCGTCTTTCAGAACACCCAAGGACACTGTACAAGGTTAAAATGAATAAAAAGCACAAACAAACAATACAATAAAACATATAAAACAAGATCAAAACAAAATCAGAGTGGAGTGATTGGCTGTGAGAGGTAGGACAGTCTGAACAGGTTTTGAGTCTGGATTTAAAGAGTGGGAGAGAGTCTATATTCCGGAGGTCAGGAGGGAGAGAGTTCCAGAGCTGAGGAGCAGAGCGGCTGAAGGCTCTGCTCCTCATGGTGATGAGACGGGCAGAGGGGACAGAGAGCTGAAGAGAGGAGGAAGAGAGGAGGAAGAGCGGAGGGTGCGGGATGGAGTGGTGATGTGGATGAGGTCAGATATGTATGGTGGGGCGAGGTTGTGTAATGCTTTGAAGGTGGTAATGAGTATTTTGAAGTGATTTTGCTGTTTTATGGGGAGCCAGTGGAGTTGTTGTAGTACGGGGGTGATGTGATGGATAGTGGGGGTCCGAGTGATGATCCGGGCTGCAGAGTTCTGCAGGAGCTGCAGTTTCTGAAGGGATTTGTTGGGGAGACCGAAAAGAAGAGAGTTACAGTAATCGATGCGGGAGGTGACGAGGCTGTGGACTAGGACGGCAGTGGTGTGAGGAGTGAGGGCGGAGACGAGAGATGTTGCGTAAGTGGAAGTATGCAGACCGGGTGACATTATTGATGTGTGAATGAAATGAAAGTGTGCTGTCGAGGATGACACCCAGACTCTTGACCTGAGGAGAGGGATGGACAGTTGAGTTATTAATGTTGATGGAGAAACTGTTAGATTTGGAGAGTGTGGATGGAGTGCCTACTAAGAGGACTTCATTGGTGATTTTTATTAGTGCAGTTTCTGTGCTGTGGAGGGGTCGAAAGCCTGATTGGAATAGTTCAAACAGATTGTTATTGCTGAGGTGGGTGTGAAGTTGAGAGGCAACAGTCTTTTCAAGAATTTTGGAGATGAAGGGTAGGTTGGAAATGGGGCGGAGGTTATTGAAATCGTTGGGGTCTATTCCAGTCATAGTGTAAGTATTTCTATCAAATACACGTAAATATAAGAGTAAAAACAGCACATATCATCACACCTGCCTTTGACTTCTATTGGAGTCACACTATTTGGAAATGTCATTGTTTGTGTGATTTGTGCAGAGTTGTGTCTTGTGTACCTGTGTCTGTGAGCTCGTGTCCGTCCACCTCCCAGCTCACACTGGCGCCCTGTGGAGAGTAGGAGCTGAGCAGGCAGAGCAGAGAGAGCCTCCCCCCAGAGAGCTGCTGCAGAGAGGGGCCCACGAGAGAGACCGAGGGGGGGCGCACCACCTGCACACAACACACAAAATACACACACTTGTGTTCATATGGATGTGGAATATGTCAATTATTGCCATGAGTTCAATTCATGTATGGACAGAGAAATGGTTCTTAAACTGTGCTCAGGTGCCAAGATAAATGAGTATTTTTTACTTGATACATTTAGATCCGGTGGTACAGAGAAAGCTCAATATTTCAACATTTAAATCAGAAAAAACTGAGCTGATCAATGTCAACGAAAAGCTACAAAAGCAGGTGTATAGGCCAATTTACAATGTTTAAACAAGGAGACCAAATCAACACCAATCTCATAATGAACAAAAAATACTTTACACTGGCTGAAGAACTCCACAATAGGAGCTATCATGAACTCTTTATTTGATTTATGATGTTTCAAGAGGTATTTTAGCAGAAACAAGACAGCTGTGTGTTTCACTTCCTCTTAATAATAATAATAATAATGCATTTTATTTAAAAGCGCCTTTCAGAACACTCGAGGACACTGCACAAGGTTAAAAACGAATAAAAAGCACAAACAAACAATACAATAAAACATAAAAAACAAGATAAAAACAAAATCAGAGTGTAGTGATTGGCTATGAGAGGTAGGACAGTCTGAACAGGTTCTGAGTATTGATTTAAAGAGTGGGAGAGAGTCTATATTCCGGAGGTCAGGAGGGAGAGAGTTCCAGAGCTGAGGAGCAGAGCGGCTGAAGGTTCTGCTCCTCATGGTGATGAGACGAGCAGAGGGGACAGAGAGCTGAAGAGAGGAGGAAGAGCGGAGGAAGAGAGGAGGAAGAGAGGAGGCTGCGGGATGGAGTGGTGATGTGGACGAGGTCAGATATGTATGGTGGGGCTAGGTCAGGCATGGGCAAACTACGGCCCGGGGGCCATAAGCTTCTTAATCTGGCCCGCCGAACTTGAAGAAATTATATTAATAAACCTTGTTAATGTTTTAATGTTTTAACTTCCCTGCAGTTCTGGTGTTTTCCCACAGCTAGCGCACTACATACACTGACCTTTGTTGAGGTGCGGTGTTTTGCTCCACGTTTACTCAGAACTTTCAGTACTTTAAAACTATTAGTAATAAAAAAGCTGTATTTTATTAATAAAAGTTTCTGTGTTTTAAGAGTCATTTCAATAAAAAGCTAAATACAGTGGAACTTGAAAGATGGACATTTTGTTATGTTTTTGTTCATTTTTAATTGAAATAAAGCACATTTTCTACATATCTCATGTTATTTATAGTTTAAAAAAAAAACTTTTTATTTATGCATTTTCAAAAACAGAGGTATAGAACAGCAAAATATGTGGGGTTCTACAGAAAAAACAAACAGGCAAACAAAAAGGAAAAAAAAACTATACATTTCTCTTGTTCTTATAGTCTATCCATTAGACCAACTTTTGTCAAATTTGCCGCCTTCAACCTTAGATAATGAGTCATTCTTTTCATTAAATAAATTTCCTTAATTATTTCAATCCACTGTTTCTTTTTGCCAGTTCCTAGTTACAACTTTCTGACTGGCCATCAGCATGATTTTAAACAAATAAAGGTCTTTGTATTTTTAGTGTTTTTACCAAGACACTAAATCCAGCTGCTCCTGGTCCAGCCCTTCTGTCAAATTTTAGAACCTTTTGTGGCCCACGAGTCAAAAACTTTGCCCACACCTGGGCTAGGCTGTGTAATGCTTTGAATGTGGTAATGAGTATTTTGAAGTGAATTTGCTGTTTTATGGGGAGCCAGTGGAGTTGTTGTAGTACGGGGGTGATGTGATGGATAGTGGAGGTCCGAGTGATGATCCGGGCTGCAGAGTTCTGTAAGAGCTGCAGTTTCTGAAGGGATTTGTTGGGGAGACCAAAAAGAAGAGAGTTACAGTAATCGATGCGGGAGGTGACAAAATCTTAACGAGATTTGATCGTAAAAGAATCGTTGAGAATCATGTTAATATATT
The DNA here is from genome assembly GCA_036785185.1 of Paratrypauchen microcephalus. NCBI lineage: Eukaryota > Metazoa > Chordata > Actinopteri > Gobiiformes > Gobiidae > Paratrypauchen > Paratrypauchen microcephalus. The sequence continues at coordinate 108,467 of JAVJIX010000058.1, read as the reverse complement.
GTAAATGATGTAGAATTACAAACACATCATAGAGGATGAAAAATATCAGAAAGCTTTTCAATTATCTCTCATAAATATTCTGTTTTTATATTCCAAGCTCAGATTTTGTCATATTAAATATATTATTATGGTTATTATTATACTTTATATATGTTTTTTTTTCATATATCAGTGTTGTAGACCATTGAAGTCATGATGTGTAACACATTTAAAATAAAATGTCCTTTTGAGAATGTGACTTACTGTGAATGATGAGCTGTGTTCCTCCTCCAAACGTGAACCACAGTGATACAAAGTGATGAAGAGGCCGTACAAAAACCTCTGTTCTCCTCCACACACTGCTCTCAGCTCACTCACACAACACTCAAAGTCTGGATTCTACTGTTTTACTCATGACTTCTTCCAAACCACCACAATGTTTACATTTGTTACACATTTTATATCTTCACACACATTTTTGTTTTTTACTTTTCTACTTTATTTGGTACCAAATCTGACAGAAACAAGTTTGACATTTTTAGGTGCAAATGTTGAATAGAGGAGTGCATTAATTGTATTAAATCCTACTGATGTTTCATCTTTGTCATCTTTGATACAGATACTATGGCCCAGGGACCAAATATAGCCCTTGATTCATGTTGGCCCTGAGAACTGGCCCAGAAGACCATCTCCAGTTGGACGGTAGTTTTCTCTGCAGATTTAAGAGTTTTTACCATTAGGTGTGACAGGGAGAACATGCAAACTCTGCACAGAAAGGCCCAGGCAGCAAGGGAGTCGAACCCAGAACCTTGTTAAGGCGTGACCATCCTTAGTTTGTGACAGACGTGACTCTTGTGAGGATGAGTGCACACAGGCACTCCAAACATGTCAAGGTAAAAAACCTCCATTAAAATATTGTTGGTCTGTCATAGTACACTCCAGATTTTCTGTTTCTTCCTTATATTCCTCCCCTCACACTGACCTCACTACCTCACTTACCTTATTTGGAATTGTCTGGGTGTGACCATGGCTTCTCCTGCTCCAGGGCCGCCCTGCACACCTGTGTCTCCTCTGCTGACCATCACCTGTATAAAAGCCTGAGCTCTCCACATCATCTCTGCCAGATCCTCAGTTAATAATAATAATAATAATAATAATAATAATACATTTTATTTATATAGTGCTTTTCAAGACACTCAAAGATGCTTCACAAATCATAAAAGAATAAAACTTTACAACAAAGTCAAACATTTAAAATATCACAAAATTTACAATATAAAATCAAACATTAAAAGCAATTTTAAACAGGTGTGTTTTGAGTTCTTTTTTGAAGGTGGGGAGATCAGAGCAGTCACGGAGGGGTTTGGGCAGTGAGTTCCAGAGGGTGGGGGCAGCGATGGAGTAGGCTCTGTCCCCCCAGGTTCGGAGCTTGGTCCTACAGGGCAGGGACAGGAGGTTGGAGCTGGAGGAGCGGAGGGAGCGAGATGGAGTGTGGTGGTGGAGCAGGTCTGTGAGGTAAGGAGGGGCCAGGTTGTGAAGTGCTTTGAAAGTGATGAGAAGAATGTTGAAGTGGATGCGCTGAGGGACGGGGAGCCAGTGGAGCTTGTGGAGGACAGGGGTGATGTGTTCACGTGAGCGGGTGTGGGAGAGGAGCCGGGCAGCGGAGTTCTGAATGTACTGTAGTCTGTTGAGGGTTTTGGATGGTGTACCGTAGAGGATGCTATTGCAGTAGTCGATTCTGGATGTGATAAATGCATGTATGAGAGTTTCAGCGGCAGAGAAGGTGAGTGATGGGCGGAGACGGGCTATGTTTTTGAGATGAAAGAATGCAGTCTGGGTTATGAATTTGACGTGGGGTTCAAATGAAAGAGTGGGGTCGAGGAGCACACCAAGGTTACGGATTAGTGGGGATGGAGAGAGTGTGGTGTTGTCGAAGTGCAGGGTGAAGTCTTGTGAGGATTTGGTGAAGTTGTGTGGACCGATGATGATAAAGTCTGTTTTGTCGCTGTTTACTTTTAAGGAAGTTGTGGTTCATCCAGTTTTTGATGTCTGTTAGGCAGTGGGTGAGAGTGGAGTGGATGCTGGGGTTGTGTGCTGTTGTGGAGATGTAAAGTTGGATGTCGTCAGCGTAGCAGTGAAAGTGGAGACCGTGACGACGAATGATGTTGCCGAGGGGGAGGATGTAGAGAATGAAGAGGAGAGAACCAAGCACCAAACCTTGGGGGACTCCTTGCTGCAGGGGGGCTATGGAAGAGGAGCAATGGTTTATGTGTATGAACTGTTGCCGGTTTGTGAGGTAGGACTGGAGCCAGAAGAGAACGGAGCCGGTGATGTTGAGTAAGTTTTTGAGGCAGGACAGGAGGATGGAGTGGCTGATTGTGTCGAAGGCTGCAGTGAGGTCCAAGAGGATGAGGATGGAGAGGTGGCCGGAATCGGAGGAGAGGAGGAGGTCGTTTGTGATTTTGAGCAGAGCTGTTTCGGTGCTATGTTTAACCCACGTGCTCCTTTGTCAGCCTGCTTCGTCCTGGGATGGCTTCATTTCTTTGTCCATTCGCCTAGACGACCGGATGAGATAAAGACGGTGTGAGGTGTGAGAGACTTCAGGGCGCTACATCCCAAGCTCTGTACCTCCACCTGTCAGAACTTTTATAACTTTTATTTGTAAATCCTGAATGCTGTGAAGAAATCCATGAATATATTAACCAGGGAAATGTGACAAATCTTTATTTCAGGGTGAGCATGGTTCAGTTTGTCCCTGAGAGTCTCTGAAAGTGGAAAGAAAACTTAGCTTTTGGTTATTTAATCTTACATTTTTGTACACTGCAAAAAATCTTGTCCAAAATGTAAGATATAAACACTTAAATCTATCAGAAAATGACTTAAAAGTAGTGAAATTATCTGTCCATGCAGCAAGATCATTTTACTTGACAAGTTATCTTAAAATAAACTACCTCTACACTAGAATTATGCAGTTTCTGAACTAGTAAGTAGATAATAAATCTGAAAACAAGATTAATAACCTGATAGGAGTTTTAAAATCTTGGCCAGATCAGAGAATTTGCAGTGTATATTTGCAACATTGCTGTAAGGAATAATTATGATTTATTATTAAATTATTTGATGGTGTAGTTGGAAAATGCTGATGGAAACTACAAGAAAAGTTTAATTATTTTAAGTATTTCCAACTCATGAATAATGGTCTTAGATTGTTCATTTAACTCCCATTCTCTAATTCACTGAGGTCAGGGCTTTCAGCTTGTCAGTTTTGTTGGACAGAATGGTATTTTAGAGATATTCTAAAAGTGCTTTTTAATCAAATACTGTGGACAACTAAATAAAATGACAAAATAAATAACACAGTGTCTGCAGCATCTGTGTGAAACTCAGTGAAGTGTGAACAGTTTCAGTCTGAGGAGGTTTTTGTACGAGTCTTTTTCACTGTGTGAACGAGCTGTAACCCTGCTGACAGTAATAAACTCCTGCATCTTCAGCCTCAAATCCACTGATGGTCAGAGAATAATCAGATCCTGAACCACTTCCACTGAAACGACTGGAGACTCCAGACTGAAGAGTAGCAGCATATATCAGGAGCTTTGGAGGTTCTGTGCCTTTTTGGAGATACCAGTGCAGAAGATTATAAACATTTGAACTGGTCTGACACCTGAGAGTAACTGAGGCTCCTCTGTCCACAGCTGCAGCTTTAGGAGTCTGAGTCAGGCTGATTTCTCCTGAAGAACCTGAAAAACAGAAGAAGAGTTATTGAGACAGACCCTGCAGGTGTCCAGAGGAGCAGTGCTGTGACCCAGATGTCCTCACCCCGAACCAGGAGCCCCAGGGCCAGCAGGAACAGCTGCAGGAACATCAGGCTCATTGTGTTGTTGGTGTGGGAGTGGCTCTGAAGGGCCCGCACAGACACTGAGCAGCACTGGGCTCTTAACGGCTGGAGCAGAGAGGCAGCACACATATGCAAAGTCACACAGTGAGAGGAGACAGGCACACAGCTCACACTACTGCCCCCTACTGACCACTACTGACCCCCACTGACACCTACTGACCACTACTGACCACTACTGCCCCCTACTGACCCCTACTACCCCCCACTGCCTCCTACTGACCACTACTGCCCCCTACTGACACCTACTGACCACTACTGACCACTACTGCCCCCTACCTACCTATTGTAAATTTACAGCTTTGGGGGATTCTTATTCGCTCCGATAGATCAGAAACATCCCCAGGCCAATCAGATGTCCAGCCATCAAAAATACAATAAGTAAAAGGTTCCGTCTGGAAAAGTCGGAAAAGTCGGCTCTCCCAAACCCACATTTCTTCGTGCGTGCCAACTTGCGTTGAGGGATCAGCTTATCAATTCCATAATTTAGTATTTAGAAAATCTACTCCAACAGGAGGAACAGAGACGAAGACAAGAGAGGCACACAGACATAGAGCAGATAGGAGATAAGGAAGAGGAGGAAAATACGTCCGACCTCGGTGAGAGACAGAGAGAAGAGAGATTAGTTTGGAAGTGTTTGATTAGTGCTGTCCCTCTGAACCTCTCTGAGCTCCTCCATCCTCACACTCGTGCTGCAGCTCGTCCTGAGTGTGTCTAAGAGCAGACAGAAGCTCAGAGGGGCCCGGGCCTTTACCGTGGCTCCACCAACACTGTGAATGAGCTGCCTCTGCACATTAGACAGGCCTCTTCTGTCCCTCTTTTCAAATCTCTTCTAAAACGCACTTGTTCACTTTGACCTTTGACACACTTTGACATGGGACATTTTACCACATTTTTTATTCCATTCTGTTTTTATACATATGTTGCTTTTATTGTTTTTCTTATGTTTTGTAGCAGTTTGTGTTTTTAAGTAGTAAGCAGTTGTTTTTAAAGTGCGTTATAAATAAGGTTTCAGTTACAAAGTTTGGAAATCGCTACAATAAAAAAATATAATATAGACTCAATTCTCATGTACATTTTGTTGTTAATGATCAGATGTGTAGCATGTGTAATGTGTGTTTTCTGTGCTTTCTGGTGAATTTGTTAAAATATATATATATTTATAAGTATAATTTCTTTTAGGAGTTCCATCCTACATACATTAATGTTATATCCACTAGGCTGAGAGTGTTCAAAAAAAATTAATATAAATATATTAAACCAGGAACATGTATTAGCATTATGTTTAACTGACTGTTCAGTGGCTTTTAAAGAATGTTTAATAATGATAAGTTTTTTTTCCTAATAATATATGATCTTGACTTTATGAGACAATTAACTCATGAGTTAATTTTGCTTCTTACTTATGTTTATTTTATGCTATTATATGACTTATATAACTTCATTAATTCAACATTTATTGGTTTGTGATAAAAATGTGCTAAAAATAAAATTAATTAAAAGTACTTGTATTTATTTATATAATTTATTTATGTGAAATATTCAGCTGAGGCTTTCTTTTCATTCTGCTGTGTGCTGTGATATCAGTGAAGTGAGTCAGTTTCACTTCAGTCTGAGGAGGTTTTTGTACGAGTCTTTTTCACTGTGTGAACAGATCATAACGGGAAGCATCAACATCAGCCTTACAGTAATACACAGCAGAGTCTTCAGGCTGAACTCCACTGATGGTCAGAGTGAAGTCAGACCCAGATCCACTGCCTGAAAAACGACTGGGGACACTTGAGACTCGATTAGACGCACGATATATAAGAGCTTTAGGAGGCTCTCCATCTCTCTGTTGGTACCAGTATAAGGAGTGCCTCAAGCTGCTGTCATAGTACACATTCTGGCTGACAGTACAGCGTATGTTGACAGTGTCCCCCAGGGCGGCCCTCACTGCTCCAGCCTGACTCACTCTCACCTCTCCTCTGGACTCTGAACACACAAACACAAAGCACCTGATGGTTTAGTCTGGTTGGTCTCAGAGGGACGGATGTGGACAGAGGACAGCAGTGGGACTCTCTGGACTTTACCTGTGAAGCAGCAGCAGAGGACAGTCCACATGAGGACGCACACCAAAGTCATGTTGGTGATGAGGAGGCTGTATGTGTCTTGTGTTGTCATGAAGGACAGCTGCCAGTGCTCCAGAGTGCACCTCTCAGGACTATAAAGTGTCCCACTGGACCATGCAGCTGTTCATGCAAAGTGTTTGTCTATGGAAATGAGGCTCCCACACAGACATGGAGCAGACTGAACAGCTGCAGGGTCTGTGTCATGATTGTATTTATATAGCACAGATACAGAGTACAGGAACATAGAATAAAATCATGTAATTATTAATATGTAAAAAGTGGAAAACAGAATTACACTCAACCCAAATCTTTTGAGAATCCACAGGTTTAAATCTAGTTTGAAACATAGCAACAGAGTCAGCGTTTGTGATGGTCGTTGGCAGAGAACTCCAGAGAATTGGGCCATAGTACATGAAGGCCTCACCAGATCAGGGCTGTATTCATGAGACTGTTCAAAGTTGTTGATTGGATCAACGGAGAGGTCTGAGTGGAGTGAGTTCTAAAAACAGGTCAGAGATGTAGGAAGGAGCCAAAGCATGTAGAGATTTAAAGACCAATAATAATATTTGAAAATCACTTCTTTGTTTAACAGGCAGCGAGTGAAGTGAGAATAAAGTGGATGTAATGTGCTCAAAGTGCTGAGTTTTGGTTCAAATTCTAGCAGCAGTATTTTGAATGAACTGGAGTTTGTTTAGTGAGTGATTATTAAGCCAAGCATAAAGTGCACTGCAACAGTTTAACTGAAACAAAAACCTGCACAACTTTCTCAGCATCAGGTTTGAATGGGACACTTCTGATCTTAGAAATATTACGTAAATGGATAAAAGTGATTTTACTAATATTTAAAATGTGTTTCTTAAAAATAACACCAGAGTCGAATGTTATCCCTATCTTTTTTTTTTTTTACTTGGTAGGATAAATGATAAGGTAAGGAGTGAAGCTGTGGGTTGATTTTTTGCCTTAATACTTTTGGGTCGAGAACTAAAATCTAAATCTGTCTATTTGTTTAGTTGGAATTTTATGTTTTGATTAGTTGTGTTTGATTTTAATGTCTTTTTCTTACTCTGTAAAGCACTTTTGGTATCTGTTGTGCTATACAAATAAAGAACATGTGAGTTCATCCAGGTTTTGATTGTGGAGATAGTTTCAGAGGTCATTAAGGGAGTTAAGACTGGAGAGTGAGACAGAGATAATTGAGTCTCATCAGCGTCTGAGCGGTAAGAAACATCATGGACATCAGAGGCAGCATAAAAAGATTCAAATTAAGAGGTCCAAGAATTGACCCTTGTGGAACTCCAAAAGGAACAGCCATGGATTCAGAATTCAAATCACCAATGGACACAGAGAAAGAGCTTTTATCAATATATGAGGCAGGCAGTCCAGAGCCTTTCCTTTCACACCAATGGAGTTTTAAACAGGTCATGAGAATGTTCTGATCTAAAGTGTCAAAGGCTGCACTGACCACTGACAGCACGAGGATGGAAATATGTTTTTTCTCTGTTCAAATTTTTAAGTGATTGACAATTTTAATGAAGGCAGTTTCTGTACTGTTGTGTTTTTCTTTTTGCTTTTTTCATCTTGACTTTATCATTTGTGTGCTGTAACAGAATAATATCTTAAATTTACTTAATAAAAATATGAACTATATTTAGTTGAAATTGTCCTTTTAAATAGTGATATAACATTAATTGTTGTTTCCTGGTGCACATTGTCAGTGTGTCCAGTTTAAATGTATAAAAGTAAGCTGTTTGTCAGTTGTTTACGAGTCTCTGTACAGCTGAATGGTTTTGTGGCGTTCTCTGAGCGGCTGCAGGTTTTTGTACGACCACTCCATGAGTTTGTATCACTGTGGTACACGTTTGGTGGAGGAACCAGACTGGAGCTCAACTGTAAGTCATCTCTTTATGTTCACTTTAAATGATACTTTTGTTTAGTTTGTGATTCATCTGTTTCTATTTCTAAAGCCTGAGTTTATTTGATTGTTTTCTGTTTTATTATAAACACTGTTTGTGTTTTCTTATCATCCCCACAGTAACTCACCTCAGTTTATTGAGAAATATTGTATTCACAATCTGACTTTTGAAGTTAATGATTTTGGTATTTTAATATTAATATTAATTTAATTAATTTTAGGATTTAATATTTTAATGCTATTTTAAAATATATATTTTATGTAGTTAATTTAAGTATTTGTTTAAAATTATTATATATATATATATATATATATATATATATATATATATATATATATATATATATATATATATATATATATATATATATATATATATATTGTCAACTTAAACTTCAACGTTTTAGTTTATGTTTAGCTCTGAAACTGTTCTGTTGTTCAGCTTCAGTGGAGCCTCTCGGTTCTGTTTTCACTCAGTTCAGACTTTTTTTCACAACGCCTTTTGTTGTGAAAAAAATATATATATGAATATTCTAGAACAATACACATGTTTCTATGAAAGTTGACTTGCTTTTATTTTTTAGAAGATAACTCTTCTTTCTGCTCCCTTTCATTCAATATTTTGTATTGTTATCACAAATGTTGATGTCTTTTTATACTTTATGAATGAAATAAACAAATAAATAAATAAATAAAAATACATAAAATAATTAAAGTCCAGGATCACTGGTGGGAGGCTCACCACCTCCAAATTGCTAAAATGTTATTGCTTTGCCTGGAATGTTCCACAAATTAACATATGTGTCTTTCATGTTCACAATTTACTGGCATTTTTACTGAAAAACACTTTGGTGGAGTCACCTTTTGTCTTTTGACAATTCCATGGAGAAAAACTTACATAGTGTCGATCAAATCTGATGAAAAATGTGCCCTTCAGTGTGTGTGTGTAAGTGTGTGTTTGTGTGTCCACAGTGGGCCGAGTGGAGCCCAGCCTCTGGGTGCTGCCCCCCTCCAGAGAGGAGCTGGCCCAGGGGAAGGCCACCCTCGTGTGCCTGGCCAACAAGGGCTTCCCATCAGACTGGAGCGTGTCCTGGAAGGTGTCCGGTGGCGGTGCGGGCGGGGAGCAGAGCCGGAGCCCCGCGGTGCTGCAAAAGGACGGTCACTACAGCTGGAGCAGCAGCCTGACGCTCCCCGCACAGCAGTGGAGGGAGGGGGGCGTGGCTGTGAGCTGTGAGGCCAGCCAGGGCTCCCAGAGTCCAGTGTCCCACACACTGAGCACACTGCAGTGTTCCCAGGACTGACACAGTCACTGGGATCAGCCTGCAGAGCGCCCCCTGCTGTCAGCTCACGCCTCTACAGCTACAGCTACACTTCACTTACTGCAGCACAGCACACAGGCCTCTGTCCCAACTGGAGCTTCTGCTGAAAATAAAGAGCTGTGCATCAAAAGCATCTTTGTGTCTTTATATTATTTCAGTGGAATTGTTTGTCTGTGATATTTTCTGATGTCACTTTATCACGTCATTTCATTTTAGTTATCATGCTTACATGGGCACACTTCTATACATCAGACAAACAGTGATGTCTGGAGGTAAATTACACTAAGTCGTCCTCCCTTCAGTACACAGCAGGGTCCCTCAGGGGTCAGTTTGAGGCCTCCTACTCTTCTTACTTTATGTCTATGACCTGCCTAGAGTTTGCCAAAATGTGGACTCAATATGTAATTAAAGCCGCAAGCGGCGTTGTCAGGCCCTCGCACCTGCGGATTATGGGGGTGGGGGGGCATGCTCCATGTCATGTCAACCTAAGCACAGTAGCAGCTTCAGTGCATTTTTTTACAGTTCCCTTGTCTACCACATGGTGGCGCTATGACATACAAGCAGTTCATTTGCATAAAAATGTTTCTCTTCATCATATACAAGGCTATACCAAATTTCATGTGGTTGGCTCAAGTGGTATACTCACGATCACCCACTTTGCGTTTAGGGGGATAAAAAATATAAAAACAAATTAGTATGAATTATCAGAAAAAGAAAAAAAGAATATTACAGTGAACAACAAACTAAAAACAAAAATAAAATTAAGTCAACTTGGGGAATAATAAATAGAGTGATAAGCAAGACAATGAAACATCCTTTTCCACACTATTTTGTAGAGAAAAATACTGACATGATGAAAAAAACATTTCAAATGAGTTTTGTGAATATTTTGCTAATGTGGGGTCCAGCCTTGCAGATAATCCCTCTAAAATGTTAGATGAAAATATAATCATTGACAATGTGAACAGTATTTTTCTGGATAAGATGGAAAAAGATTAAATCAGGAAAATTGTTAAAAAACTGTGGAAACAAAAGATCAACTGACTGTGAGGGATTGGACATGGTGATTGTGAAAAATATAATTGGAACTAACTGGAAAAAAGAGCAACTGAAATTGACAATGGGAATTATTTCTTAAGCATATTAATTGACCTACAAAAAGCTTTCGATGTAATAAATCATTCAAGATTACTTAAGAAAATGAACAAGTGTGGCATTCGAGGGGCGGCTCATGAATGGAGAGTGAGTTATTTAGAAAACAAAACAATATGAACAGATCAATGACACAGAATCAGAAAGAGATGATATCAAACGGGGTGTGCCCCAAGGCTCGATTCTTGGGCCCAAATTATTTATTTTATATATGAATGATTTTGGTAAAGTATCTGATCTTGGGAAAATTCTATTTGCTGATGATATAACATTATTTTACAACGGAAAAGATATAAAAGAGTCACAAACAGAGTAAACAAAGAGCTAAAAAAGTAAAATATTGGTTTGATTTAAATGGATTGATTCTTAATGTTAAAAAAAAAAAAAAAAAAAATATTTAAAGATAAAAATAAAAAAGATGACATACTGTAACGTTAGACATAGATGGATGCAGATTAACAGAGTAAGTGAAACTACATTTTAGGACTCATAATTGATGAAGATCTAAACTGGAGGTCTCATATAAATGACACTAAAAGCAACATTTTCAAAACTGTTGCTGCTGAAGTTCTCACTAAACACTGCAGCATTATTAACCTTGTATAACTCTATAATTGCACCATACCTGATGTACTGTGCAGAAATTTGCACAAAACAGACAGCTGTGTGTTTCACTTCCTCTTAACAAGATTTGCCCGTAAAAGATTTGTTGAGAATCACATTAACATAATATTGTAAATGATGAGAATTACAGAGACATCATAGAGGATTAAAAATGTCAGAAAGCTTTTCAATTATCTCTCATAAATATTCTTAAAACATTTTATTTATTTATTTATTTATTTATTTATTTATTTATTTATTTATTTATTTATTTATTTATTTATTTATTTATTTATTTATTTATTTGACAGGGACAGTGTACATTAATGAACATTCCTGTAAATGTACCAGATTTAGCCAAGAGGCTAGTTTTCATCTGCAGTCCCTGGACAGACGTTACATTGTCAATCTAAGAAAAAAACAGGTTAAAACAATGTACATACAAAATTATTTACACTATTTACATGTTTTCAGGCTCACTCATAGTGACAGTCATGCACACTTAAAACATTAACAATACACACAGCACATACACACACACACAGCACACACACATCTGACACCCCTCAGTAACACAACAAACAGGACAGAACAAAAAGGAAATTAATGTGTGCAGTGCTGATTTTCAATTAGCCACTTTTTTAAAAGAGTCTTAAAAGTGTGGTATGATTGTGAGTCTCTGATATGTGTGGGAGGATTGTTCCATTGATGTGCTGCATTGATGAAAAATGAGGACTGTCCAAAGGTGCTTTTCCTGAGTGGGATTATGCAGTCCCCTCTAACTGCCCCCCTGGTTACTCTAACTGCCCCCCTGTTACTCTAACTGCCCCCCTGGTTACTCTAACTGCCCCCCTGGTTACTCTAACTACCCCCCTGGTTACTCTAACTGCCCCCCTGGTCACCCGGCTTGAGGAGGATCTTATTGTAATGAACTGTGAAAGTGGGGGTGAAGAGAGACCATTTATAATTTTAAACAAAAGGCAGAGGTTTGTGTATATGATCATATTGTCCCAGTTCAGTAATTTGAGTTTGTGTAATATTTCACAGTGATGATATTGGACTGGTTTCTTGTCAAGTGTTTTTATTGTTCTTTTGTATAATGATTGCAGTGGTTTGAGGGTGGTGTTGTTTGTTTTTGACCATGTGGTTAAACAGTATTTGATATGGGAGAGTATCATGGCATGCATATAGACTGGGGCGGCATTGAGTGAGAACTGTGCTCTTATGAAACGGAGAGATGGAATTTAATTTTGTTGCAGACTTTATTGACCTGAGATTTGAAAGTGAGTTTAGTGTCCATTTGTACTCCGAGATATTTGTATTCTTGCACGATTTTGAGTTTATGTCCATCTACAAAGATGTCATGATGGGTTATGGGATTAGAGGATTTGGTAAAGAACATTGCTACAGTTTTATTGACGTTGAGTTGCAGGCAGGACTGTTTTAACCAGTTAGAGATGTGAACCATGGATTGTGTGAAGACTTCTGCGACATGTGAGGTGTTTTTGCCATGTGTATATATTACAGTGTCATCTGCATAGAGTTGAATGTGGATGTTGGAACAGACTCCAGGGAGATCATTTATGTAAAGTGAGAACAGTAATGGACCAAGGATAGATCCTTGGGGTACACCGGTGGGACACAGGAGGGGTGGTGACTGGTGACTCTGAATTCGGACTGTCTGTGAGCGGTTTGAGAGGTATGATGCAATCCAATTTAAGCTGTTTGTTGAGAAGTTGAAGTGCCATGCTAGCAGAGTCAGGAGGTACATGCGACACCCCTGTCCCACAGGTATGCTACCCTTGTACTATGCCACCGTGTTGTGAACCGAGTGCTAAACTTATGCATCCTCCTCAACCATGGAGTACCGCTACTCTCATGACCGATGTCCGGGCGTCAGACCACATGGAAGAGCCTGGCACCGCACTGAGTCTCTCGAAGGACCCGGCGACTGGAGGTGGCGGTGGTCGTGTGGGAAGGTGGTGTGGACCCGGCCCGATCACTGCAGCACTTGATCCACACTTCGAAGGGGACGAGCCAGCGATCGCCATCACGGCTTCGTCGCTGGACGCAAGGCAGGCCAAAATCCACGCACCACAATCAAATCAAACTGCTAGCCGAGCTGATATGGCTGAATGGCTATCGCTAAGGCTTATAAACAGGAAGCGTATTAATCCGGGGATAATAAAACACAGGAAATGGGCGTTGTTTAAAACTGTCAATCACTCCCGGACTATCTGGGATGCTACCGCAAAACCATCAGGACTTCTAGGGGAACATCTTAACATAAGGAGCATTATATCCAAAACGGATCAAATAACTCATCTCCTAGAAAATTCATATCTGGATTTCCTAGGGATGTCGGAGACATGGCTCCACATTCATACACCATCAACTGCCCTAAAAAATATTGGTTACAGTATTTTTAGGAAAGATAGGCAAGGAGCCAAAGGGGGTGGTGTCATGTTATATGTCAAAGACTCCATCCCCTGTCAGGAAATACAGTTTCCAAACCTAGAGCTTGAATGTCTAGGAGTAGAGGTCACCCTGTGCCAAAAAATGTCTTTCACCATTATAGAACTTTACAGACCACCATCCTCGGATAGCAGGTTCTATGAACATTTTGAAGCCCTATTAAAATGTGTAAACATAAAAAAGAGATCATTATAATGGGAGATTTTAACATTAACTGGGAGGATGTGAAAGCAAGAAAAAATCTTAAAGCTATAACTGATAAATATGATCTTGAACAAGTAATAAATGGACCAACTAGAATAACTAACACAACCAGCACCCAAATTGACCTGATCTTTACTAATCGGCCCGAGAGGATCACTAAATCATTTAATATGTTAACTGGTCTCTCGGACCACAACCTGACACCTGTGACCAGAAAACTCCATAAAAAAAGACTTTGAACAAATGTTAGAAAACCAAATACTATTGGAATTCCCAAACACAAAAAATAACTTTTCAAAACTGCAGTTGAGAATACGGATTGGGATACTATCCTTAGGGAGACAGATGTCGATAAGAACAGTGACCTCTTCCTCACAACTTTAGAAAGTATAATTAATAATTTCACATGTGAAATTAAACATAAAAATAACAAAAGCTCACTTCCTTGGATTAATTCAAATATTATTTAACTAATGAAAGACCGTGATCTCGCATTAAAAACGGCACTCAAAACAAAGTTATCAACAGACAGACATATTTTTTACATCATTAAGAAACAAAGTTGTTAAAACTATAAAAAGCTGATTACTTTCTAACTATCATTGAAAATACAAAAGGGAACATCAAGGCAACCTGGGATCAGTTAAAGAAACTCACAGGACAACAAAAGAAAAGTAAAATTCTGGAAATAAAGGTAAACGGACAACTCTTAAACAATCCCAAGGAAATAGCACACACTCTAAATAACTACTTTATTGACTCGGTAGCTACAATCGCAAAGTCCTTTAATCTAGATAGTACTTGTGAGGCCAACAGCTCCGACTGAGAATCTTTTCAGCATCCAGAGTGTATCTGAAGTTGAAGTCCAGCAAGCCATTAGTGCTTTTAAACCATCAAAGACAAAAGATGCTTTTGGAATGGATACTCTCATGCTGAAGGAGCTCAGTACCACTCTAACCAAACCCATAACAAAAATAATTAATCAGTCCATCTCCCAAGGCACATTCCCTGATAAGAGTTTTAAAATCTTGGCCAGATCAGAGAATTTGCAGTGTATATTTGCAACATTGCTGTAAGGAATAATTATGATTTATTATTAAATTATTTGATGGTGTAGTTGGAAAATGCTGATGGAAACTACAAGAAAAGTTTAATTATTTTAAGTATTTCCAACTCATGAATAATGGTCTTAGATTGTTCATTTAACTCCCATTCTCTAATTCACTGAGGTCAGGGCTTTCAGCTTGTCAGTTTTGTTGGACAGAATGGTATTTTAGAGATATTCTAAAAGTGCTTTTTAATCAAATACTGTGGACAACTAAATAAAATGAACAAATAAATAACACAGTATCTGCAGCATCTGTGTGAAACTCAGTGAAGTGTGAACAGTTTCAGTCTGAGGAGGTTTTTGTACGAGTCTTTTTCACTGTGTGAGCGGGAAGCTGTTATACTGCTGACAGTAATAAACTCCTGCATCTTCAGCCTCAAATCCACTGATGGTCAGAGAATAATCAGATCCTGAACCACTTCCACTGAAACGACTGGAGACTCCAGACTGAAGAGTAGCAGCATCATATATCAGGAGCTTTGGAGGTTCTGTGCCTTTTTGGAGATACCAGGCGAGATAATAATTAACACTTGAACTGGTCTGACACCTGAGAGTAACTGAGGCTCCTCTGTCCACAGCTGCAGCTTTAGGAGTCTGAGTCAGGCTGATTTCTCCTGAAGAACCTGAAAAACAGAAGAAGAGTTATTGAGACAGACCCTGCAGGTGTCCAGAGGAGCAGTGCTGTGACCCAGATGTCCTCACCCCGAACCAGGAGCCCCAGGGCCAGCAGGAACAGCTGCAGGAACATCAGGCTCATTGTGTTGTTGGTGTGGGAGTGGCTCTGAAGGGCCCGCACAGACACTGAGCAGCACTGGGCTCTTAACGGCTGGAGCAGAGAGGCAGCACACATATGCAAAGTCACACAGTGAGAGGAGACAGGCACACAGCTCACACTACTGCCCCCTACTGACCACTACTGCACCCCACTGACACCTACTGCCCCCTACTGACCATTACTGACCACTACTGCCCCACACTGACCACTACTGACCCCTACTGACCACTACTGACCACTACTGCCCCCTACTGACACCTACTGACCACTACTCCCCCTACTGCCCCCTACTGACCACTACTGACCACTACTGCCCCCTACTGACCACTGCTGACACCTACTCCCCCCTACTGACCACTACTGCCCCCCGCTGACACCTACTGACCACTACTCCCCCCTATTGACCACTACTGATTACGACTGACCGCGATGCGCCACTCAAAGAGCCCATCCTCTTCATCACCTGTTCACTCTCATGTCCTCAGGGAGGAGCTACAGATCTCTGCTGCCAAGTGAGAAAGATTCAACAACAGTTTGAGTCCCTCTGCCATAAGAACACTTATCGAGGCTTTGAACTGAATGTGACTTTTTACTGGACTGTTTTTGTCTCTTTATGTTTCAGTTCCACTATTGACCCTATTAACTACTACTGCCCCCAACTGACCACTGCTGACCCCTACTGACCACTGCTGACCCCTACTGACCATGACTGAGCAGAGCTGGGGCAGAGGCAGCACTCATATCCAAACTCACACAGTGACCTTTGACCCTTTGACGAGACCCTGAAATGGAGAAAGGCTAAACCTAAATATGTTTAATTAGATATTTACTGGTCCAGAGGCACATAAAAGAAAGAGCCCAGGACCCAAAGCAAAGACACCACATTATAAATAAAGAACACATAAAAAGTGTGACTAAAGATCACATTTGGAACTCACTGTGACTTTATGGGAAGAACTAAATAGAAACTCAAGTGATCTGAATGCGTGAAAAGTCCCTCAGTCGTCCAGGTAGAATCCATGATCAAAGGAGAAGTTTCAATTTGTCAACTGGACAAAGTTTGTTTGGTTGAAAACGTTTCGCCGCTCATCCGAGAGGCTTCGTCAGCTCTGGCCCTCATGCTGGTTCGATCCTGTTTATATCTAGCTGCAAGGGAGGAGCTAGCTCCCCTGAACAAAGCTTCCCCTGAACAAAGCTTTGTAAAACAAAAGAGAGTAGCAGGGATAGGTCAGAGCTTTGTTCAGGGGAGCTAGCTCCTCCCTTGCAGCTAGATATAAACAGGATCGAACCAGCATGAGGGCCAGAGCTGACGAAGCCTCTCGGATGAGCGGCGAAACGTTTTCAACCAAACAAACTTTGTCCAGTTGACAAATTGAAACTTCTCCTTTGATCAAGTGATCTGAATAAATACTTCTGCTGTGGACCACAGGGATGTGTTTTGGCATCCCCAGTATTATGAAGGCAATATATTTCATTTTAATGTAGAAATGAAAACAAAAAGACTTTTTCAGCTTTTGAGTCCTGACCAAAGTGAGTCATTGTTGACAGAGCAGGTCGATTGATTCTGGTGTTTCAGTTTGATTCCGTATTGAGTTTGATTCTCACGTGTTCATGCGCACAGTGTTGTCACAGGAAAAGGTGAAGCCTGGTGTTCTTTCTTAGATACAGAAAGTAAACAGCTCTATAGAGGCTCACTGCTGCTGTATTCTAACAGAGGTGAGTTTTATCTTTCAGTCTCTTTTTATTTTACATTGATAGACTCAGAATTGACATAAAAATGAACTTTTAAATACTCCAAACCAGCTTTTCTGCTTTACGCGTGTTCATTAAATACACTTATAATTTACACATGACCTGCAATCTTTTTAAAAACACCATCTCCTCAATTTGACTTTGTAAATAACTCATTTAGACATTATTACGTCTTAACATATTTAGTGGCTAAAAGAGAAGAGCACGAAGAAGAGGAGCAGATACACAAACATGAGAGAGTGAAGAAGAGGAGCAGATACACAAACATGAGAGAGTGAAGAAGAGGAGAAGATACACAAACATGAGAGAGTGAAGAAGAGGAGCAGATACACAAACATGAGAGAGTGAAGAAGAGGAGCAGATACACAAACATGAGAGAGTGAAGAAGAGGAGAAGATACACAAACATGAGAGAGTGAAGAAGAGGAGCAGATACACAAACATGAGAGAGTGAAGAAGAGGAGCAGATACACAAACATGAGAGAGTGAAGAAGAGGAGCAGATACACAAACATGAGAGAGTGAAGAAGAGGAACAGATACACATAGACTTTCTGTATCGGATCATAAACCACGTGTTCCTCATGAGTCACAGGATTTTTTGAATGATTCTGTCCTAAAATCATTAAGACAAATATTTATTCATAGTGACCAATCACTATGGCTCTATTCTGGTTTAATTATAAGAACTGGAAACCGATTTTTGATTTAATTTAGAAAGTTTTTTATTTTATTATATATATATATATATATATATATATATATATATATATATATATATATATATATATATATATATATATATATATTTCATATAGTATATATATTATTTCTTTCAGATATCTACATTAGGAACACTAAATGTTGTGATTTATTATTCTTGCTAACTAAAGTTCTGAGCATTAATAACAATGACTTTATTTTTTAATTAATGTGTTAATAGTATAATTTATGTTTTAAGATAAGAACTAATGTTAATTTAAAGAAGTTATCAAAATCAAGGCGAATCAAAAATCGGGAGTCCAAAATCCAAAGTCGGATCAAATCTCAACTTTCCCCAGTTACCATTATATTTTCTTATTTTATCATCTTTCTTGTAACTATAAATGAATAACTCATTCAACAAGAATGAACAGTGTGGCTTTAAATCAGGATGAAGTGAACCCCGCTGCAGAACAACACTGTGTCCCTTTAAAGATCAGACTTTAAAATGGTCGTTAGTGTTACCTTAAACTGACAATTAAATTATAAAACAAAATACTGTTCTTAAATGTTTATTTCCACATAGATATTCCTCCTGTTTTTGCTTGTTCTTTGTTTTCATATTTTTATCAGTTTGACACTACAAAGTGTTTCATTCTACACTATCACCAACATGACTTTAGAACATGAGTTTTATTCATTTACATTATTTAAACATAATGAATGACTTTACAAATGTATTTATTTATGTTTTTTCTGTTAAAAATAAAATATGTTTAATAAATAAAGTTTTAGTCTGAGCTGAACTCTCATTATATTTTGTCTTTGTGTGAGTTTAGTGAAGTGAGTCAGTTTCACTTCAGTCTGAGGAGGTTTTTGTACGAGTCTTTTTCACTGTGTGAACACAGACTGACTGTTGATGGAGTGAACACTCTGACAGTAATACACAGCAAAGTCTTCAGGCTGAACTCCACTGATGGTCAGAGTGAAGTCAGACCTAGATCCACTGCCTGAAAAACGACTGGGGACACCTGAGACTCGATTAGACGCATGATATATAAGAGCTTTAGGAGGCTCTCCATCTCTCTGTTGGTACCAGTATAAGAGGTAGCCATAAGTACCATGATTGTACACATTCTGGCTGACACTACAGCGTATGTTGACAGTGTCCCCCAGGGCGGCCCTCACTGCTCCAGCCTGACTCACTCTCACCTCTCCTCTGGACTCTGAACACACAAACACAAAGCACCTGATGGTTTAGTCTGGTTGGTCTCAGAGGGACGGATGTGGACAGAGGACAGTAGTGGGACTCTCTGGACTTTACCTGTGAAGCAGCAGCAGAGGACAGTCCACATGAGGACGCACACCAAAGTCATGTTGGTGATGAGGAGGCTGTATGTGTCTTGTGTTGTCATGAAGGACAGCTGCCAGTGCTCCAGAGTGCACCTCTCAGGACTATAAAGTGTCCCACTGGACCATGCAGCTGTTCATGCAAAGTGTTTGTCTATGGAAATGAGGCTCCCACACAGACATGGAGCAGACTGAACAGCTGCAGGGTCTGTGTCATGATTGTATTTATATAGAACAGATACAGTATACAGTACAGGAACATAGAATAAAATCATGTAATTATTAATATGTAAAAAGTGGAAAACAGAATTACACTCAACCCAAATCTTTTGAGAATCCACAGGTTTAAATCTAGTTTGAAACACAGCAACAGAGTCAGCGTTTGTGATGGTCGTTGGCAGAGAACTCCAGAGAATTGGGCCATAGTACATGAAGGCCTCACCAGATCAGGGCTGTATTCATGAGACTGTTCAAAGTTGTTGATTGGATGAACGGAGAGGTCTGAGTGGAGTGAGTTCTAAAAACAGGTCAGAGATGTAGGAAGGAGCCAAAGCATGTAGAGATTTAAAGACCAATAATAATATTTTAAAAGTTTAACAGGCAGCGAGTGAAGTGAGAATAAACTGGATGTAATGTGCTCAAAGTGCTGAGTTTTGGTTCAAATTCTAGCAGCAGTATTTTGAATGAACTGGAGTTTGTTTAGTGAGTGATTATTAAGCCAAGCATAAAGTGCACTGCAACAGTTTAACTGAAACAAAAAACTGCACAACTTTCTCAGCATCAGGTTTGAATGGGACACTTCTGATCTTAGAAATATTACGCAAATGGATAAAAGTGATTTTACTAATATTTAAAATGTGTTTCTTAAAAATAACACCAGAGTTGAATGTTATCACTGTATTTTTTTTTTTTTTTTTTTACTTGGTAGGATAAATGATAAGGTAAGGAGTGAAGCTGTGGGTTGATTTTTTGCCTTAATACTTTTGGGTCGAGAACTAAAATCTAAATCTGTCTATTTGTTTAGTTGGAATTTTATGTTTTTATTAGTTTGTGTTTGATTTGAATGTCCTTTTTTAACTCTGTAAAGCACTTTTGGTATCTGTTGTGCTATACAAATAAAGAACATGTGAGTTCATCTAGGTTTTGATTGTGGAGATAGTTTCAGAGGTCATTAAGGGGGTTAAGACTGGAGAGTGAGACAGAGATAATTGAGTCTCATCAGCGTCTGAGCAGTAAGAAACATTATGGACATCAGAGGCAGCATAAAAAGATTCAAATTAAGAGGTCCAAGAATTGACCCTTGTGGAACTCCCAAAGGAACAGCCATGGATTCAGAATTCAAATCACCAATGGCCACAGAGAAAGAGCTTTTATCAATATATGAGGCAGGCAGTCCAGAGCCTTTCCTTTCACACCAATGGAGTTTTAAACAGGTCATGAGAATGTTCTGATCTAAAGTGTCAAAGGCTGCACTGACCACTGACAGCACGAGGATGGAAATATGGTTTTTATCTGTTCAAATTTTTAAGTGATTGACAATTTTAATGAAGGCAGTTTCTGTACTGTTGTGTTTTTCTTTTTGCTTTTTTCATCTTGACTTTATCATTTGTGTGTTGTAACAGAATAATATCTTAAATTTACTTAATAAAAATATTCCAACTATATTTAGTTGAAATTGTCCTTTTAAATAGTGATATAACATTAATTGTTGTTTCCTGGTAAGCACATTGTCAGTGTGTCCAGTTTAAATGTATAAAAGTAAGCTGTTTGTCAGTTGTTTACGAGTCTCTGTACAGCTGAATGGTTTTGTGGCGTTCTCTGAGCGGCTGCAGGTTTTTGTACGACCACTCCATGAGTTTGTATCACTGTGGTGGACGTTTGGTGGAGGAACCAGACTGGAGCTCAACTGTAAGTCATCTCTTTATGTTCACTTTAAATGATACTTTTGTTTAGTTTGTGATTCATCTGTTTCTATTTCTAAAGCCTGAGTTTATTTGATTGTTTTCTGTTTTATTATAAATACTATTTGGAGTTATGGGTGAGCAGTGTCTTCTTATCATCCCCACAGTAATTCAGCTCATTTTATAGAGAAATGTTTTATTCCCACTCTGAGTGTATGGATTTAGTAAAAATAATAATAATAATTTAAAGGTTATATTTTTCATTTTTTACTTGTTTATTAAATTGTTGTGACATAATTGAAAGTTCTCGTGAAGAATCCCTCAGTCGTCCAGGTAGAATCCATGGCAAAAGTAGAAATTCAATTTGTCAACTGGACAAAGTTTATTAAGTTTAATTAGTTTAGTTTAAGTTTATTAAATAAACTTTGTCCAGTTGAAAAATTGAATTTCTCCTTTTGCCATAATTGAAAGTTATTTACTTTAATTATTAGAAATGTGATTTAAAAAAATATGGATATAATTTTATTTATTTATTTTTTGTTTAGTGATCATTTCTGGGGATTTTTAAAAAGTTTCTCTTCAGGTCTGAAACTTGTCTGTTGTTCAGCTTCAGTGGAGCTTGTTGCTTCTGTTTTTCACTCATTTGTTTTAAAAGTTAGATTTGAAAAAAACAAAAAAAAAAGTATTTCATTTCTGATTATTTTTCTAAATAACATGACATATATATAATATGTTTAAATGTATACTGACTTTCCTCTTTTTTTGGAAATACTAAAGTGCAACATTACTGCTCTGAGGCCCACCACCTGAACATTTATTTGCCTGGAATGTTTTAAATAAATTATTTCAACACTTTCATCTTATATTTATATAATTGCAGGCGTTTGTATTGTCTATTAAATACTGGTTTTGGTGGAGTCTCCTGTTGTGATAATTCCACTGAGAAACTTGTGTGTGTAAGTGTGTGTTTGTGTGTCCACAGTGGGCCGAGTGGAGCCCAGCCTCTGGGTGCTGCCCCCCTCCAGAGAGGAGCTGGCCCAGGGGAAGGCCACCCTCGTGTGCCTGGCCAACAAGGGCTTCCCATCAGACTGGAGCGTGTCCTGGAAGGTGTCCGGTGGCGGTGCGGGCGGGGAGCAGAGCCGGAGCCCCGCGGTGCTGCAAAAGGACGGTCACTACAGCTGGAGCAGCAGCCTGACGCTCCCCGCACAGCAGTGGAGGGAGGGGGCGTGGCTGTGAGCTGTGAGGCCAGCCAGGGCTCCCAGAGTCCAGTGTCCCACACACTGAGCACACTGCAGTGTTCCCAGGACTGACACAGTCACTGGGATCAGCCTGCAGAGCGCCCCCTGCTGTCAGCTCACGCCTCTACAGCTACAGCTACACTTCACTTACTGCAGCACAGCACACAGGCCTCTGTCCCAACTGGAGCTTCTGCTGAAAATAAAGAGCTGTGCATCAAAAGCATCTTTGTGTCTTTACTTTATTTCAGTGGAATTGTTCATTTTTTCTGTCACAGACTTTGGTGTTTTGAATAAATGTAGCTTTGAGGTCAGGTTATGAGGGTTGGCTTTTCATTCCCTTGGTTCATATGTGTATTTATAAATACTGAATGCTGTGAATAAATCCATGAATATATTATTCAGGGAAATGTGACAAATCTTTGTTTCAGGATAAACACGGTTCGGTTTGTCCCTGAGAGTCTTTGAGTGTGGAAAGAAAATGTAGCTTTGACTTCAATATTTAGCATCTCTGTAAAGTATAGTTATTAATGATCATTGAAGTAATTATGGTCTAGATGGACACTGGTGTATAAATATGGGTTCTTGGCTTTGTAGTATTTCCAACTCATGAACACATGAATAATGCTCTTAAATTGTTCATTTAGCTCCCATCCTGAATCTCACTGGGGTTCAGCCTTTCAACTATTCGGTTTTGTTGGAGGATGTTGTTTTGGTTATTATTATTATTATTATTATTATTATTATTATTGTTATTATTATTATTATTATTATTAGTAGTAGTAGTAGTAGTAGTAGTAGTAGTAGTAGTAGTATATCAAATACAATGAACTAGTAAATAAAATGACAAAATCAATCACATCACTACTGACAACTACTGCCCCCTACTGACCACTACTGCCCCCTATTGACCATTACTGCCCCCTAGGTCATTTCATTTGTTATCATGGTTAAATGGTCACATTTCTATCTATCAGACAGTGATGTGTGGAGGTAGATTACACTAAGTTGTCCTCCCTTCAGTATACAGCAGGGTCCCTCAGGGGTCAGTTTGAGGCCTCCTACTCTTCTTACTTTATGTCCATGACCTGCCTAGAGTTTGCCAAAATGTGGACCTGATGTAATTATGTGTGACACGAGTCTCTTCTTCACACAAGCTCAAAGAGCCCAAGAGGCTGCCCTTCCACTCTCTGTAGCTTTAGATGGTTCACAAAACTGACTGATTCATTTTTTGGACCGAGAAAAGATCTTGGAGGGCAAGTATTAACAAATGTTGAGGAATTTACATACCTTGGAGTGGTGATTCAACAATATCCTCCAGAAATAAAAACAAGAGTTAAATATAAAATAAATGTTTTTTTGTTTTTTTTTTAGATCAACATGTGCAGTACTAATTTGATCAATTCAAGTGTCTTCCTAAAATGCAGTAGGACTCAGTACAATATAATTTTCTGCAATATCAGTCAGTGCCTTATAAGTGTGTGTGTAATATAATAGTGTGTGTAATATAACAGTTTGTGTAATATAACAGTTTGTGTAATATAACAGTGTGTGTAATATAACAGTTTGTGTAATCCAGTCGGACTCTCATTGTGTGTCACTCTCCAGCTTAATGAACATGTTACTGGCAAATGCCTGTAGCATTTATTTTATTTATTCTTTCTTTAATAGGGACAGTGCATATTCATGAACATCTGCAGCATTGCAGTGTAAATACACCAGATTATAGCAAGAATGCTAATTTCCATCTGTAGTCCCTGGGCAGGTGACACCACAGCAAAAACAATAAAAACAATGACAAGTGACAATAACAGCAACATTAAAACATTAAAACATTAAAACATTAAAAGTGTCCACAAGTCTGGTTTTCCTTTAGCCCTCACAGTTTGCCCGGGGTCTGTGTGGCCCTCACAGTTCCCCCGGGGTCTGTGTGGCCCTCACAGTTCCCCCGGGGTCTGTGTGGCCCTCACAGTTCCCCCGGGGTCTGTGTGGCCCTCACAGTTCCCCCGGGGTCTGTGTGGCCCTCACAGTTCCGCCGGGGTCTGTGTGGCCCTCACAGTTCCCCCGGGGTCTGTGTGGACCTCACAGTTCCCCCGGGGTCTGTGTGGCCCTCACAGTTCCCCCGGGGTCTGTGTGGACCTCACAGTTCCCCCGGGGTCTGTGTGGACCTCACAGTTTCCCCGGAGTCTGTGTGGCCCTCACAGTTCCCCCGGGGTCTGCGTGGCCCTCACAGTTCCCCCGGGGTCTGTGTGGACCTCACAGTTCCCCTGGGCCATGGCCCTAGTTCCCATCCCACTGACAGTCTTTGTTTTAATAAAATCCTGTAGCCAAGGAGGAGCAAGTCCATGCAAAACTTTATATATAAGTTATTAAAATTCAAGTTGTACTTGTCTAAAATTGTGCAGTGGTGAACTGAGAATAGTTTCTTGTCCAATATTTTAACAGCTTTTTAAAAAAGTGATTCAACTGGTTTGAGTGTTGTGCCAGCAGCAGTGACCATGTGGTTCTGCAGATCTCTATATGAGACAGAATCATGGAGTGTAAAAACATTTGTGCCACATGTAGAGTCATAAAGGATCTTGCTTGTCTAAAATTCACTAAGTTAAAATGTGTTTCTTAAATGTCAGTGTCAGGTCCAGCGTCAGTCCCAGGTATTTAAACTCTTGGACAAGACTGAGGTCCAGTCCGTCCAGAAAGACACTGGACCGCTGTACACTGTAGCTCAGTAGTCACATGACACTGTCAGCACTGTTCTTGTCCTTGTTCACTGCTTTGTCCAGCTCTCGCTTTTACATTGTTCCCTATTTTCTTAAATAAATACTGACCACTACTGACCACTACAGAGAGCAGAGCTGGAGCAGAGACAGCACACATAATTTATACGAAAGATCAGACCAAAGCTGAGGCCTATACATGTTCTTTCAATACTTCTGTTTTGGTTTTACTGAAACTATTTTAGACATAAAAAAAAAAAATGCAGATTAAATGTTTTGAAGTCAAATGGCCATGTGTTTTTATTTGTTGTTAAGATTTCATGTTCACATGGTGTTACAGCTTCTGACTGGTGAAGACTGGTGAGTGAGTCTCCGGTTTCTGAAGTGCATTTTCCACACCTCCAGGTACCTGCACTCCTCAAACTATCACAACAGACTCTTCCACTAGAAGCACTGAGGACAGAACAGAGCTTCCTGCACAAATCTTATTTGTGAAGCAGGATTTGTGAAATGTTGGTGAAATGTAGCTTTGAGGTCAGGTTATGAGGGTTGGCTTTTCATTCCCTTGGTTCATATGTGTATTTATAAATCCTGAATGCTGTGAATAAATCCATGAATATATTAACCAGGGAAATGTGACAAATCTTTATTTCAGGGTGAGCATGGTTCAGTTTGTCCCTGAGAGTCTCTGAAAATGGAAAGAAAATGTAGCTTTTGGTTATTTAATCTTACATTTTTGTGTATTTGCAACATTGCTGTAAGGGATAATTATGATTTATTATTAAATTATTTGATGGTGTAGTTGGAAAATGCTGATGGAAACTACAAGAAAAGTTTAATTATTTTAAGTATTTCCACCTCATGAATAATGGTCTTAGATTGTTCATTTAACTCCCATTCTCTAATTCACTGAGGTCAGGGCTTTCAGCTTGTCAGTTTTGTTGGACAGAATGGTATTTTAGAGATATTCTAAAAGTGCTTTTTAATCAAATACTGTGGACAACTAAATAAAATGACAAAATAAATAACACAGTGTCTGCAGCATCTGTGTGAAACTCAGTGAAGTGTGAACAGTTTCAGTCTGAGGAGGTTTTTGTACGAGTCTTTTTCACTGTGTGAACGAGCTGTAACCCTGCTGACAGTAATAAACTCCTGCATCTTCAGCCTCAAATCCACTGATGGTCAGAGAATAATCAGATCCTGAACCACTTCCACTGAAACGACTGGAGACTCCAGACTGAAGAGTAGCAGCAGCATATATCAGGAGCTTTGGAGGTTCTGTGCCTTTTTGGAGATACCAGGCGAGATAATAATTAACACTTGAACTGGTCTGACACCTGAGAGTAACTGAGGCTCCTCTGTCCACAGCTGCAGCTTTAGGAGTCTGAGTCAGGCTGATTTCTCCTGAAGAACCTGAAAAACAGAAGAAGAGTTATTGAGACAGACCCTGCAGGTGTCCAGAGGAGCAGTGCTGTGACCCAGATGTCCTCACCCCGAACCAGGAGCCCCAGGGCCAGCAGGAACAGCTGCAGGAACATCAGGCTCATTGTGTTGTTGGTGTGGGAGTGGCTCTGAAGGGCCCGCACAGACACTGAGCAGCACTGGGCTCTTAACGGCTGGAGCAGAGAGGCAGCACACATATGCAAAGTCACACAGTGAGAGGAGACAGGCACACAGCTCACACTACTGCCCCCTACTGACCACTACTGCCCCTCACTGCCCCCTACTGACCACTACTGACCACTACTGACCACTACTGACCACTACTGACCTCTACTGACCACGACTGAGCAGAGCTGGGGCAGAGGCAGCACTCATATCCAAACTCACACAGTGACCTTTGACCCTTTGACGAGACCCTGAAATGGAGAAAGGCTAAACCTAAATATGTTTAATTAGATATTTACTGGTCCAGAGGCACATAAAAGAAAGAGCCCAGGACCCAAAGCAAAGACACCACATTATAAATAAAGAACACATAAAAAGTGTGACTAAAGATCACGTTTGGAACTCACTGTGACTTTAGGGGAAGAACTAAATAGAAACTCAAGTGATCTGAATAAATACTTCTGCTGTGGACCACAGGGATGTGTTTTGGCATCCCCAGTATTATGAAGGCAATATATTTCATTTTAATGTAGAAATGAAAACAAAAAGACTTTTTCAGCTTTTGAGTCCTGACCAAAGTGAGTCATTGTTGACAGAGCAGGTCGATTGATTCTGGTGTTTCAGTTTGATTCCGAATTGAGTTTGATTCTCACGTGTTCATGCGCACAGTGTTGTCACAGGAAAAGGTGAAGCCTGGTGTTCTTTCTTAGATACAGAAAGTAAACAGCTCTATAGAGGCTCACTGCAGCTGTATTCTAACAGAGGTGAGTTTTATCTTTCAGTCTCTTTTTATTTTACATTGATAGACTCAGAATTGACATAAAAATGAACTTTTAAATACTCCAAACCAGCTTTTCTGCTTTACGCGTGTTCATTAAATACACTTATAATTTACACATGACCTGCAATCTTTTTAAAAACACCATCTCCTCAATTTGACTTTGTAAATAACTAATTTAGACATTATTACGTCTTAACATATTTAGTGGCTAAAAGAGAAGAGCACGAAGAAGAGGAGCAGATACACAAACATGAGAGAGTGAAGAAGAGGAGCAGATACACAAACATGAGAGAGTGAAGAAGAGGAGCAGATACACAAACATGAGAGAGTGAAGAAGAGGAGCAGATACACAAACATGAGAGAGTGAAGAAGAGGAGCAGATACACAAACATGAGAGAGTGAAGAAGAGGAGCAGATACACAAACATGAGAGAGTGAAGAAGAGGAGCAGATACACAAACATGAGAGAGTGAAGAAGAGGAGCAGATACAAAAACATGAGACAGTGAAGAAGAGGAGCAGATACACAAACATGAGAGAGTGAAGAAGAGGAGCAGATACACAAACATGAGAGAGTGAAGAAGAGGAGCAGATACACAAACATGAGAGAGTGAAGAAGAGGAGCAGATACACAAACATGAGAGAGTGAAGAAGAGGAGCAGATACACAAACATGAGAGAGTGAAGAAGAGGAACAGATACACAAACATGAGAGAGTGAAGAAGAGGAGCAGATACACATAGACTTTCTGTATCGGATCATAAACCACGTGTTCCTCATGAGTCACAGGATTTTTTGAATGATTCTGTCCTAAAATAATTAAGACAAATATTTATTCATAGTGACCAATCACTATGGCTCTATTCTGGTTTAATTATAAGAACTGGAAAACTATTTTTGATTTAATTTAGAAAGTTATTTATTTTATTATAAGTTATTTCTTTCAGATATCTACAGTAGGAACACTAAATGTTGTGATTTATTATTCTTGCTAACTAAAGTTTTGAGCATTAATAACAATGACTTTATTTTTTAATTAATGTGTTAATAGTATAATTTATGTTTTAAGATAAGAACTAATGTTAATTTAAAGAAGTTATCAAAATCAAGGAGAATCAAAAATCGGGAGTCCAAAATCCAAAGTCGGATCAAATCTCAACTTTCCCCAGTTACCATTATATTTTCTTATTTTATCATCTTTCTTGTAACTATAAATGAATAACTCATTCAACAAGAATGAACAGTGTGGCTTTAAATCAGGATGAAGTGAACCCCGCTGCAGAACAACACTGTGTCCCTTTAAAGATCAGACTTTAAAATGGTCGTTAGTGTTACCTTAAACTGACAATTAAATTATAAAACAAAATACTGTTCTTAAATGTTTATTTCCACATAGATATTCCTCCTGTTTTTGCTTGTTCTTTGTTTTCATATTTTTATCAGTTTGACACTACAAAGTGTTTCATTCTACACTATCACCAACATGACTTTAGAACATGAGTTTTATTCATTTACATTATTTAAACATAATGAATGACTTTACAAATGTATTTATTTATGTTTTTTCTGTTAAAAATAAAATATGTTTAATAAATAAAGTTTTAGTCTGAGCTGAACTCTCATTATATTTTGTCTTTGTGTGAGTTTAGTGAAGTGAGTCAGTTTCACTTCAGTCTGAGGAGGTTTTTGTACGAGTCTTTTTCACTGTGTGAACACAGACTGACTGTTGATGTAGTGAACACTCTGACAGTAATACACAGCAGAGTCTTCAGGCTGAACTCCACTGATGGTCAGAGTGAAGTCAGACCCAGATCCACTGCCTGAAAAACGACTGGGGACACCTGAGACTCGATTAGACGCACGATATATAAGAGCTTTAGGAGGCTCTCCATCTCTCTGTTGGTACCAGTGTAAGTAGTGCCCAGAGCTGCTGTGATAGTACACATTCTGGCTGACAGTACAGCGTATGTTGACAGTGTCCCCCAGGGCGGCCCTCACTGCTCCAGCCTGACTCACTCTCACCTCTCCTCTGGACTCTGAACACACAAACACAAAGCACCTGATGGTTTAGTCTGGTTGGTCTCAGAGGGACGGATGTGGACAGAGGACAGCAGTGGGACTCTCTGGACTTTACCTGTGAAGCAGCAGCAGAGGACAGTCCACATGAGGACGCACACCAAAGTCATGTTGGTGATGAGGAGGCTGTATGTGTCTTGTGTTGTCATGAAGGACAGCTGCCAGTGCTCCAGAGTGCACCTCTCAGGACTATAAAGTGTCCCACTGGACCATGCAGCTGTTCATGCAAAGTGTTTGTCTATGGAAATGAGGCTCCCACACAGACATGGAGCAGACTGAACAGCTGCAGGGTCTGTGTCGTGATTGTATTTATATAGCACAGATACAGTATACAGTACAGGAACATAGAATAAAATCATGTAATTATTAATATGTAAAAAGTGGAAAACAGAATTACACTCAACCCAAATCTTTTGAGAATCCACAGGTTTAAATCTAGTTTGAAACACAGCAACAGAGTCATCGTTTGTGATGGTTGTTGGCAGAGAACTCCAGAGAATTGGGCCATAGTACATGAAGGCCTCACCAGATCAGGGCTGTATTCATGAGACTGTTCAAAGTTGTTGATTGGATGAACGGAGAGGTCTGAGTGGAGTGAGTTCTAAAAACAGGTCAGAGATGTAGGAAGGAGCCAAAGCATGTAGAGATTTAAAGACCAATAATAATATTTGAAAATCACTTCTTTGTTTAACAGGCAGCGAGTGAAGTGAGAATAAACTGGATGTAATGTGTTCAAAGTGCTGAGTTTTGGTTCAAATTCTAGCAGCAGTATTTTGAATGAACTGGGGTTTGTTTAGTGAGTGATTATTAAGCCAAGCATAAAGTGCACTGCAACAGTTTAACTGAAACAAAAACCTGCACAACTTTCTCAGCATCAGGTTTGAATGGGACACTTCTGATCTTAGAAATATTACGTAAATGGATAAAAGTGATTTTACTAATATTTAAAATGTGTTTCTTAAAAATAACACCAGAGTCAAATATTATCCCTGTTTTTTTTTTTTTACTTGGTAGGATAAATGATAAGGTAAGGAGTGAAGCTGTGGGTTGATTTTTTGCCTTAATACTTTTGGGTCGAGAACTAAAATCTAAATCTGTCTATTTGTTTAGTTGGAATTTTATGTTTTGATTAGTTTGTGTTTGATTTTAATGTCTTTTTTTTAACTCTGTAAAGCACTTTTAGTATCTGTTGTGCTATACAAATAAAGAACATGTGAGTTCATCCAGGTTTTGATTGTGGAGATAGTTTCAGAGGTCATTAAGGGGGTTAAGACTGGAGAGTGAGACAGAGATAATTGAGTTTCATCAGCGTCTGAGCGGTAAGAAACATCATGGACATCAGAGGCAGCATAAAAAGATTCAAATTAAGAGGTCCAAGAATTGACCCTTGTGGAACTCCAAAAGGAACAGCCATGGATTCAGAATTCAAATCACCAATGGCCACAGAGAAAGAGCTTTTATCAATATATGAGGCAGGCAGTCCAGAGCCTTTCCTTTCACACCAATGGAGTTTTAAACAGGTCATGAGAATGTTCTGATCTAAAGTGTCAAAGGCTGCACTGACCACTGACAGCACGAGGATGGAAATATGTTTTTTATCTGTTCAAATTTTTAAGTGATTGACAATTTTAATGAACGCAGTTTCTGTACTGTTGTGTTTTTCTTTTTGCTTTTTTCATCTTGACTTTATCATTTGTGTGTTGTAACAGAATAATATCTTAAATTTACTTAATAAAAATATGAACTATATTCAGTTGAAATTGTCCTTAAATAGTGATATAACATTAATTGTTGTTTCCTGGTGCACATTGTCAGTGTGTCCAGTTTAAATCTATAAAAGTAAGCTGTTTGCCAGTTGTTTACGAGTCTCTGTACAGCTGAATGGTTTTGTGGCGTTCTCTGAGCGGCTGCAGGTTTTTGTACGACCACTCCATGAGTTTGTATCACTGTGGTGGACGTTTGGTGGAGGAACCAGACTGGAGCTCAACTGTAAGTCATCTCTTTATGTTCACTTTAAATGATACTTTTGTTTAGTTTGTGATTCATCTGTTTCTATTTCTAAAGCCTGAGTTTATTTGATTGTTTTCTGTTTTATTATAAATACTGTTTGTGTTTTCTTATCATCCCACAGTAACTCACCTCAGTTTATTGAGAAATATTGTATTCACAATCTGACTTTTGAAGTTAATGATTTTGGTATTTTGATATTAATATTAATTTAATTAATTTTAGGATTTAATATTTTAATGTTATTTTAAAATATATATTTTATGTAGTTAATTTAAGTATTTGTTTAAAATTATTATATATATATATATATATAAATATTGTCAACTTAAACTTCAACGTTTTAGTTTATGTTTAGCTCTGAAACTGTTCTGTTGTTCAGCTTCAGTGGAGCCTCTCGGTTCTGTTTTCACTCAGTTCAGACTTTTTTTTCACAACGCCTTTTGTTGTGAAAAATATATATATATATTAATATTCTAGAACAATACACATGTTTCTATGAAAGTTGACTTGCTTTTATTTTTTAGAAGATAACTCTTCTTTCTGCTCCCTTTCATTCAATATTTTGTATTGTTATCACAAATGTTGATGTCTTTTTATACTTTATGAATGAAATAAACAAATACATAAATAAATAAAAATACATAAAATAATTAAAGTCCAGGATCACTGGTGGGAGGCTCACCACCTCCAAATTGCTAAAATGTTATTGCTTTGCCTGGAATGTTCAACAAATTAACATATGTGTCTTTCATGTTCGCAATTTACTGGCATTTTTACTGAAAAACACTCTGGTGGAGTCACCTTTTGTCTTTTGACAATTCCATGGAGAAAAACGTACATAGTGTCGATCAAATCTGATGAAAAATGTGCCCTTCAGTGTGTGTGTGTAAGTGTGTGTTTGTGTGTCCACAGTGGGCCGAGTGGAGCCCAGCCTCTGGGTGCTGCCCCCCTCCAGAGAGGAGCTGGCCCAGGGGAAGGCCACCCTCGTGTGCCTGGCCAACAAGGGCTTCCCATCAGACTGGAGCGTGTCCTGGAAGGTGTCCGGTGGCGGTGCGGGCGGGGAGCAGAGCCGGAGCCCCGCGGTGCTGCAAAAGGACGGTCACTACAGCTGGAGCAGCAGCCTGACGCTCCCCGCACAGCAGTGGAGGGAGGGGGCGTGGCTGTGAGCTGTGAGGCCAGCCAGGGCTCCCAGAGTCCAGTGTCCCACACACTGAGCACACTGCAGTGTTCCCAGGACTGACACAGTCACTGGGATCAGCCTGCAGAGCGCCCCCTGCTGTCAGCTCACGCCTCTACAGCTACAGCTACACTTCACTTACTGCAGCACAGCACACAGGCCTCTGTCCCAACTGGAGCTTCTGCTGAAAATAAAGAGCTGTGCATCAAAAGCATCTTTGTGTCTTTACATTATTTCAGTGGAATTGTTTGTCTGTGATATTTTCTGATGTCACTTTATCACGTCATTTCATTTTAGTTATCATGCTTACATGGGCACACTTCTATACATCAGACAAACAGTGATGTCTGGAGGTAAATTACACTAAGTCGTCCTCCCTTCAGTACACAGCAGGGTCCCTCAGGGGTCAGTTTGAGGCCTCCTACTCTTCTTACTTTATGTCTATGACCTGCCTAGAGTTTGCCAAAATGTGGACTCAATATGTAATTAAAGCCGCAAGCGGCGTTGTCAGGCCCTCGCACCTGCGGATTATGGGGGTGGGGGCCAGCAATACAAAGTATTTTCGGCCGCACAAGTTGTCATGTCAACCTAAGCACAGTAGCAGCTTCAGTGCATTTTTTTACAGTTCCCTTGTCTACCACATGGTAGCGCTATGCCATACGAGCAGTTCATTTGCATAAAAATGTTTCTCTTCATCATATACAAGGCTATACCAAATTTCATGTGGTTGGCTCAAGTGGTATGCTCACGATCACCCACTTTGCGTTTAGGGGGATAAAGAATATAAAAACAAATTAGTATGAATTATCAGGAAAAGAAAAAAAGAATATTACAGTGAACAACAAACTAAAAACAAAAATAAAATTAAGTCAACTTGGGGAATAATAAATAGAGTAATAAGCAAGACAATGAAACATCCTTTTCCACACTATTTTGTAGAGAAAAATACTGACATGATGAAAAAAACATTTCAAATGAGTTTTGTGAATATTTTGCTAATGTGGGGTCCAGCCTTGCAGATAATCCCTCTAAAATGTTCCATGAAAATATAATCATTGACAATGTGAACAGTATTTTTCTGGATAAGATGGAAAAAGATTAAATCAGGAAAATTGTTAAAAAACTGTGGAAACAAAAGATCAACTGACTGTGAGGGATTGGACATGGTGATTGTGAAAAATATAATTGGAACTAACTGAAAAAAGAGCAACTGAAATTGACAATGGGAATTATTTCTTAAGCATATTAATTGACCTACAAAAAGCTTTTGATGTAATAAATCATTTAAGATTACTTAAGAAAATGAACAAGTGTGGCATTCGAGGGGCGGCTCATGAATGGAGAGTGAGTTATTTAGAAAACAAAACAATATGTACAGATCAATGACACAGAATCAGAAAGAAATGATATCAAACGGGGTGTGCCCCAAGGCTCGATTCTTGGGCCCAAATTATTTATTTTATATATGAATGATTTTGTTAAAGTATCTGATCTTAGGAAAATTCTATTTGATGATGATATAACATTATTTTACCACGGAAAAGATATAAAAGAGTCACAAACAGAGTAAACAAAGAGCTAAAAAAGTAAAATATTGGTTTGATTTAAATGGATTGATTCTTAATGTTAAAAAAAAAAATAAAAAAATTTAAAGATAAAAATAAAAAAGATGACATACTGTAACGTTAGACATAGATGGATGCAGATTAACAGAGTAAGTGAAACTACATTTTAGGACTCATAATTGATGAAGATCTAAACTGGAGGTCTCATATAAATGACACTAAAAGCAACATTTTCAAAACTGTTGCTGCTGAAGTTCTCACTAAACACTGCAGCATTATTAACCTTGTTTAACTCTATAATTGCACCATACCTGATTTACTGTGCAGAAATTTGCACAAGACAGACAGCTGTGTGTTTCACTTCCTCTTAACAAGATTTGCCCGTAAAAGATTTGTTGAGAATCACATTAACATAATATTGTAAATGATGAGAATTACAGAGACATCATAGAGGATTAAAAATGTCAGAAAGCTTTTCAATTATCTCTCATAAATATTCTTAAAACATTTTATTTATTTATTTATTTATTTTTTTATGTATTTATTTATTTATTTATTACACAGGGACAGTGTACATTAATGAACATTCCTGTAAATGTACCAGATTTAGCCAAGAGGCTAGTTTTCATCTGCAGTCCCTGGACAGACGTTACATTGTCAATCTAAGAAAAAAACAGGTTAAAACAATGTACATACAAAATTATTTACACTATTTACATGTTTTCAGGCTCACTCATAGTGACAGTCATGCACACTTAAAACATTAACAATACACACAGCACATACACACACACACAGCACACACACATCTGACACCCCTCAGTAACACAACAAACAGGATAGAACAAAAAGGAAATTAATGTGTGCAGTGCTGATTTTCAATTAGCCACTTTTTTAAAAGAGTCTTAAAAGTGTGGTATGATGGTGAGTCTCTGATATGTGTGGGAGGATTGTTCCATTGATGTGCTGCAGTGATGAAAAATGAGGACTGTCCAAAGGTGCTTTTCCTGAGTGGGATTATGTAGTCCCCTCTAACTGCCCCCCTGGTTACTCTAACTGCCCCCCTGGTTACTCTAACTGCCCCCCTGTTACTCTAACTGCCCCCCTGGTTACTCTAACTGCCCCCCTGGTCACCCGGCTTGAGGAGGATCTTATTGTAATGAACTGTGAAAGTGGGGGTGAAGAGAGACCATTTATAATTTTAAACAGAAGGCAGAGGTTTGTGTATATGATCATATTGTCCCAGTTCAGTAATTTGAGTTTGTGTAATATTTCACAGTGATGATATTGGACTGGTTTCTCGTCAAGTGTTTTTATTGTTCTTTTGTATAATGATTGCAGTGGTTTGAGGGTGGTGTTGTTTGTGTTTGACCATGTGGTTAAACAGTATTTCATATGGGAGAGTATCATGGCATGCATATAGACTGGGGCGGCATTGAGTGAGAGCTGTGGTCTTATGAAACGGAGAGATGGAATTTAATTTTGTTGCAGACTTTATTGACCTGAGATTTGAAAGTGAGTTTAGTGTCCATTTGTACTCCGAGATATTTGTATTCTTGCACGATTTTGAGTTTATGTCCATCTACAAAGATATCATGATGGGTTATGGGATTAGAGGATTTGGTAAAGAACATTGCTACAGTTTTATTGACGTTGAGTTGCAGGCAGGACTGTTTTAACCAGTTAGAGATGTGAACCATGGATTGTGTGAGGACTTCTGCGACATGTGAGGTGTTTTTGCCATGTGTATATATTACAGTGTCATCTGCATAGAGTTGAATGTGGATGTTGGAACAGACTCCAGGGAGATCATTTATGTAAAATGAGAACAGTAATGGACCAAGGATAGATCCTTGGGGTACACCGGTGGGACACAGGAGGGGTGGTGACTGGTGACTCTGAATTCGGACTGTCTGTGAGCGGTTTGAGAAGTATGATGCAATCCAATTTAAGCTGTTTGTTGAGAAGTTGAAGTGCCATGCTAGCAGAGTCGGGAGGTACATGAACCCCTGTCCCACAGGTATGCTACCCTTGTACTATGCCACCGTGTTGTGAACCGAGTGCTAAACTTATGCATCCTCCTCAACCACGGAGTACCGCTGCTCTCATGACCGATGTCCGGGCGTCAGACCACATGGAAGGGCCTGGCGCCGCAGTGAGTCTCTCGAGGGACCCGGCGGCTGGAGGTGGCGGTGGTCGTGCGGGAAGGTGGTGTGGACCCGGCCCGAGCACTGCAGCACTTGATCAACGCTTCGAAGGGGACGAGCCAGCGATCGTCATCATGGCTTCGTTGCTGTACGCAAGGCAGGCCAAAATCCACGCACCACAATCAAATCAAACTGCTAGCCGAGCTAACTCAATGGCTGTCGCTAAGGCTTTGATAAACAGGAAGCGTATTAATCCCGGGATAATAAAACACAGGAAATGGGCGTTGTTTAAAACTGTCAATCACTCCCGGACTATCTGGGATGCTACCGCAAAACCATGAGGACTTCTAGGGGAACATCTTAACATAAGGAGCATTAGCAACATTGGAGCATCCAAAACAGATCAAATAACTCATCTCCTAGAAAATTCAAATCTGGATTTCCTAGGGATGTCGGAGACATGGCTCCACATTCATACACCATCAGCTTCCCTAAAAAATATTGGATACAGTATTTTTAGGAAAGATAGGCAAGGAGCCAAAGGGGGTGGTGTCATGTTATATGTCAAAGACTCCATCCCCTGTCAGGAAATACAGTTTCCAAACCTAGAGCTTGAATGTCTAGGAGTAGAGGTCACCCTGTGCCAAAAAATGTCTTTCACCATTATAGTACTTTACAGACCACCATCCTCGGATAGCAGGTTCTATGAACATTTTGAAGCCCTATTAAAGTGTGTAAACATAAAAAAGAGATCATTATTATGGGAGATTTTAACATTAACTGGGAGGATGTGAAAGCAAGAAAAAATCTTAAAGCTATAACTGATAAATATGATCTTGAACAAGTAATAAATGGACCAACTAGAATAACTAACACAACCAGCACCCAAATTGACCTGATCTTTACTAATCGGCCCGAGAGGATCACTAAATCATTTAATATGTTAACTGGTCTCTCGGACCACAACCTGACACCTGTGACCAGAAAACTCCATAAAAAAATACTTCGAACAAATGTTAGAAAACCAAATACTATTGGAATTCCCAAACACAAAAAAGAACTTTCCAAAACTGCAGTTGAGAATACGGATTGGGATACTATCCTTAGGGAGACAGATGTCGATAAGAACAGTGACCTCTTCCTCACAACTTTAGAAAGTATAATTAATAATTTCACATGTGAAATTAAACATAAAAATAACAAAAGCTCACTTCCTTGGATTAATTCAAATATTATTTAACTCATGAAAGACCGTGATCTCGCATTAAAAACGGCACTCAAAACAAAGTTATCAACAGACAGACAGATTTTTACATCATTAAGAAACAAAGTTGTTAAAACTATAAAAAGCTGATTACTTTCTAACTATCATTGAAAATACAAAAGGGAACATCAAGGCAACCTGGGATCAGTTAAAGAAACTCACAGGACAACAAAAGAAAAGTAAAATTCTGGAAATAAAGGTAAACAGACAACTCTTAAACAATCCCAAGGAAATAGCACACACTCTAAATAACTACTTTATTGACTCGGTAGCTACAATCGCAAAGTCCTTTAATCTAGATAGTACTTGTGAGGCCAACAGCTCCGACTGAGAATCTTTTCAGCATCCAGAGTGTATCTGAAGTTGAAGTCCAGCAAGCCATTAGTGCTTTTAAACCATCAAAGACAAAAGATGCTTTTGGAATGGATACTCTCATGCTGAAGGAGCTCAGTACCACTCTAACCAAACCCATAACAAAAATAATTAATCAGTCCATCTCCCAAGGCACATTCCCTGATAAGAGTTTTAAAATCTTGGCCAGATCAGAGAATTTGCAGTGTATATTTGCAACATTGCTGTAAGGAATAATTATGATTTATTATTAAATTAGTTGATGGTGTAGTTGGAGAAATGTTGATGGAAACTACAAGAAAAGTTTAATTATTTTAAGTATTTCCACCTCATGAATCATGGTCTTAGACTGTTCATTTAACTCCCATTCTCTAAATCACTGAGGTCAGGGCTTTCAGCTTGTCAGTTTTGTTGGACAGAATGGTATTTTAGATATATTCTAAAAGTTCTTTTTTTTTTTTTTAAATCAAATACTGTGGACAACTAAATAAAATGGCCAAATAAATAACACAGTATCTGCAGCATCTGTGTGAAACTCAGTGAAGTGTGAACAGTTTCAGTCTGAGGAGGTTTTTGTACGAGTCTTTTTCACTGTGTGAACGGGGAGCTGTTATACTGCTGACAGTAATACACTCCTGCATCTTCAGCCTCAAATCCACTGATGGTCAGAGAATAATCAGATCCTGAACCACTTCCACTGAAACGACTGGAGACTCCAGACTGAAGAGTAGCAGCATATATCAGGAGCTTTGGAGGTTCTGTGCCTTTTTGGAGATACCAGGCGAGAGCATTATAAACATTTGAACTGGTCTGACACCTGAGAGTAACTGAGGCTCCTCTGTCCACAGCTGCAGCTTTAGGAGTCTGAGTCAGGCTGATTTCTCCTGAAGAACCTGAAAAACAGAAGAAGAGTTATTGAGACAGACCCTGCAGGTGTCCAGAGGAGCAGTGCTGTGACCCAGATGTCCTCACCCCGAACCAGGAGCCCCAGGGCCAGCAGGAACAGCTGCAGGAACTTCAGGCTCATTGTGTTGTTGGTGTGGGAGTGGCTCTGAAGGGCCCGCACAGACACTGAGCAGCACTGGGCTCTTAACGGCTGGAGCAGAGAGGCAGCACACATATGCAAAGTCACACAGTGAGAGGAAACAGGCACACAGCTCACACTACTGCCCCCTACTGACCACTACTGCCCCCCACTGACCACTGCTGACACCTACTGACCATGACTGAGCAGAGCTGCGGCAGAGGCAGCACTCATATCCAAACTCACACAGTGACCTTTGACCCTTTGACGAGACCCTGAAATGGAGAAAGGCTAAACCTAAATATGTTTAATTAGATATTTACTGGTCCAGAGGCACATAAAAGAAAGAGCCCAGGACCCAAAGCAAAGACACCACATTATAAATAAAGAACACATAAAAAGTGTGACTAAAGATCACATTTGGAACTCACTGTGACTTTAGGGGAAGAACTAAATAGAAACTCAAGTGATCTGAATAAATACTTCTGCTGTGGACCACAGGGATGTGTTTTGGCATCCCCAGTATTATGAAGGCAATATATTTCATTTTAATGTAGAAATGAAAACAAAAAGACTTTTTCAGCTTTTGAGTCCTGACCAAAGTGAGTCATTGTTGACAGAGCAGGTCGATTGATTCTGGTGTTTCAGTTTGATTCCGTATTGAGTTTGATTCTCACGTGTTCATGCGCACAGTGTTGTCACAGGAAAAGGTGAAGCCTGGTGTTCTTTCTTAGATACAGAAAGTAAACAGCTCTATAGAGGCTCACTGCTGCTGTATTCTAACAGAGGTGAGTTTTATCTTCAGTCTCTTTTTATTTTACATTGATAGACTCAGAATTGACATAAAAATTAACTTTTAAATACTCCAAACCAGCTTTTCTGCTTTACGCGTGTTCATTAAATACACTTATAATTTACACATGACCTGCAATCTTTTTAAAACACCATCTCCTCAATTTGACTTTGTAAATAACTAATTTAGACATTATTACGTCTTAACATATTTAGTGGCTAAAAGAGGAGAGCACGAAGAAGAAGAGCAGATACACAAACATGAGAGAGTGAAGAAGAGGAGCAGATACACAAACATGAGAGAGTGAAGAAGAGGAGGAGATACACAAACATGAGAGAGTGAAGAAGAGGAGCAGATACACAAACATGAGAGAGTGAAGAAGAGGAGCAGATACACAAACATGAGAGAGTGAAGAAGAGGAGCAGATACACAAACATGAGAGAGTGAAGAAGAGGAGCAGATACACATAGACTTTCTGTATCGGATCATAAACCACGTGTTCCTCATGAGACACAGGATTTTTTGAATGATTCTGTCCTAAAATCATTAAGACAAATATTTATTCATAGTGACCAATCACTATGGCTCTATTCTGGTTTAATTATAAGAACTGGAAACCTATTTTTGATTTAATTTAGAAAGTTATTTATTTTATTATAAGTTATTTCTTTCAGATATCTACAGTAGGAACACTAAATGTTGTGATTTATTATTCTTGCTAACTAAAGTTCTGAGCATTAATAACAATGACTTTATTTTTTCATTAATGTGTTAATAGTATAATTTATGTTTTAAGATAAGAACTAATGTTAATTTAAAGAAGTTATCAAAATCAAGGAGAATCAAAAATCGGGAGTCCAAAATCCAAAGTCGGATCAAATCTCAACTTTCCCCAGTTACCATTATATTTTCTTATTTTATCATCTTTCTTGTAACTATAAATGAATAACTCATTCAACAAGAATGAACAGTGTGGCTTTAAATCAGGATGAAGTGAACCCCGCTGCAGAACAACACTGTGTCCCTTTAAAGATCAGACTTTAAAATGGTCGTTAGTGTTACCTTAAACTGACAATTAAATTATAAAACAAAATACTGTTCTTAAATGTTTATTTCCACATAGATATTCCTCCTGTTTTTGCTTGTTCTTTGTTTTCATATTTTTATCAGTTTGACACTACAAAGTGTTTCATTCTACACTATCACCAACATGACTTTAGAACATGAGTTTTATTCATTTACATTATTTAAACATAATGAATGACTTTACAAATGTATTTATTTATGTTTTTTCTGTTAAAAATAAAATATGTTTAATAAATAAAGTTTTAGTCTGAGCTGAACTCTCATTATATTTTGTCTTTGTGTGAGTTTAGTGAAGTGAGTCAGTTTCACTTCAGTCTGAGGAGGTTTTTGTACGAGTCTGTTTCACTGTGTGAACACAGACTGACTGTTGATGGAGTGATAACTCTGACAGTAATACACAGCAAAGTCTTCAGGCTGAACTCCACTGATGGTCAGAGTGAAGTCAGACCCAGATCCACTGCCTGAAAAACGACTGGGGACACCTGAGACTCGATTAGACGCAAGATATATAAGAGCTTTAGGAGGCTCTCCATCTCTCTGTTGGTACCAGTGTAAGTAGTGCCCAAAGCTGCTGTCATAGTACACATTTTGGCTGACAGTACAGCGTATTTTGGCGGTGTCCCCCAGGGCGGCCCTCACTGCTCCAGCCTGACTCACTCTCACCTCTCCTCTGGACTCTGAACACACAAACACAAAGCACCTGATGGTTTAGTCTGGTTGGTCTCAGAGGGACGGATGTGGACAGAGGACAGCAGTGGGACTCTCTGGACTTTACCTGTGAAGCAGCAGCAGAGGACAGTCCACATGAGGACGCACACCAAAGTCATGTTGGTGATGAGGAGGCTGTATGTGTCTTGTGTTGTCATGAAGGACAGCTGCCAGTGCTCCAGAGTGCACCTCTCAGGACTATAAAGTGTCCCACTGGACCATGCAGCTGTTCATGCAAAGTGTTTGTCTATGGAAATGAGGCTCCCACACAGACATGGAGCAGACTGAACAGCTGAAAGATCTGAATCATTACAATCAGACACATATTGGTTACTTTTGTATTTAATGCAGATTTGTATAAAGTTATTTCCTTGTATATCTTTATTAATTTGATATCATCATAGTATGTTGATGTTGCATTTTATTTTAAGTTATGTTCATAAAATATTGCAATTTGTATGTATTTATTTTGCTTTTTATTAAGAAAAAAATACGAAGTCTTTCTCTTTCTTGGTAAGCACATTGTCATCTCCGTCTCAACAGTGTGTCCAGTTTAAATGTATAAAAGTAAGCTGTTTGTCAGTTGTTTACGAGTCTCTGTACAGCTGAATGGTTTTGTGGCGTTCTCTGAGCGGCTGCAGGTTTTTGTACGACCACTCCATGAGTTTGTATCACTGTGGTGGACGTTTGGTGGAGGAACCAGACTGGAGCTCAACTGTAAGTCATCTCTTTATGTTCACTTTAAATGATACTTTTGTTTAGTTTGTGATTCATCTGTTTCTATTTCTAAAGCCTGAGTTTATTTGATTGTTTTCTGTTTTATTATAAATACTGTTTGTGTTTTCTTATCATCCCCACAGTAACTCACCTCAGTTTATTGAGAAATATTGTATTCACAATATGAATTTTGAAGTTAATGATTTTGGGATTTTAATATTAATATTAATTTTATTAATTTTAGAATGTAATATTTTAATGTTATTTTAAAATATATATTTTATGTAGTTAATTTAAGTATTTGTTTAAAATTATAGATCATAATCGAACATTATTTAATTTATGTGTTAGTGAGATATATATATATATATATATATATATATATGATATTTGAAAAAAAAATATATAATATATTATATATATTATATATATGGTCAACTTAAACGTCAACATTTTAGTTTATCTTTAGCTCTGAAACTGTTCTGTTGTTCAGCTTCAGTGGAGCCTCTCGGTTCTGTTTTCACTCAGTTCAGGCTTTTTTTTTCACAACTTTTGTTGTGAAAAATATATATATATATTAATATTTTAGAACAGTACACATGTTTCTATGAAAGTTGACTTGCTTTTATTTTTTAGAAACAATTAAAGTCCAGGATCACTGGTGGGAGGCTCACCACCTCCAAATTGCTAAAATGTTAATGCTTTGCCTGGAATGTTCCACAAATTAACATATGTGTCTTTCATGTTCACAATTACTGGCATTTTTACTGAAAAACACTTTGGTGGAGTCACCTTTTGTCTTTTTCTGGACAATTCCATGGAGAAAAACGTACATAGTATCGATCAAATCTGATGAAAAATGTGCCCTTCAGTGTGTGTGTGTAAGTGTGTGTTTGTGTGTCCACAGTGGGCCGAGTGGAGCCCAGCCTCTGGGTGCTGCCCCCCTCCAGAGAGGAGCTGGCCCAGGGGAAGGCCACCCTCGTGTGCCTGGCCAACAAGGGCTTCCCATCAGACTGGAGCGTGTCCTGGAAGGTGTCCGGTGGCGGTGCGGGCGGGGAGCAGAGCCGGAGCCCCGCGGTGCTGCAAAAGGACGGTCACTACAGCTGGAGCAGCAGCCTGACGCTCCCCGCACAGCAG
This sequence comes from Paratrypauchen microcephalus, assembly GCA_036785185.1. Lineage (NCBI taxonomy): Eukaryota > Metazoa > Chordata > Actinopteri > Gobiiformes > Gobiidae > Paratrypauchen > Paratrypauchen microcephalus. Next base: position 64,845 of record JAVJIX010000058.1, on the reverse strand, counting down.
TGGAGGGAGGGGGGCGTGGCTGTGAGCTGTGAGGCCAGCCAGGGCTCCCAGAGTCCAGTGTCCCACACACTGAGCACACTGCAGTGTTCCCAGGACTGACACAGTCACTGGGATCAGCCTGCAGAGCGCCCCCTGCTGTCAGCTCACGCCTCTACAGCTACAGCTACACTTCACTTACTGCAGCACAGCACACAGGCCTCTGTCCCAACTGGAGCTTCTGCTGAAAATAAAGAGCTGTGCATCAAAAGCATCTTTGTGTCTTTATATTATTTCAGTGGAATTGTTTGTCTGTGATATTTTCTGGTGTCACTTTATCACGTCATTTCATTTTAGTTATCATGCTTACATGGGCACACTTCTATATATCAGACAAACAGTGATGTGTGGAGGTAAATTACACTAAGTCGTCCTCCCTTCAGTACACAGCAGGGTCCCTCAGGGGTCAGTTTGAGGCCTCCTACTCTTCTTACTTTATGTCCATGACCTGCCTAGAGTTTGCCAAAATGTGGACTCAAGATGTAATTATGTATAACACGTGTCTAATGTTCACATGAGCTCAAAGTGCCAAAGAGGCTGCCCTTCCGCTCTCTGTAGTTTTGGATGATTCACAAACCGGAGATTAATGTCTTTGCTTAAAATAAATAAATAAATAAAAATAAAAAATTCTATGTTCTTTCGCAAATCAACAACTTTGGTCTTAGATGGAGGCAACCAATAAATGAGCAAGGCAAGTTTATTTGTATAGTATAATTCAAACATACAGAGAGACATGTGCATGCATCGGCGTCTGTGTTGCGAGTTAGATCGACTCCTAAAACAAATAGTTTGAGTACAAGTAAATACAAACACAAAATAAAACAGAGAAAATTGTAAAATTGTCAAGGAACAGACCAATGAAAGCCCTAAAGGCACTTAATGAAGATCTTAAAGCACAAAGTTGGGATGTAGTTTATGTCAGTGATGTCAATCAAGCATACGACTCTTTTATAGATACAGAGATAAAGTTTTATTATAAAAATTGCCCTTTAGTAACCTGCCGACAGAAAAGGGAAGACAACCCATGGATGACCAAAGGAATAAAAAATGCATGTAAAAAGAAAAAAATATCTGTATACATGGTTTTGAAAACACAAACAGGAGAGGCAGAAAACAAGTATAAAAATACAAAAACAAATTAGTATGAATTATCAGGAAAAGAAAAAAAGAATATTACAGTGAACAACAAAATAAAAACAAAAATAAAATTAAGTCAACTTGGGGAATAATAAATAGAGTGATAAGCAAGACAATGAAACATCCTTTTCCACACTGTTTGGTAGAGCAAAATACTGACATATGATGAAAAAAACATTTCAAATGAGTTTTGTGAATATTTTGCTAATGTGGGGTCCAGCCTTGCAGATAATCCCTCTAAAATGTTCGATGAAAATATAATCATTGACAATGTGAACAGTATTTTTCTGGACAAGATGGAAAAAGATTAAATCAGGAAAAATGTTAAAAACTGTGGAAACAAAAGATCAACTGACTGTGAGGGATTGGACATGGTGATTGTGAAAAATATAATTGGAACTATCTGAAAAAAGAGCAACTGAAATTGACAATGGGAATTATTTCTTAAGCATATTAATTGACCTACAAAAAGCTTTTGATGTAATAAATCATTCAAGATTACTTAAGAAAATGAACAAGTGTGGCATTCGAGGGGCGGCTCATGAATGGAGAGTGAGTTATTTAGAAAACAAAACAATATGTACAGATCAATGACACAGAATCAGAAAGAGATGATCAAACGGGGTGTGCCCCAAGGCTCGATTCTTGGGCCCAAATTATTTATTTTATATATGAATGATTTTGTTAAAATATCTGATCTTGGGAAAATTCTATTTGCTGATGTGTGAAGAATCCCTCAGATTCCTCTTCTCTGCTAACCTTCTCGTGTCCTTTTCCAGCTTTCTTACCAGTCCAATGATGTTTGGCTCGTAGTTGTTCTTAAGATGTGTGAAGAATTTGCTGATGATATAACATTATTTAACCACGGAAAAGATATAAAAGAGTCACAAATAGAGTAAACGAACAGCTAAAAAAGTAAAATATTGGTTGATTTAAATGGATTGATTCTTAATTTTAAAAAAAGATCATTTTATTTAAAGATAAAATAAAAAAGATGACATACTGTAACATTAGACATAGATGGTTGCAGATTAAGAGAGTAAGTGAAACTACATTTTAGGACTCATAATTGATGAAGATCTAAACTGGAGGTCCCATATAAATGACACTAAAAGCAACATTTTCAAAACTGTTGCTGCTGTTGCATAAAATAAAGTTCTCACTAAACACTGCAGCATTATTAACCTTGTATAACTCTATAATTGCACCATACCTGATGTACTGTGCGGAAATTTGGGAGTCGACATGTAAAACTTACCTACAGCCATTATTTATTTGACAGAAAAAGGCCTTGAGAATTATCACAGAGTTATTATAAAGAGCCATCAAAGCCATTATTTGTTAAACTTAAAGTGTTGTAAATGTATCATATTGTTGAATTAAGTATCCTCAAAGTCATGTATAAAGCAAATTGCAATGAATTACCTGTAAATAGTCAAAGACTGTTTGAGATGAGAACAAGAACTACAACTTAAAAGGAACCGACATGTTTAAAAAAACCCAGATTCAGAACCAAAGTTATGGATCGAAGCGTCGCTGTGAAAAGAGTTCATTTATGGAATAGTCATGACAAAGAAATCAAAAGATCAAGTACAATAATGGCATTTAAAAATACATAAAATCCAGTGTAAGGTGTATGTATGAAAAAGAAAACCAGGTTATTGCGCATAAAAATGAAACTTTCTGTTTACAATTAATTAATAATTGTGATTAAAATGGAATGTATTGATGAAATGTTTCATAGTCACTCTCGATGTTAATGTCTGGAAAAGGGAAGAGGGGCAGATAACAGAACTGTTCCGATTTGTGAATCAAGTCAGTGACACTCTGTATTGATGCTGTAGTGAAGACAAAAAGTGTTATTCCAATTCCATTCCAAAAACATAATTTAGTTTAAATTGTTAATCTCTATGGTGACGGTACTACTTTCTCATCATTCACAGATAGTTCTGTTGACAAAGCTGCAAAAAATTGTTAAAATTAGCTAAATAAAATGTATTTTAGCTTCAGCTGTTTAGATTTCTGACTGACTTCAATGTATAGTTTGATTATTTCACAAAGATGTTATTTTGTAATTTGGTAAACGTCTGAATATTTTTTTACTATGCTACTAAATGTACTGTATATTTTTGGTTTGAAATGATGTTCTGTGATATGAGAACAACTTACATGCATTTTTATTTCATGAAAACTGTAAACGAGGCAAAACTATTACTGCAGTCATAGTGTAAGTATTTCTATCAAATACACGTAAATATAAGAGTAAAAACAGCACATATCATCACACATGCCTTTGACTTCTATTGGAGTCACACTATTTGGAAATGTCATTGTTTGTGTGATTTGTGCAGAGTTGTGTCTTGTGTACCTGTGTCTGTGAGCTCGTGTCCGTCCACCTCCCAGCTCACACTGGCGCCCTGTGGAGAGTAGGAGCTGAGCAGGCAGAGCAGAGAGAGCCTCCCCCCAGAGAGCTGCTGCAGAGAGGGGCCCACGAGAGAGACCGAGGGGGGGCGCACCACCTGCACACAACACACAAAATACACACACTTGTGTTCATATGGATGTGGAATATGTCAATTATTGCCATGAGTTCAATTCATGTATGGACAGAGAAATGGTTCTTAAACTGTGCTCAGGTGCCAAGATAAATGAGTCTTTTTTACTTGATACATTTAGATCCGGTGGTACACAGAAAGCTCAATATTTCAACATTCAAATCAGAAAAAACTGAGCTGATCAATGTCAACGAAAAGCTATAAAAGCAGGTGTATAGGCCAATTTACAATGTTTAAACAAGGAGACCAAATCAACACCAATCTCATAATGAACCAAAAGTACTTTACACTGGCTGAAGAACTCCACAATAGGAGCTATAATGAACTCTTTATTTGATTTATGATGTTTCAAGAGGTATTTTAGTGGAAACAAGACAGCTGTGTGTTTCACTTCCTCTTAATAATAATAATAATAATGCATTTTATTTAAAAGCGCCTTTCAGAACACCCAAGGACACTGCACAAGGTTAAAAACGAATAAAAAGCACAAACAAACAATACAATAAAACATAAAAAACAAGATAAAAATAAAATCAGAGTGTAGTGATTGGCTGTGAGAGGTAGGACAGTCTGAACAGGTTCTGAGTCTGGATTTAAAGAGTGGGAGAGAGTCTATATTCCGGAGGTCAGGAGGGAGAGAGTTCCAGAGCTGAGGAGCAGAGCGGCTGAAGGTTCTGCTCCTCATGGTGATGAGACGAGCAGAGGGGACAGAGAGCTGAAGAGAGGAGGAAGAGAGGAGGAAGAGAGGAGGCTGCGGGATGGAGTGGTGATGTGGACAAGGTCACATATGTATGGTGGGGCTAGGTCAGGCATGGGCAAACTACGGCCCGGGGGCCATAAGCTACTTAATCTGGCCCGCCGAACTTGAAGAAATTATATTAATAAACCTTGTTAATGTTTTAATGTTTTAACTTCCCTGCAATTCTGGTGTTTTCCCACAGCTAGCGCACTACATACACTGACCTTTGTTGAGGTGCGGTGTTTTGCTCCACGTTTACTCAGAACTTTCAGTACTTTAAAACTATTAGTAATAAAAAAGCTGTATTTTATTAATAAAAGTTTCTGTGTTTTAAGAGTCATTTCAATAAAAAGCTAAATACAGTGGAACTTGAAAGATGGACATTTTGTTATGTTTTTGTTCATTTTTAATTGAAATAAAGCACATTTTCTACATATCTCATGTTATTTATAGTTTTAAAAAAAAACTTTTTATTTATGCATTTTCAAAAACAGAGGTATAGAACAGCAAAATCTGTGGGGTTCTACAGAAAAAACAAACAGGCAAACAAAAAGGAAAAAAAAACTATACATTTCTCTTGCTCTCCATCGGGTGCTCGAGGGTGCATGGGAGTTTGCCCAACCAGTCCACATGTGCTTTGTGGATCTGGAGAAGGCATTCGACCGTGTCCCTCGTGGGGTCCTGTGGAGAGTGCTCTGGGAGTACGGGGTTCGGGGCCCTTTGTTAAGGGCTGTTCGATCCCTGTATGACCGGAGCAGGAGCTGTGTTCGCATTGCCGGTAGTAAGTCGGACCTGTTTCCGGTGCATGTTGGACTCCGCCAGGGCTGCCCTTTGTCACCGGTTCTGTTCATTATATTTATGGACAGAATTTCTAGGCGCAGTCAGGGGCCGGAGGGGATCCGGTTTGGGAACCACAGGATCTCATCTCTGCTGTTTGCGGATGATGTTGTCCTGATGGCTTCATCAAACCGGGACCTCCAATGTGCACTGGGGCGGTTCGCAGCCGAGTGTGAAGCGGCTGGGATGAAGATCAGCTCCTCGAAATCCGAGGCCATGGTTCTCGACCGGAAAAAGGTGGTTTGCCCTCTCTGGGTGGGTGGAGAGTCCTTGCCTCAAGTGGAGGAGTTCAAGTATCTCGGGGTCTTGTTCACGAGTGAGGGGAGGATGGAGCGTGAGATTGACAGGCGGATTGGTGCAGCGTCGGCAGTGATGCGGTCGTTGTACCGGACCGTTGTGGTGAAGAGGGAGCTGAGCCAAAAGGCGAAGCTCTCAATTTACCGGTCAATCTACGTTCCTCCCCTCACCTATAGTCATGAGCTCTGGGTAATGACCGAAAGGACGAGATCGCGGATACAAGCGGCCGAAATGAGTTTCCTCCGCAGAGTGGCTGGGCGCACCCTTAGAGATAGGGTGAGGAGCTTGGTCACACGGGAGGAGCTCGGAGTAGAGCCGCTGCTTCTCCACGTGGAGAGGAGCCAGCTGAGGTGGCTCGGGCATCTGTTCCGGATGCCTCCTGGACGCCTCCCTCGGGAGGTGTTCCGGGCATGTCCCACCGGGAGGAGGCCCCGGGGAAGACCCAGGACACGCTGGAGGGACTATGTGTCCCGGCTGGCCTGGGAACGCCTTGGGGTCCCCCCGGAGGAGCTGGAGGAAGTGTCCGGGGTGAAGGAAGTCTGGAGGTCCCTGCTTAGACTGTTGCCCCCGCGACCCGGCCCCGGATAAGCGGAAGAAAATGGATGGATGGATGGATGGATGGACATTTCTCTTGTTCTTATAGTCTATCCATTAGACCAACTTTTGTCAAATTTGCCGCCTTCAACCTTAGATAATGAGTCATTCTTTTCATTAAATAAATTTCCTTAATTATTTCAATCCACTGTTTCTTTTTGCCAGTTCCTAGTTACAACTTTCTGACTGGCCATCAGCATGATTTTAAACAAATAAAGGTCTTTGTATTTTTAGTGTTTTTACCAAGACACTAAATCCAGCTGCTCCTGGTCCGGCCCTTCTGTCAAATTTTAGAACCTTTTGTGGCCCACGAGTCAAAAACTTTGCCCACACCTGGGCTAGGCTGTGTAATGCTTTGAATGTGGTAATGAGTATTTTGAAGTGAATTTGCTGTTTTATGGGGAGCCAGTGGAGTTGTTGTAGTACGGGGGTGATGTGATGGATAGTGGAGGTCCGAGTGATGATCCGGGCTGCAGAGTTCTGCAGGAGCTGCAGTTTCTGAAGGGATTTGTTGGGGAGACCAAAAAGAAGAGAGTTACAGTAATCGGTGCGAGAGGTGACAAAATCTTAACGAGATTTGATCGTAAAAGAATCGTTGAGAATCATGTTAATATATTGTAAATGATGTAGAATTACAAACACATCATAGAGGATGAAAAATATCAGAAAGCTTTTCAATTATCTCTCATAAATATTCTGTTTTTATATTCCAAGCTCAGATTTTGTCATATTAAATATATTATTATGGTTATTATTATACTTTATATATGTTTTTTTTTTTCATATATCAGTGTTGTAGACCATTGAAGTCATGATGTGTAACAATACATTTAAAATAAAATGTCCTTTTGAGAATGTGACTTACTGTGAATGATGAGCTGTGTTCCTCCTCCAAACGTGAACCACAGTGATACAAAGTGATGAAGAGGCCGTACAAAAACCTCTGTTCTCCTCCACACACTGCTCTCAGCTCACTCACACAACACTCAAAGTCTGGATTCTACTGTTTTACTCATGACTTCTTCCAAACCACCACAATGTTTACATTTGTTACACATTTTATATCTTCACACACATTTTAGTTTTTTACTTTTTTACTTTATTTGGTACCAAATCTGACAGAAACAAGTTTGACATTTTTAGGTGCAAATGTTGAATAGAGGAGTGCATTAATTGTATTAAATCCTACTGATGTTTCATCTTTGTCATCTTTGATACAGATACTATGGCCCAGGGGCCAAATGCGGCCCTTGATTCATGTTGGCCCTGGGAACTGGCCCAGAAGACCATCTCCAGTTGGACTGTAGTTTTCTCTGCAGATTTAAGTGTTTTTACCATTAGGTGTGACAGGGAGAACATGCAAACTCTGCACAGAAAGGCCCGGGCAGCAAGGGAGTCGAACCCAGAACCTTGTTAAGGCGTGACCATCCTTAGATTGTGACAGACGTGACTCTTGTGAGGATGAGTGCACACAGGCACTCCAAACATGTCAAGGTAAAAAACCTCCATTAAAATATTGTTGGTCTGTCATAGTACACTCCAGATTTTCTGTTTCTTCCTTATATTCCTCCTCTCACACTGACCTCACTACCTCACTTACCTTATTTGGAATTGTCTGGGTGTGACCATGGCTTCTCCTGCTCCAGGGCCGCCCTGCACACCTGTGTCTCCTCTGCTGACCATCACCTGTATAAAAGCCTGAGCTCTCCACATCATCTCTGCCAGATCCTCAGTTAATAATAATAATAATAATAATAATAATAATACATTTTATTTATATAGCGCTTTTCAAGACACTCAAAGATGCTTCACAAATCATAAAAGAATAAAATATCACAAAATTTACAACAAAGTCAAACATTTAAAATATCACAAAATTTACAATATAAAATCAAACATTAAAAGCAATTTTAAACAGGTGTGTTTTGAGTTCTTTTTTGAAGGTGGGGAGATCAGAGCAGTCACGGAGGGGTTTGGGCAGTGAGTTCCAGAGGGTGGGGGCAGCGATGGAGAAGGCTCTGTCCCCCCAGGTTCGGAGCTTGGTCCTACAGGGCAGGGACAGGAGGTTGGAGCTGGAGGAGCGGAGGGAGCGAGATGGAGTGTGGTGGTGGAGCAGGTCTGTGAGGTAAGGAGGGGCCAGGTTGTGAAGTGCTTTGAAAGTGATGAGAAGAATGTTGAAGTGGATGCGCTGAGGGACGGGGAGCCAGTGGAGCTTGTGGAGGACAGGGGTGATGTGTTCACGTGAGCGGGTGTGGGTGAGGAGCCGGGCAGCGGAGTTCTGAATGTACTGTAGTCTGTTGAGGGTTTTGGATGGTGTACCGTAGAGGATGCTATTGCGGTAGTCGATTCTGGATGTGATAAATGCGTGTATGAGAGTTTCAGCGGCAGAGAAGGTGAGTGATGGGTGGAGACGGGCTATGTTTTTGAGGTGAAAGAATGCAGTCTGGGTTATGAATTTGACGTGGGGTTCAAATGAAAGAGTGGGGTCGAGGAGCACACCAAGGTTACGGATTAGTGGGGATGGAGAGAGTGTGGTGTTGTCGAAGTGCAGGGTGAAGTCTTGTGAGGATTTGGTGAAGTTGTGTGGACCGATGATGATAAAGTCTGTTTTGTCGCTGTTTACTTTTAAGGAAGTTGTGGTTCATCCAGTTTTTGATGTCTGTTAGGCAGTGGGTGAGAGTGGAGTGGATGCTGGGGTTGTGTGCTGTTGTGGAGATGTAAAGTTGGATGTCGTCAGCGTAGCAGTGAAAGTGGAGACCGTGACGACGAATGATGTTGCCGAGGGGGAGGATGTAGAGAATGAAGAGGAGAGAACCAAGCACCAAACCTTGGGGGACTCCTTGCTGCAGGGGGGCTATGGAAGAGGAGCAATGGTTTATGTGTATGAACTGTTGCCGGTTTGTGAGGTAGGACTGGAGCCAGAAGAGAACGGAGCCGGTGATGTTGAGTAAGTTTTTGAGGCAGGACAGGAGGATGGAGTGGCTGATTGTGTCGAAGGCTGCAGTGAGGTCCAAGAGGATGAGGATGGAGAGGTGGCCGGAATCGGAGGAGAGGAGGAGGTCGTTTGTGATTTTGAGCAGAGCTGTTTCGGTGCTATGTTTAACCCACGTGCTCCTTTGTCAGCCTGCTTCGTCCTGGGATGGCTTCATTTCTTTGTCCATTCGCCTAGACGACCGGATGAGATAAAGACGGTGTGAGGTGTGAGAGACTTCAGGGCGCTACATCCCAAGCTCTGTACCTCCACCTGTCAGAACTTTTATAACTTTTATTTGTAAATCCTGAATGCTGTGAAGAAATCCATGAATATATTAACCAGGGAAATGTGACAAATCTTTATTTCAGGGTGAGCATGGTTCAGTTTGTCCCTGAGAGTCTCTGAAAGTGGAAAGAAAACGTAGCTTTTGGTTATTTAATCTTACATTTTTGTACACTGCAAAAAATCTTGTCCAAAATGTAAGATATGAACACTTAAATCTATCAGAAAATGACGTAAAAGTAGTGAAATTATCTGTCCATGCAGCAAGATCATTTTACTTGACAAGTTATCTTAAAATAAACTACCTCTACACTAGAATTATGCAGTTTCTGAACTAGTAAGTAGATAATAAATCTGAAAACAAGATTAATAACCTGATAGGAGTTTTAAAATCTTGGCCAGATCAGAGAATTTGCAGTGTATATTTGCAACATTGCTGTAAGGAATAATTATGATTTATTATTAAATTATTTGATGATAGTTGGAAAATGCTGATGGAAACTACAAGAAAAGTTTAATTATTTTAAGTATTTCCAACTCATGAATAATGGTCTTAGATTGTTCATTTAACTCCCATTCTCTAATTCACTGAGGTCAGGGCTTTCAGCTTGTCAGTTTTGTTGGACAGAATGGTATTTTAGATATATTCTAAAAGTGCTTTTTAATCAAATACTGTGGACAACTAAATAAAATGACCAAATAAATAACACAGTATCTGCAGCATCTGTGTGAAACTCAGTGAAGTGTGAACAGTTTCAGTCTGAGGAGGTTTTTGTACGAGTCTTTTTCACTGTGTGAACGAGCTGTAACCCTGCTGACAGTAATAAACTCCTGCATCTTCAGCCTCAAATCCACTGATGGTCAGAGAATAATCAGATCCTGAACCACTTCCACTGAAACGACTGGAGACTCCAGAGTGACGAGAAGTAGCAGCATATATCAGGAGCTTTGGAGGTTCTGTGCCTTTTTGGAGATACCAGTGCAGAAGATTATAAACATTTGAACTGGTCTGACACCTGAGAGTAACTGAGGCTCCTCTGTCCACAGCTGCAGCTTTAGGAGTCTGAGTCAGGCTGATTTCTCCTGAAGAACCTGAAAAACAGAAGAAGAGTTATTGAGACAGACCCTGCAGGTGTCCAGAGGAGCAGTGCTGTGACCCAGATGTCCTCACCCCGAACCAGGAGCCCCAGGGCCAGCAGGAACAGCTGCAGGAACATCAGGCTCATTGTGTTGTTGGTGTGGGAGTGGCTCTGAAGGGCCCGCACAGACACTGAGCAGCACTGGGCTCTTAACGGCTGGAGCAGAGAGGCAGCACACATATGCAAAGTCACACAGTGAGAGGAGACAGGCACACAGCTCACACTACTGCCCCCTACTGACCACTACTGCCCCCCACTGACACCTACTGACCACTACTGACCACTACTGCCCCCTACTGACCCCTACTACCCCCCACTGCCTCCTACTGACCACTACTGCCCCCTACTGACCACTACTGACCACTACTGCACCCCACTGCCCCCTACTGACCACTACTGACCACTACTGCCCCCTACCTACCTATTGTAAATTTACAGCTTTGGGAGATTCTTATTCGCTCCGATAGATCAGAAACATCCCCAGGCCAATCAGATGTCCAGCCATCAAAAATACAATAAGTAAAAGGTTCCGTCCGGCAAAGTCGGAAAAGTCTGAAAAGTCTGAAAAGTCGGCTCTCCCAAACCCACATTTCTTCGTGCGTGCCAACTTGCGTTGAGGGATCAGCTTATCAATTCCATAATTTAGTATTTAGAAAATCTACTCCAACAGGAGGAACAGAGACGAAGACAAGAGAGGCACACAGACATAGAGCAGATAGGAGATAAGGAAGAGGAGGAAAATACGTCCGACCTCGGTGAGAGACAGAGAGAAGAGAGATTAGTTTGGAAGTGTTTGATTAGTGCTGTCCCTCTGAACCTCTCTGAGCTCCTCCATCCTCACACTCGTGCTGCAGCTCGTCCTGAGTGTGTCTAAGAGCAGACAGAAGCTCAGAGGGGCCCGGCCCTTTACCGTGGCTCCACCAACACTGTGAATGAGCTGCCTCTGCACATTAGACAGGCCTCTTCTGTCCCTCTTTTCAAATCTCTTCTAAAACACACTTGTTCACTTTGGCCTTTGACACACTTTGACATGGGACATTTTACCACATTTTTTATTCCATTCTGTTTTTATACATATGTTGCTTTTATTGTTTTTCTTATGTTTTGTAGCAGTTTGTGTTTTTAAGTAGTAAGCAGTTGTTTTTAAAGTGCGTTATAAATAAGGTTTCAGTTACAAAGTTTGGAAATCGCTACAATAAAAAAATATAATATAGATTCAATTCTCATGTACATTTTGTTGTTAATGATCAGATGTGTAGCATGTGTAATGTGTGTGTAATGTGTGTTTTCTGTGCTTTCTGGTGAATTTGTAAAAACAATGTTCCATCCTACATACATTAATGTTATATCCACTAGGCTGAGAGTGTTCAAAAAAATTAATATAAATATATTAAACCAGGAACATGTATTAGCATTATGTTTAACTGACTGTTCAGTGGCTTTTAAAGAATGTTTAATAATGATACGTTTTTTTTCCTAATAATATATGATCTTGACTTTATGAGACAATTAACTCATGAGTTAATTTTGCTTCTTACTTATGTTTATTTTATGCTATTATATGACTTATATAACTTCATTAATTCAACATTTATTGGTTTGTGATAAAAATGTGCTAAAAATAAAATTAATTAAAACTACTTGTATTTATTTATATAATTTATTTATGTGAAATATTCAGCTGAGGCTTTCTTTTCATTCTGCTGTGTGCTGTGATATCAGTGAAGTGAGTCAGTTTCACTTCAGTCTGAGGAGGTTTTTGTACGAGTCTTTTTCACTGTGTGAACACATACTGACTGTTGATGTAGTGCTCACTCTGACAGTAATACACAGCAGAGTCTTCAGGCTGAACTCCACTGATGGTCAGAGTCAAGTCAGATTTAGATCCACTGCTTGAAAAACGACTGGGGACACCTGAGGCTCGATTAGATGTTTGATAAATGAGGAGTTCAGGTTTCTCTCCATCTCTCTGTTGGTACCAGTGTAACCTGCTTGTATACTCCACAGCTGGACTCACACTACAGCGTATGTTGACAGTGTCCCCCAGGGCGGCCCTCACTGCTCCAGCCTGACTCACTCTCACCTCTCCTCTGGACTCTGAACACACAAACACAAAGCACCTGATGGTTTAGTCTGGTTGGTCTCAGAGGGACGGATGTGGACAGAGGACAGCAGTGGGACTCTCTGGACTTTACCTGTGAAGCAGCAGCAGAGGACAGTCCACATGAGGACGCACACCAAAGTCATGTTGGTGATGAGGAGGCTGTATGTGTCTTGTGTTGTCATGAAGGACAGCTGCCAGTGCTCCAGAGTGCACCTCTCAGGACTATAAAGTGTCCCACTGGACCATGCAGCTGTTCATGCAAAGTGTTTGTCTATGGAAATGAGGCTCCCACACAGACATGGAGCAGACTGAACAGCTGAAAGATCTGAATCATTACAATCAGACACATATTGGTTACATTTGTATTTAATGCAGATTTGTATAAAGTTATTTCCTTGTATATCTTTATTAATTTCATATCATCACCGTATGTTGATGTTGCATTTTATTTTATGTTCATAAAATATTGCAATTTGTATGTATTTATTTTGCTTTTTATTAAGAAAAACATCTGAAGTCTTTCTCTTTCTTGGTAAGCACATTGCCATCTCCGTCTCAACAGTGTGTCCAGTTTAAATGTATAAAAGTAAGCTGTTTGTCAGTTGTTTACGAGTCTCTGTACAGCTGAATGGTTTTGTGGCGTTCTCTGAGCGGCTGCAGGTTTTTGTACGACCACTCCATGAGTTTGTATCACTGTGGTGGACGTTTGGTGGAGGAACCAGACTGGAGCTCAACTGTAAGTCATCTCTTTATGTTCACTTTAAATGATACTTTTGTTTAGTTTGTGATTCATCTGTTTCTATTTCTGAAGCCTGAGTTTATTTGATTGTTTTCTGTTTTATTATAGATACTATTTGGAGTTATGGGTGAGCAGTGTCTTCTTATCATCCCCACAGTAATTCAGCTCATTTTATAGAGAAATGTTTTATTCCCACTCTGACTGTATGGATTTAGTAAAAATAATAATAATAATTTAAAGGTTATATTTTTCATTTTTTTCCTTGTTTATTAAATTGTTGTAACATAATTGAAAGTTCTCGTGAAGAATCCCTCAGTCGTCCAGGTAGAATCCAATCCAATAGAAATTCAATTTGTCAACTGGACAAAGTTTATTAGGTTTAATTAGTTTAGTTTAGTTTAAGTTTATTAAATAAACTTTGTCCAGTTGACAAATTGAATTTCTCCTTTTGACATAATTGAAAGTTATTTACTTTAATTATTAGAAATGTGATTAAAAAAAATATGGATATAATTTTATTTATTTATTTTTCGTTTAGTGATAATTTCTGGGGATTTTTTAAAGTTTCTCTTCAGGTCTGAAACTTGTCTGTTGTTCAGCTTCAGTGGAGCTTGTTGCTTCTGTTTTTCACTCATTTGTTTTAAAAGTTACATTTGTAAAAACAAACAAAAAAGTATTTCATTTCTGATTTTTATTCTAAATAACATGACATATATATAATATGTTTAAATGTATACTGACTTTCCTCTTTTTTTGGAAGTAATAAAGTGCAACATTACTGCTCTGAGGCCCACCACCTGAACATTTCTTTGCCTGGAATGTTTTAAATAAATTATTTCAACACTTTCATCTTATATTTATATAATTGCAGGCGTTTGTATTGTCTATTAAATACTGGTTTTGGTGGAGTCTCCTGTTGTGATAATTCCAGTGAGAAACTTGTGTGTGTAAGTGTGTGTTTGTGTGTCCACAGTGGGCCGAGTGGAGCCCAGCCTCTGGGTGCTGCCCCCCTCCAGAGAGGAGCTGGCCCAGGGGAAGGCCACCCTCGTGTGCCTGGCCAACAAGGGCTTCCCATCAGACTGGAGCGTGTCCTGGAAGGTGTCCGGTGGCGGTGCGGGCGGGGAGCAGAGCCGGAGCCCCGCGGTGCTGCAAAAGGACGGTCACTACAGCTGGAGCAGCAGCCTGACGCTCCCCGCACAGCAGTGGAGGGAGGGGGGCGTGGCTGTGAGCTGTGAGGCCAGCCAGGGCTCCCAGAGTCCAGTGTCCCACACACTGAGCACACTGCAGTGTTCCCAGGACTGACACAGTCACTGGGATCAGCCTGCAGAGCGCCCCCTGCTGTCAGCTCACGCCTCTACAGCTACAGCTACACTTCACTTACTGCAGCACAGCACACAGGCCTCTGTCCCAACTGGAGCTTCTGCTGAAAATAAAGAGCTGTGCATCAAAAGCATCTTTGTGTCTTTAGAAGAAGAAGTGAACTTTATTGATCTCACACTGGAGAAATTCTTCTCTGCATTTTAACCCATCCTATATATATATATATATTAGGAGCAGTGGGCAGCACACATTAGGGCGCCCGGGGACCATCTCCATGATCTTCTTGCTTCGGCTTGGTCAGGACCTAAGCTGGAGTACCTATGGTGCATGTTTTGGGTTGGTGGGGGAAACCGGAGTGCCCGGAGGAAACCCACCCAGACACGGGGAGAACATGCAAACATGCTTTACTTTATTTCAGTGGAATTGTTTGTCTGTGATATTTTCTGGTGTCATTTTATCACATCATTTCATGTTAGTTATCATGCTTACATGGGCACACTTCTATATATCAGACAAACAGTGATGTGTGGAGGTAAATTACACTAAGTCGTCCTCCCTTCAGTACATAGCAGGGTCCCTCAGGGGTCAGTTTGAGGCCTCCTACTCTTCTTACTTTATGTCCATCACCTGCCTAGAGTTTGCCAAAATGTGGATTCAAGATGTAATTATGTATAACACGTGTCTAATGTTCACATGAGCTCAAAGTGCCAAAGAGGCTGCCCTTCCATTCTCTGTAGCTTTGGATGATTCACAAACCGAGAGATTCATGTCTTTGCTTAAAATAAATAAATAAAAATAAAAAAATTCTATGTTCTTTCGCAAATCAACAACTTTGGTCTTAGATGGAGGCAACCAATAAATGAGGAAGGCAAGTTTATTTGTATAGTATAATTCAAACATACAGAGAGACATGTGCATGCATCGGCGTCTGTGTTGCGAGTTAGATCGACTCCTAAAACAAATAGTTTGAGTACAAGTAAATACAAACACAAAATAAAACAGAGAAAATTGTAAAATTGTCAAGGAACAGACCAATGAAAGCCCTAAAGGCACTTAATGAAGATCTTAAAGTACAAAGTTGGGATGTAGTTTATGTCAGTGATGTCAATCAAGCATACGACTCTTTTATAGATACAGAGATAAAGTTTTATTATAAAAATTGCCCTTTAGTAACCTGCCGACAGAAAAGGGAAGACAACCCATGGATGACCAAAGGAATAAAACATGCATGTAAAAAGAAAAAAATATCTGTATACATGTTTTTGAAAACACAAACAGGAGAGACAGAAAACAAGTATAAAAATATAAAAACTAATTAGTATGAATTATCAAGAAAAGAAAAAAGAATATTACAGTGAACAACAAAATAAAAACAAAAATAAAATTAAGTCAACTTGGGGAATAATAAATAGGGTGATAAGCAAGACAATGAAACATCCTTTTCCACACTATTTTGTAGAGAAAAATACTGACATGATGAAAAAAAAAACATTTCAAATGAGTTTTGTGAATATTTTGCTAATGTGGGGTCCAGCCTTGCAGATAATCCCTCTAACGTGTTCCATGGAAATATAATCATTGATAATCATTGATAATCATTGACAATGTGAACAGTATTTTTCTGGACAAGATGGAAAAAGATGAAATAAGAAAAATTGTTAAAAACTGTGGAAACAAAAGATCAACTGACTGTGAGGGATTGGACATGGTGATTGTGAAAAATATAATTGGAACTAACTGAAAAAAGAGCAACTGAAATTGACAATGGGAATTAAGATAAGATAAGATAAGATAAGATAAACTTTATTGTCCCCGAGGGGAAATTTGTCTTGGGCTCACTGCCCGCAGCTTAAAAACAGTTATACACACACATACAGTACAGACAGAGAACAGTCAGAACTCATCACAGGATACATGTAAAGTGCCAAAATACTGCACCAGCCCTAGTCCACAATGGATAATGCACAAACCCTATTTCACAGAACAATTATTGCACGAGCCCTATTGCACAGTTATTGCAACATATAATATAAAGTGACTTAAGTGCGCTTTTGTTGTGCAGATTTGTTCAAGAGTGCAACAGAAGTGGGCACAAATGAAAGTTTATATCTGTTACTCTTAAAGTTATGCGCTCGATAGCGTCTGCCTGATGGAAGCAGTTCGTATTCCCCATGTAACAGGTGAGAAGGGTTCCCCACAATCCTTCTGGCCTGAGCGAGCACAGAGTCCTGAAAAATGTCCTGCAGAGAAGGGAACTCTCTCCTACCAATCACCTTCATGGCCTTATTTACAAGTTTTCCAAGTTTGGTTTTACACTGGACAGTTAAAGAACCAAACCAGGCGACCATACAGTAGCGTAACAGACTCTCCAACACAGCATTATAAAAACAAGTCATAATTTTTGTGCCCACACCAAACAGCCTCAGTCTCCTTAAAAAGTGGAGCCTCTGGGACAGTTTGGAGCAAAGAAAATCAACATGTGCATTCCATTTAAACAAGCAGTCAATGTACACGCCCAAATATTTGAAGGATGCAACCTGCTCTATTTGTCTGCCCTCAATGACGACAGGATCATGGGTTTGCAGAGCTCAAACACCATCTCTTTGGTTTTGTTCACATTAAGGCTTAAGTGATGCTCATTGCACCAAGACAGGAACACACTTATCTCTTGATGGTAGGTGGAGATACAGTCACCTTTTTTAAGAAGACTCACAAGTATCGTGTCGTCTGAGAATTTTATGATTTTGTTTCCTGGCTGACTGTTCCGGCAATCATTTGTATACAGGGTGAACAAAATCGGTGAACTTACTGCACCTTGTGGGACACCTGTACTGCAAGTTTTTGCTTTAGATAAAGTGCTGTTCACCCTCACCTGTTGTGATCTGTTTGTTAAAAGAGAATAAAACCATTTCACAAGTGCAGGGCTTACATTCAAGTTAAATAGTTTCTGAACAAGAACATTGGGACGTACAGTGTCGAAAGCAGAACTAAAATCTGCAAATAAGACCCTTGCATAAGACCCAGGAGAGTCCAGATGCTTACAGATCAGGTGTGACAGACTGATGACTGCATCCGCTGTGCTAAGACCCTGTCTATACGCAAACTGATGCGGATCAAGATGAGGAGAAACTTCAGATTTTAGTCTTTTGACCATTATCTTTTCAAAGCACTTCATCACGACACTTGTTAGAGCTAGGGCTGGGCGATATGGAGAAAAAAAACTTATCTCGATATGTTTTTGCTATATCTCGATATACGATATATATCTCGATATCTATGCAGGGGGGAAAAAAACAAACAAACGCGCCAAATTCAGCAAGGTTTTTTTTTATTGAAGTGCAAACAGGCAGCCAAGTGCCTAAAGGTCGACAGGTACTAGTAACAAAGTGCTTGTGCACCATTTTTAACATTATCAAACCAAGGAAGTAGTATATTGCCTTATTTTAATTGTAAACAAAACCTGAGGGTCGACAGTTCTTATGAAGTACTTCTTTAACATTTAAGATAAAAGACAAAAAAGTCCCTCATTTCGTAGCCAAGTGAAAAAGCACATATTAAATTAATTGTTTTTAAATATAGATTAATAGAGCCTCAATCCATGAATTCTCGTGTGTTTTGTGACTGTAGTACATTTTATATTTGTGTGTGTATTTGCTTTAACTTAGCACATTATTCTGCATCTTTTTTTTTTTTCTAGAAATACTATATTAATTTATTGCAACCATTAAAACGCAAGTGTGCTTTAGAATCAACGCCACATACCCGACCCACCCAAATATTTCACTCACTGGCAACACCCACCCACACAGAGAGAGAGAGAGATTAAAACTCGCCAAATGCAGCCTTGCTCTGTACCGCACTGACAAGAAAGTGGCGACTAGGGACTAGGGTCAAGCGTTTTTAGCATTCGTATGAAGCCCGGTCGCTCAACAACCGCTATGGGCGTCATGTCTTTTGCGATATGAAAGGCAATGGACTCCGTAATGCTGACCCACCTTGCACTTGTTTTTCCATATGGTAGACACCGGGGTAAAGATGTTTGGAGCGTTGTTTGTTGTGTCTTAGAAGAAGTGGTGGTGGGTTTGCCCTCGATGATTTTGATGGCACCAGTTTCTTGCATTCTCTGCAAGATGCCTCTTTCTGCTCCTCATCGGACGTTTTAAATCCGAAACACCGCCATATAATGGAGCCGTTTGTTCTTTTCTTTGGTATGAATTCTCTCGTGCTTCTGTGGGCGCCGCCATGTTAAGTTAATAAGTTAATAAGTTGATCAAAGGAGAAGTTCAATTTGTCAACTGGACAAAGTTTGTTTGGTTGAAAACGTTTCGCCGCTCATCCGAGAGGCTTCGTCAGCTCTGGTTATTGAACTGGTTAGACCCTGCTTATATCTAGCTGCCGGGAGGCGCGTCCTACAATGACAAAAGCTCTGAAAATGATCCCCCTAATCTGTCTCTTTGTTTTTCAAATTACTCTGACGGCTGTTTCGACCCCCTATTCAACGTCTAACGACCCTCTCCACCCCTCTGCCCTGGCTCTGTTTGACTGGTCTAAGAATCGCATTATAAATGGGAGACAAGTTATGTCTCACTCCCCCATTTCTGTTTAATGACGGATTCTCTTTTTTGACAAAAATAGCCTCTTTAACTCCCCTCTCAAACCAGTTCTTTTCCCTGGCTAAGATCTGAACCTCACTGTCCTCAAAAGAATGGCCCGTGGCTTCTAGGTGAAGATGTACCGCAGAAGCCGGTCCACTCTGGCACGCCCGTCATAAGTTAATAAGTTATCAACAAACACACGCGGTGTGCGCACGGGGAGGGAGAGGGAGAGGGGAGGGGGAAACACGAGACGCAGTGAAACACAAACGCAAGAAGGAGGCGGGGCGGACAGCGCCACAACACAGTTAAGGAAAATAAGCGGCGAAATCTTATTCATCTCGAGTTTTTCGATATGCCAAAATCTTTCTCGATTTCATAAAACATCTCGAGATATCGCAAATCTCGATTAATCGCCCAGCCCTAGTTAGAGCTACAGGTCTGTAATCCTTATTTGTACCTGGGCAAGACGTCTTTGGAATTGGGACTATGATTGACCTTTTCCAAAGATCAGGCACAGTACCAGTTTCAAAAGAAGACTGAAAGACAGGATACCAGGCCTCAGATAATTCCTGTGCACAATTCCTTATTAAAAAAGCAGACAGCCCATCTGGACCAGCAGATTTTTTCGGACACACTTTGGTAAAAGTTGACTGAATGCATTTCAAATCAATATTAAAACCATCACAATGTTCCTCATCCTCACAATCAAATGTTAAAACAGCATCACAATCATTACGCTCATTGAATCTTAAAAAGAAGTCATTTAGGTCGTTGGCACATTCCTCATCATTCATGGTGACCAACTGAGTCTTTCCTGGTGCCATGTGGGCCATCTTTTTCATTAATTCCCACATCCTTTTATTGTCGTGGGACCTCAAAGCTCCTTCTAAAATGACTTTGTGCTTTCTCTTGCCTGCTTAATCATTTTATTTAATTCTTTCTGGGCTGCGGCCGAGCGCACCCTGTCCCTGTCCCTGTGAGCAAGCCTCTTTTCATTTAAACAGGTTTTAACCTCCTTAGTGATATAGGGCTTATTATTTGGGAAGTGACGTATTGTCTTCTTAGGGACAACAGTGTCCACGCAAAAGTTTATATAGTCAGTGATTGTCTCTGTGGCTTCATTTAAATCTGAACTGTGGAAAATGCTCCAGTCTGTACAAGAGAAACATCCCCTCAAAGTTTCCACACTGTCCTCAGACCACTGCAGCACTGTCTTTTCCTGTGGTTTTGATGCCTTAAGCAGAGTTTTATAAGTGGGCATAAGGTGGACAGTGGCGTGGTCAGAATTTGCAAGGTGTGGGAGGGATTATTAGGGACCGAGCCCGAAGGGGGACGAAGGTCCCTATTGTTGTTGCTTTGTTTCCGTATTATTATTATTCTTGTTCATACACGCTGGGGCAATTTTGAGCATGTTCCCATGCTTCAAAACGAACGAAACTTTGCACGGGCATCACAAAGTGCTGCCAGTACGACCACACAAAGTCTCGTCCCTGGGGGACCTGGGGGTCCCTGGGAGACCCCCCACTGGGGGACCCCCAGTGGGGGGTCTCCTAGACCGTACCTCAGATGGGCATAAATTTTGGTAAGCATAATCTTAAGACGTTGGAGATGTTAAATTGCGAAGGATTTTCAAATAGGCGGTAATATGACGATACGGCGGATCGATAAAGTTAGGTATGGAATTTGAAACACTTCTCCTACACCGTACCTCAGATAGGCTTAAATTTTGGTGAACATAATCTTAAGACGTTGGAGATGTTAAATTGCAAAGGATTTTCAAATAGGCGGTAATATGACGACATGGCGGATCGATAAAGTTAGGTATTTATTGAATGGGAGTGATGAGTTATGAATGGGAGGTATTTGTTGCTAGGCAACGCCCTGATCAAAGGTCTTTGATCTTTGTACCTTTGATCTGATATAGCTGCAAGCAGCAATGTGGGGACAAGCATCGAAGGTTCATGTAGGCCTCAGCATGTAGGCCACATGCAGGGTCTGACAGGGTCTAACAGAGTCTGACAGGGTCTGACAGGGTCTGACAGGGTCTGACAGGGTCTGACAGGGTCTGTTCTGACAGGGTATCTACAATGTCATGGCCACGCCCAACAGGAAGTGAGATAATTGTGCCAGGCACACGAAATTTGGTATGGCTGTGCGTCTCAGTAAGACGAACAAACGCAGGTGCGAGGTCCCGACCAACGCCGCTTGCGGCTTTAATTTCTAATTAATTATTTCTTAAGCATATTAATTGACCTACAAAAAGCTTTCGATGTAATAAATCATTCAAGATTACTTAAGAAAATGAACAAGTGTGGCATTCGAGGGGCGGCTCATGAATGGAGAGTGAGTTATTTAGAAAACAAAACAATATGTACAAATCAATGACACAGAATCAGAAAGAGATGATATCAAACGGGGTGTGCCCCAAGGCTCGATTCTTGGGCCCAAATTATTTATTTTATATATGAATGATTTTGTTAAAGTATCTGATCTTAGGAAAATTCTATTTGCTGATGTGTGAAGAATCCCTCAGATTCCTCTTCTCTGCTAACCTTCTCGTGTCCTTTTCCAGCTTTCTTACCAGTCCAATGATGTTTGGCTCGTAGTTGTTCTTAAGATGTGTGAAGAATTTGCTGATGATACAACATTATTTTACCACAGAAAAGATATAAAAGAGTCACAAATAGAGTAAACAAACAGCTAAAAAAGTAAAATATTGTTTGATTTAAATGGATTGATTCTTAATGTTAAAAAAAGATCATTTTATTTAAAGATAAAAAGAAAAAGATGACATCCTGTAACATTAGACATAGATGGATGCAGATTAAGAGAGTAAGTGAAACTACATTTTAGGACTCATAATTGATGAAGATCTAAACTGAAGGTCTCATATAAATGACACTAAAAGCAACATTTTCAAAACTGTTGCTGCTGTTGCATAAAATAAAGTTCTCACTAAACACTGCAGCATTATTAACCTTGTATAACTTTATAATTGCACCATACCTGATGTACTGTGCGGAAATTTGGGAGTCGACATGTAAAACTTACCTACAGCCATTATTTATTTGACAGAAAAAGGCCTTGAGAATTATCACAAAGAGTTATTATAAAGAGCCATCAAAGCCATTATTTGTTAAACTTAAAGTGTTGTAAATGTATCATATTGTTAAATTGTTCATCTCTATGGTGACGGTACTACTTTCTCATCATTCACAGATAGTTCTGTTGACAAAGTTGCAAAAATTTGCTAAAATGAACTAAATAAAATATGTTTTAGCTTGAGCTGTTTAGATTTCTGACCGACTTCAATGTATAGTTTGCTTATTTTAAAAAGATGCTATTTTGTAATTTGGTAAAAGTCTGAATATTTTTTTACTATGCTACTAAATGTACTGTATATTTTTGGTTTGAAATGTTCTGTGATGTGAGAACAACTAACATGCATTTTTATTTCATGAAAACTGTAAACGAGGCAAAACTATTACTGCAGTCATAGTGTAAGTATTTCTATCAAATACACATAAATATAAGAGTAAAAACAGCACATATCATCACACATGCCTTTGACTTCTATTGGAGTCACACTATTTGGAAATGTCATTGTTTGTGTGATTTGTGCAGAGTTGTGTCTTGTGTACCTGTGTCTGTGAGCTCGTGTCCGTCCACCTCCCAGCTCACACTGGCGCCCTGTGGAGAGTAGGAGCTGAGCAGGCAGAGCAGAGAGAGCCTCCCCCCAGAGAGCTGCTGCAGAGAGGGGCCCACGAGAGAGACCGAGGGGGGGCGCACCACCTGCACACAACACACAAAATACACACACTTGTGTTCATATGGATGTGGAATATGTCAATTATTGCCATGAGTTTGATTTAAGCATGGACAGAGAAATGGTTCTTAAACTGTGCTCAGGTGCCAAGGTAAATGAGTCTTTTTTACTTGATACATTTAGATCCGGTGGTGAGGTATTTTAGTGGAAACAAGACAGCTGTGTGTTTCACTTCCTCTTAACGAGATTTGCCCGTAAAAGATTTGTTGAGAATCATATTAACATAATATATAATTATTTATTATTAATAATAAATTTATTATTATTTTTTACATATATCATTGTTGTAGACCATTGAAGTCATGATGTGTAACAATACATTTAAAATAAAATGTCCTTTTGAGAATGTGACTTACTGTGAATGATGAGCTGTGTTCCTCCTCCAAACGTGAACCACAGTGATACAAAGTGATGAAGAGGCCGTACAAAAACCTCTGTTCTCCTCCACACACTGCTCTCAGCTCACTCACACAACACTCAAAGTCTGGATTCTACTGTTTTACTCATGACTTCTTCCAAACCACCACAATGTTTACATTTGTTACACATTTTATATCTTCACACACATTTTAGTTTTTTACTTTTTTACTTTATTTGGTACCAAATCTGACAGAAACAAGTTTGACATTTTTAGGTGCAAATGTTGAATAGAGGAGTGCATTAATTGTATTAAATCCTACTGATGTTTCATCTTTGTCATCTTTGATACAGATACTATGGCCCAGGGGCCAAATGCGGCCCTTGATTCATGTTGGCCCTGGGAACTGGCCCAGAAGACCATCTCCAGTTGGACTGTAGTTTTCTCTGCAGATTTAAGTGTTTTTACCATTAGGTGTGACAGGGAGAACATGCAAACTCTGCACAGAAAGGCCCGGGCAGCAAGGGAGTCGAACCCAGATCCTTGTTAAGGCGTGACCATCCTTAGTTTGTGACAGACGTGACTCTTGTGAGGATGAGTGCACACAGGCACTCCAAACATGTCAAGGTAAAAAACCTCCATTAAAATATTGTTGGTCTGTCATAGTACACTCCAGATTTTCTGTTTCTTCCTTATATTCCTCCCCTCACACTGACCTCACTACCTCACTTACCTTATTTGGAATTGTGTGGGTGTGACCATGGCTTCTCCTGCTCCAGGGCCGCCCTGCACACCTGTGTCTCCTCTGCTGACCATCACCTGTATAAAAGCCTGAGCTCTCCACATCATCTCTGCCAGATCCTCAGTTAACCCACGTGCTCCTTTGTCAGCCTGCTTCGTCCTGGGATGGCTTCATTTCTTTGTCCATTCGCCTAGACGACCGGATGAGATAAAGACGGTGTGAGGTGTGAGAGACTTCAGAGAGCTACATCCCAAGCTCTGTACCTCCACCTGTCAGAACTCCTGAATCCACCACTCCATCTGTGCCTGCACTTCCAGCACCACCCCAATGTAAGTGGGCCGTACTCGTCCGCAGAAGAACGTCAGAGGAGAATTACTGCAGGTGAATGTGTCTATCACGTCCAGCCTGGCCATTTCTTTCTTCTTGGTCATGTCCTGTTTGTCCAAAAGTTCCAGCTCATCAGTAAGAGTGGGAGGACTGGTGAGTGAGACTCCGGTTTCTGAAGTGCATTTCCCACACATCCAGGTACCTGCACTCCTCAAACTATCACAACAGTAGTGATGGGCGGATCGATACCAAAGTATCGATATATCGATCCTGATGGGGTATTGAATATGCATCGATCCTGGTATTAAAATATCGATACCAAGTCATGTTTTCTTACTGACTTAACTTTCAGTTTATTTAGTTGTTTAGCAAATTCATATGTGTTTTGTTCATTATTCAACCATTGCCACTTGTCAGGCACTACTTTTCCTTCCGCGTTCTCACCGAACGTGGGGTAGTACGTCATCCCGAGATACACTCACTGCTGTGAGATTTCAGTCAAAGCGGCGCGGGGCTGCGGGAGCCATGGGAGACCGCAAGTGAAGTGTGGTGTGGAGTTACTTCCACACCGTGGACGACAATGTTGCGAAGTGCAGTGTGCCAAAAAATGATCCGATATTGTGGCAATACCACAAATTTTAAATAAACACTTGATCATAAATCATAAACCTCAGCATGACGAAATGCTACTGACCAAACGACGACAGGAGGCGAGTCAGGCAGCTCCCTCCAGCACAGCAGCAACAGCAGAACGACAGAGGTCAGCTGCCGAGGCGTTTGAGAGAGGGAGAATCCAGGGAACCATCAAGCATGTAGAAGACTAAGAGTAGTGTATGTGAGAGGAGAATGTATGTGAGAGGAGAATGTATGTGAGAGGAGAATGTATGTGAGAGGAGAATGTATGTATGTGAGAGTGAGAATAGTGATACTTCATTTGTTGTCTTTTTTCATAAGCTGCAAGTGCCCAACTTACAATAGATTTATTTATTTATTTGAAATGGACAATGCACATTAATGAACATAAGTATAAAACAAATGTAAATATGCCGAATTTTAGCTACAAAGCTAGTTTTCATCCGCAGTCCCTCGGCAGGCAAATACATAAAAATACAACATACAATACAAGCAGCACAAACAAAAGTCTAGTGGTCACATTTGATGTCTGCATTGCCATTTTCATGTCATCAAAGATTTTTTTTCAGATATCTGGTGTTAGAATGTGTGGAGCTAAGCCCCCTGGTGGAGCTTTGTGAAGCCAAGGTATCTAGTTAGAGCCAGGTTAGTGTTTGTCTGTAGTATTAAAAAATGTATGAAAGTATCGGTATCGGTATCGATATCGCGATTCAAAAACAAAAATAACTGGTATCGCCCATCCCTACACAACAGACTCTTCCACTAGAAGCACTGAGGACAGAACAGAGCTTCCTGCACAAATCTTATTTGTGAAGCAGGATTTGTGAAATGTTGGTGAAATGTAGGTTTGAGGTCAGGTTATGAGGGTTGGCTTTTCATTTCCTTGGTTCATATGTGTATTTATAAATCCTGAATGCTGTGAATAAATCCATGAATATATTAACCAGAGAAATGTGACAAATCTTTATTTCAGGGTGAGCATGATTCAGTTTGTCCCTGAGAGTCTCTGAAAGTGGAAAGAAAACGTAGCTTTTGGTTATTTAAGCTTACATAGTTGTACACCAATGTTCCCCCTAATTTTTCATGTGTCTGAACAAACATACTAACTCCCTGAGCGTTCCTTGGACTCCTGTGAGCAACATCCGACATGCACACTGTGGCCACACCAGTATCACACCTGAGATCATGGCAAGTTACAGCTTATGAATCAAATTACTGCTGTTATTTCTGTTAGATTACTTTTAATATAACTGATTTTTTGGTCCACTTCTCAAAAATCTGTTCATGAACTTTGTACATGTTGTATGTCAGTGTGAGGTTATTTTGAAAAATAACCTGTGTATATACCTGTGTATAAACCTGTAAAACCACATGAAGAGAGATTTTTTCAGCTTGATAAATATAGCCTACATGTAGCTGCAGATTTTTTAGAGATGATTGTAGGACCTATAGGACACTATAAGATGGGTCTTTCTCAAAATAATGATCTCCAAAATAAGTATACATTTTTATCAGTTTATATCTTGCTTTTTAATCATTACCCAGTTTAAGTAATTTTGTGAGAGTGACAGAGCTCTGTGGTTTAACGCTCTGGGGAGAGGATTCACACTTCACACAGAAAGTCCTGTCTTTTTGCTCACAAAAACCTATGGCTTGGACAGAAACAAAGAAAACAGCCGAGGATTACATTATGGCTCTACCTGTCTCCTCTTCTGTGCGGGCGGCGCTCCCGTCGGCTGGTGCGGACCTGCCGCTCTGACCCACGGCGATGCGCACGACAACTCTTACTGAAGGAAGCGAGCGAAATGCGATCGAAATGAATCTGTTAGTAGTTGGCTTGTCCCTAACGCATGTGCACATTCACATGTGCAAACTGAATCTATCAGACTGGATTCCGTGTGTCAAACCAGCGCTGTGTTCAGGTTAGATTTTATTTTATGCGCTGAAAAGGATTTGATGTGCGCGCTGAACGTCTGGGGAGTGCGCAATTGCGCACGCACGCACCTTAGAGGGAACAGTGTTGTACACTGCAAAAAAGCTTGTCCAAAATGTAAGATATAAACACTTACCGGCTGGTAAGTCATGGACTTTCCCCCTGGGGGTTGTGGGTTCAAATCCCCTCCGGGCAATGAGCTAACCAGTGTGGGTCCTTGGGCAAGACCCTTCACGGTACTGCCCCCCGGGCGCCGAAAAAGATGGCTGCTCACTGCTCCTGAAAAGGATGGGTCAAATGCAGAAGTCAAATTTCTCCCGTGTGTCATTGTGTGTGAGACCAATAAAGGCTTAAGCCTAAACTTAATCTTAATCTTAATCTTAACTTAAATCTATCAGAAAATGACGTAAAAGTAGTGAAATTATCTGTCCATGCAGCAAGATCATTTTACTTGACAAGTTATCTTAAAATAAACTACCTCTACACTAGAATTATGCAGTTTCTGAACTAGTAAGTAGATAATAAATCTGAAAACAAGATTAATAACCTGATAGGAGTTTTAAAATCTTGGCCAGATCAGAGAATTTGCAGTGTATATTTGCAACATTGCTGTAAGGAATAATTATGATTTATTATTAAATTATTTGATGATAGTTGGGAAATGCTGATGGAAACTACAAGAAAAGTTTAATTATTTTAAGTATTTCCACCTCATGAATAATGTTCTTAGATTGTTCATTTAACTCCCATTCTCTAAATCACTGAGGTCAGGGCTTTCAGCTTGTCAGTTTTGTTGGACAGAATGGTATTTTAGAGATATTCTAAAAGTGCTTTTTTAAAAAAAAAAAAAAATACTGTGGACAACTAAATAAAATGACCAAATAAATAACAGTGTCTGCAGCATCTGTGTGAAACTCAGTGAAGTGTGAACAGTTTCAGTCTGAGGAGGTTTTTGTACGAGTCTTTTTCACTGTGTGAACGAGCTGTAACCCTGCTGACAGTAATAAACTCCTGCATCTTCAGCCTCAAATCCACTGATGGTCAGAGAATAATCAGATCCTGAACCACTTCCACTGAAACGACTGGAGACTCCAGAGTGACGAGAAGTAGCATAATATATCAGGAGCTTTGGAGGTTCTGTGCCTTTTTGGAGATACCAGTGCAGATAATTAGAAACACTTGAACTGGTCTGACACCTGAGAGTAACTGAGGCTCCTCTGTCCACAGCTGCAGCTTTAGGAGTCTGAGTCAGGCTGATTTCTCCTGAAGAACCTGAAAAACAGAAGAAGAGTTATTGAGACAGACCCTGCAGGTGTCCAGAGGAGCAGTGCTGTGACCCAGATGTCCTCACCCCGAACCAGGAGCCCCAGGGCCAGCAGGAACAGCTGCAGGAACATCAGGCTCATTGTGTTGTTGGTGTGGGAGTGGCTCTGAAGGGCCCGCACAGACACTGAGCAGCACTGGGCTCTTAACGGCTGGAGCAGAGAGGCAGCACACATATGCAAAGTCACACAGTGAGAGGAGACAGGCACACAGCTCACACTACTGCCCCCTACTGACCACTACTGCCCCCCACTGACACCTACTGACCACTACTGCCCCCTAGTGACAACTACTGACCACTACTGACACCTACTGACCACTACTGCACCCCACTGAGAACTACTGCCCCCCACTGCCTCCTACTGACCACTACTGCCCCCTACTGACACCTACCTACCTATTGTAAATTTACAGCTTTGGGAGATTCTTATTCGCTCCAATAGATCAGAAACATCCCCAGGCCAATCAGATGTCCAGCCATCAAAAATACAATAAGTAAAAGGTTCCGTCCGGCAAAGTCGGAAAAGTCGGAAAAGTCGGAAAAGTCGGCTCTCCCAAACCCACATTTCTTCGTGCGTGCCAACTTGCGTTGAGGGACCAGCTTATCAATTCCATAATTTAGTATTTAGAAAATCTACTCCAACAGGAGGAACAGAGATGAAGACAAGAGAGGCACACAGACATAGAGCAGATAGGAGATAAGGAAGAGGAGGAAAATACGTCCGACCTCGGTGAGAGACAGAGAGAAGAGAGATTAGTTTGGAAGTGTTTGATTGGTGCTGTCCCTCTGAACCTCTCTGAGCTCCTCCATCCTCACACTCGTGCTGCAGCTCGTCCTGAGTGTGTCTAAGAGCAGACAGAAGCTCAGAGGGGCCCGGCCCTTTACCGTGGCTCCACCAACACTGTGAATGAGCTGCCTCTGCACATTAGACAGGCCTCTTCTGTCCCTCTTTTCAAATCTCTTCTAAAACACACTTGTTCACTTTGGCCTTTGACACACTTTGACATGGGACATTTTACCACATTTTTTATTCCATTCTGTTTTTATACATATGTTGCTTTTATTGTTTTTCTTATGTTTTGTAGCAGTTTGTGTTTTTAAGTAGTAAGCAGTTGTTTTTAAAGTGCGTTATAAATAAGGTTTCAGTTACAAAGTTTGGAAATCGCTACAATAAAAAAATATAATATAAACTCAATTCTCATGTACATTTTGGTGTTAATGATCAGATGTGTAGCATGTGTAATGTGTGTGTAATGTGTGTTTTCTGTGCTTTCTGGTGAATTTGTTAAAATATATATATATATTTATAAGTATAATTTCTTTTAGGAGTTCCATCCTACATACATTAATGTTATATCCACTAGGCTGAGAGTGTTCAAAAAAATTAATATAAATATATTAAACCAGGAACATGTATTAGCATTATGTTTAATTCAACATTTATTGGTTTGTGATAAAAATGTGCTAAAAATAAAATTAATTAAAAGTACTTGTATTTATTTATATAATTTATTTATGTGAAATATTCAGCTGAGGCTTTCTTTTCATTCTGCTGTGTGCTGTGATATCAGTGAAGTGAGTCAGTTTCACTTCAGTCTGAGGAGGTTTTTGTACGAGTCTTTTTCACTGTGTGAACACATACTGACTGTTGATTTCGTGCAAA
The DNA here is from genome assembly GCA_036785185.1 of Paratrypauchen microcephalus. Taxonomy (NCBI): domain Eukaryota; kingdom Metazoa; phylum Chordata; class Actinopteri; order Gobiiformes; family Gobiidae; genus Paratrypauchen; species Paratrypauchen microcephalus. The sequence continues at coordinate 34,691 of JAVJIX010000058.1, read as the reverse complement.
CTCTGACAGTAATACACAGCAAAGTCTTCAGGCTGAACTCCACTGATGGTCAGAGTGAAGTCAGACCCAGATCCACTGCCTGAAAAACGACTGGGGACACCTGAGACTCGATTAGACGCACGATATATAAGAGCTTTAGGAGGCTCTCCATCTCTCTGTTGGTACCAGTGTAAGTAGTGCCCATAGCTGCTGAGATAGTACACATTCTGGCTGACACTACAGCGTATGTTGACAGTGTCCCCCAGGGCGGCCCTCACTGCTCCAGCCTGACTCACTCTCACCTCTCCTCTGGACTCTGAACACACAAACACAAAGCACCTGATGGTTTAGTCTGGTTGGTCTCAGAGGGACGGATGTGGACAGAGGACAGCAGTGGGACTCTCTGGACTTTACCTGTGAAGCAGCAGCAGAGGACAGTCCACATGAGGACGCACACCAAAGTCATGTTGGTGATGAGGAGGCTGTATGTGTCTTGTGTTGTCATGAAGGACAGCTGCCAGTGCTCCAGAGTGCATCTCTCAGGACTATAAAGTGTCCCACTGGACCATGCAGCTGTTCATGCAAAGTGTTTGTCTATGGAAATGAGGCTCCCACACAGACATGGAGCAGACTGAACAGCTGAAAGATCTGAATCATTACAATCAGACTCATATTGGTTACTTTTGTATTTAATGCAGATTTGTATAAAGTTATTTCCTTGTATATCTTTATTAATTTCATATCATCATCGTATGTTGATGTTGCATTTTATTTTATGTTCATAAAATATTGCAATTTGTATGTATTGCTTTTTATTAAGAAAAAAATATGAAGTCTTTCTCTTTCTTGGTAAGCACATTGTCATCTCCGTCTCAACAGTGTGTCCAGTTTAAATGTATAAAAGTAAGCTGTTTGTCAGTTGTTTACGAGTCTCTGTACAGCTGAATGGTTTTGTGGCGTTCTCTGAGCGGCTGCAGGTTTTTGTACGACCACTCCATGAGTTTGTATCACTGTGGTACACGTTTGGTGGAGGAACCAGACTGGAGCTCAACTGTAAGTCATCTCTTTATGTTCACTTTAAATGATACTTTTGTTTAGTTTGTGATTCATCTGTTTCTATTTCTGAAGCCTGAGTTTATTTGATTGTTTTCTGTTTTATTATAAATACTATTTGGAGTTATGGGTGAGCAGTGTCTTCTTATCATCCCCACAGTAATTCAGCTCATTTTATAGAGATATGTTTTATTCCCACTCTGACTGTATGGATTTAGTAAAAATAATAATAATAATTTAAAGGTTATATTTTTCATTTTTTTCCTTGTTTATTAAATTGTTGTAACATAATTGAAAGTTCTCGTGAAGAATCCCTCAGTCGTCCAGGTAGAATCCATGACAAAAGGAGAAATTCAATTTGTCAACTGGACAAAGTTTATTAAGTTTAATTAGTTTAGTTTAGTTTAAGTTTATTAAATAAACTTTGTCCAGTTGACAAATTGAATTTCTCCTTTTGACATAATTGAAAGTTATTTACTTTAATTATTAGAAATGTGATTTAAAAAAATATGGATATCATTTTATTTCTTTATTTTCCGTTTAGTGATAATTTCTGGGGATTTTTTAAAGTTTCTCTTCAGGTCTGAAACTTGTCTGTTGTTCAGCTTCAGTGGAGCTTGTTTCTTCTGTTTTTCACTCATTTGTTTTAAAAGTTACATTTGTAAAAACAAAAAAAAAGTATTTAATTTCTGATTTTTATTCTAAATAACATGACATATATATAATATTTTTAAATGTATACTGACTTTCCTCTTTTTTTGGAAATACTTAAGTGCAACATTACTGCTCTGAGGCCCACCACCTGAACATTTCTTTGCCTGGAATGTTTTAAATAAATTATTTCAACACTTTCATCTTATATTTATATAATTGCAGGTGTTTGTATTGTCTATTAAATACTGGTTTTGGTGGAGTCTCCTGTTGTGATAATTCCAGTGAGAAACTTGTGTGTGTAAGTGTGTGTTTGTGTGTCCACAGTGGGCCGAGTGGAGCCCAGCCTCTGGGTGCTGCCCCCCTCCAGAGAGGAGCTGGCCCAGGGGAAGGCCACCCTCGTGTGCCTGGCCAACAAGGGCTTCCCATCAGACTGGAGCGTGTCCTGGAAGGTGTCCGGTGGCGGTGCGGGCGGGGAGCAGAGCCGGAGCCCCGCGGTGCTGCAAAAGGACGGTCACTACAGCTGGAGCAGCAGCCTGACGCTCCCCGCACAGCAGTGGAGGGAGGGGGGCGTGGCTGTGAGCTGTGAGGCCAGCCAGGGCTCCCAGAGTCCAGTGTCCCACACACTGAGCACACTGCAGTGTTCCCAGGACTGACACAGTCACTGGAATCAGCCTGCAGAGCGCCCCCTGCTGTTAGCTCACGCCTCTACAGCTACAGCTACACTTCACTTACTGCAGCACAGCACACAGGCCTCTGTCCCAACTGGAGCTTCTGCTGAAAATAAAGAGCTGTGCATCAAAAGCATCTTTGTGTCTTTACATTATTTCAGTGGAATTGTTCATTTTTTCTGTCACAGACTTTGGTGTTTTGAATAAATGTAGCTTTGAGGTCAGGTTATGAGGGTTGGCTTTTCATTCACTTGGTTCATATGTGTATTTATAAATACTGAATGCTGTGAATAAATCCATGAATATATTATTCAGGGAAATGTGACAAATCTTTGTTTCAGGATAAACACGGTTCGGTTTGTCCCTGAGAGTGTGGAAAGAAAATGTAGCTTTGACTTCAATATTTAGCATCTCTGTAAATCATTGTAATGATCATTGAAGTAATTATGGTCTAGATGGAAACTGGTGTATAAATATGGGTTCTTGGCTTTGTAGTATTTCCAACTCATGAACACATGAATCATGTTCTTAAATTGTTCATTTAGCTCCCATCCTGAAACTCACTGGGGTTCAGCCTTTCAACTATTCGGTTTTGTTGGAGAATGTTGTTTTGGTTATTATTATTATTATTATTATTATTATTATTATTATTATTATTATTATTATTATTATTATTAGTATTATTAGTATTATTAGTATTAGTATTATTTAGTATTATTTAGTAGTAGTAGTAGTAGTAGTAGTAGTAGTAGTAGTAGTAGTAGTATATCAAATACACTCAACAAAAATATAAATGCAACACTTTTGTTTTTGCTCCCATTTTTCCTGAGATGGACCCAAAGATCCAAAATTCACTCCAGATACACAACACTACCATTTCTCTCAAACATTGTTCACAAATCTGTCCAAATGTGTGACAGCGAGCACCTCTGCCCCGCCGAGACAATCCACCCCACCTCACAGGTGCGCCACATCAAGATGCTGATCCGACATCATGACCAGTGCACAGGTGCGCCCCAGACTGCCCACAATAAAAGGCCACCCCGAAATGTGCATTTTTTTTTTGCTTTATTGGGGGTCTGGGGACTCAGAACCAGTCAGTATCTGGTGTGACCACCATTTGCCTCATGCAGTGCAACACATCTTCACATAGAGTTTATCAGATTGTCAGTTGTGGCCTGTGGAATGTTGGTCCACTCCTCTTCAATGGCTGTTATGGACGAAGAACACAGGTGCATTTTATTGATGGCATTTTGAATGCACAGAGATACCGTGATGAGATCCTGAGGCCCATTGTTGTGCCATACATCCATGAACATCACCTCATGTTTCAGCAAGATAATACACGGCCCCATGTTGCAAGGATCTGTACACAATTCTTGGAAGCTGAAAATGTCCCAGTTCTTGCATGGCCAGCATACTCACCGGACATGTCACCCATTGAGCATGTTTGGGATGTGCTTGACCGGCGTATACGACAGCGTGTACCAGCTCCCACTAATATCCAGCAACTTCACACAGCCTTTGAAGAGGAGTGGACCAACATTCCACAGGCCACAATTGACAATCTGATAAACTCTATGCGAAGAAGATGTGTTGCACTGCATGAGGCAAATGGTGGTCACACCAGATACTGACTGGTTCTGAGTCCCCAGACCCCAATAAAGCAAAAAAAATGCACATTTCGGGGTGGCCTTTTATTGTGGGCAGTCTGGGGCGCACCTGTGCACTGGTCATGATGTCGGATCGACATCTTGATGTGGCGCACCTGTGAGGTGGGGTGGATTGTCTGGGCGGGGCAGAGGTGCTCGCTGTCACACATTTGGACAGATTTGTGAACAATGTTTGAGAGAAATGGTAGTGTTGTGTATCTGGAGTGAATTTTGGATCTTTGGGTCCATCTCAGGAAAAATGGGAGCAAAAACAAAAGTGTTGCGTTTATATTTTTGTTGAGTATACAATGAACTAGTAAATAAAATGACAAAATCAATCACATCACTACTGACCACTACTGACCACTACTGACAACTACTGACCACTACTGACCACCACTGCCCCCTACTGACCACTACTGCCCCCTACTGACCACTACTGCCCCCTACTGACCATTACTGCCCCCTAGGTCATTTCATTTGTTATCATGGTTAAATGGTCACATTTCTATCTATCAGACAGTGATGTGTGGAGGTAGATTACACTAAGTTGTCCTCCCTTCAGTATACAGCAGGGTCCCTCAGGGGTCAGTTTGAGGCCTCCTACTCTTCTTACTTTATGTCCATGACCTGCCTAGAGTTTGCCAAAATGTGGACCTGATGTAATTATGTGTGACACGAGTCTCTTCTTCACACAAGCTCAAAGAGCCCAAGAGGCTGCCCTTCCACTCTCTGTAGCTTTAGATGGTTCACAAAACTGACTGATTCATTTTTTGGACCGAGAAAAGATCTTGGAGGGCAAGTATTAACAAATGTTGAGGAATTTACATACCTTGGAGTGGTGATTCAACAATATCCTCCAGAAATAAAAACAAGAGTTAAATATAAAATAAATGTTTTTTTTTTTTTTTTTTTTTTAGATCAACATGTGCAGTACTAATTTGATCAATTCAAGAGTCTTCCTAAAATGCAGTAGGACTCAGTACAATATAATTTTCTGCAATATCAGTCAGTGCCTTATAAGTGTGTGTGTAATATAACAGTGTGTGTGTAATATAACAGTTTGTGTAATATAACAGTGTGTGTAATATAACAGTGTGTGTAATCCAGTCGGACTCTCATTGTGTGTCACTCTCCAGCTTAATGAACATGTTACTGGCAAATGTCTGTAGCATTTATTTTATTTATTCTTTCTTTAATAGGGACAGTGCATATTCATGAACATCTGCAGCATTGCAGTGTAAATACACCAGATTATAGCAAGAATGCTAATTTCCATCTGTAGTCCCTGGGCAGGTGACACCACAGCAAAAACAATAAAAACAATGACAAGTGACAATAACAGCAACATTAAAACATTAAAACATTAAAACATTAAAAGTGTCCACAAGTCTGGTTTTCCTTTAGCCGCTGTTTCAAGTGTGATTTAAAGTGTCCAGTGTTGGAGTCTCTCTTATTGATGATGGGAGAGAGTTCCAGAACTTAGAGCCTCTGACTGAGAGCACAGTTTGCCCAAATGTACTGCGTCGGTGTGGACCTCACAGTTCCCCCGGGGTCTGTGTGGACCTCACAGTTCCCCCGGGGTCTGTGTGGACCTCACAGTTCCCCCGGGGTCTGTGTGGCCCTCACAGTTCCCCCGGGGTCTGTGTGGACCTCACAGTTTCCCCGGAGTCTGTGTGGCCCTCACAGTTCCCCCGGGGTCTGTGTGGACCTCACAGTTCTCCCCGGGGTCTGTGTGGACCTCACAGTTCCCCCGGGGTCTGTGTGGCCCTCACAGTTCCCCCGGGGTCTGTGTGGACCTCACAGTTCCCCTGGGCCATGGCCCTAGTTCCCATCCCACTGACAGTCTTTGTTTTAATAAAATCCTGTAGCCAAGGAGGAGCAAGTCCATGTAAAACTGTATATATAAGTTATTAAAATTCAAGTTGTACTTGTCTAAAATTGTGCAGTGGTGAACTGAGAATAGTTTCTTGTCCAATATTTTAACAGCTTTTAAAAAAAAAGTGATTCAACTGGTTTGAGTGTTGTGCCAGCAGCAGTGACCATGTGGTTCTGCAGATCTCTATATGAGACAGAATCATGGAGTGTAAAAACATTTGTGCCACATGTAGAGTCATAAAGGATCTTGCTTGTCTAAAATTCACTAAGTTAAAATGTGTTTCTTAAATGTCAGTGTCAGGTCCAGCGTCAGTCCCAGGTATTTAAACTCTTGGACAAGACTGAGGTCCAGTCCGTCCAGAAAGACACTGGACCGCTGTACACTGTAGCTCAGTAGTCACATGACACTGTCAGCACTGTTCTTGTCCTTGTGCAGTGCTTTGTCCAGCTCTCACTTTTACATTGTTCCCTATTTTCTTAAATAAATACTGACCACTACTGACCACTACAGAGAGCAGAGCTGGAGCAGAGACAGCACACATAATTTATACGAAAGATCAGACCAAAGCTGAGGCCTACACATGTTCTTTCAATACTTCTGTTTTGGTTTTACTGAAACTATTTTAGACATTAAAAAAAAAAAAAAAATGCAGATTAAATGTTTTGAAGTCAAATGGCCATGTGTTTTTATTTGTTGTTAAGATTTCATGTTCACATGGACATGAACACATGAACACAGCTTCTGACTGGTGAAGACTGGTGAGTGAGTCTCCGGTTTCTGAAGTGCATTTTCCACACCTCCAGGTACCTGCACTCCTCAAACTATCACAACAGACTCTTCCACTAGAAGCACTGAGGACAGAACAGAGCTTCCTGCACAAATCTTATTTGTGAAGCAGGATTTGTGAAATGTTGGTGAAATGTAGGTTTGAGGTCAGGTTATGAGGGTTGGCTTTTCATTCACTTGGTTCATATGTGTATTTATAAATCCTGAATGCTGTGAATAAATCCATGAATATATTAACCAGAGAAATGTGACAAATCTTTATTTCAGGGTGAGCATGGTTCAGTTTGTCCCTGAGAGTCTCTGAAAGTGGAAAGAAAATGTAGCATTTGGTTATTTAATCTTACATTTTTGCGTATTTGCAACATGGCTGTAAGGGATAATTATCATAAATTATAAAAAAATTTGATGGTGTAGTTGGAAAATGCTGATGGAAACTACAAGAAAAGTTTAATTATTTTAAGTATTTCCAACTCATGAATAATGGTCTTAGATTGTTCATTTAACTCCCATTCTCTAATTCACTGAGGTCAGGGCTTTCAGCTTGTCAGTTTTGTTGGACAGAATGGTATTTTAGAGATATTCTAAAAGTGCTTTTTTTTTTAAAAAATCAAATACTGTGGACAACTAAATAAAATGACCAAATAAATAACACAGTATCTGCAGCATCTGTGTGAAACTCAGTGAAGTGTGAACAGTTTCAGTCTGAGGAGGTTTTTGTACGAGTCTTTTTCACTGTGTGAGCGGCCAGCTCTGATACTGCTGACAGTAATAAACTCCTGCATCTTCAGCCTCAAATCCAGTGATGGTCAGAGAAAAGTCAGATCCTGAACCACTTCCACTGAAACGACTGGAGACTCCAGACTGAAGAGTAGCAGCATTATATATCAGGAGCTTTGGAGGTTCTGTGCCTTTTTGGAGATACCAGGCGAGATATGAATTAACATTTGAACTGGTCTGACACCTGAGAGTAACTGAGGCTCCTCTGTCCACAGCTGCAGCTTTAGGAGTCTGAGTCAGGCTGATTTCTCCTGAAGAACCTGAAAAACAGAAGAAGAGTTATTGAGACAGACCCTGCAGGTGTCCAGAGGAGCAGTGCTGTGACCCAGATGTCCTCACCCCGAACCAGGAGCCCCAGGCCCAGCAGGAACAGCTGCAGGAACATCAGGCTCATTGTGTTGTTGGTGTGGGAGTGGCTCTGAAGGGCCCGCACAGACACTGAGCAGCACTGGGCTCTTAACGGCTGGAGCAGAGAGGCAGCACACATATGCAAAGTCACACAGTGAGAGGAGACAGGCACACAGCTCACACTACTGCCCCCTACTGACCACTACTGACCCCTACTGACCCCTACTGACCACTACTGACCACTACTGCCCCATACTGACCACTACTGACCCCTACTGACCACTACTGACCACTACTGCCCCCTACTGACACCTACTGACCACTACTCCCCCCTACTGACCATTACTGACTACTACTGACCGTGATGCACCACTCAAAGAGCCCATCCTCTACATCACCTGTTCACTCTCATGTCCTCAGGGAGGAGATACAGATCTCTGCTGCCAAGTGAGAAAGATTCAACAACAGTTTGAGTCCTTCTGCCATAAGAACACTTATCGAGGCTTTGGACTGAATGTGACTTTTTACTGGACTGTTTTTGTCTCTTTATGTTTCAGTTCCACTATTGACCCTATTAACTACTACTGCCCCCAACTGACCACTGCTGATCCCTACTGACCACTGCTGACCCCTGCTGACCCCTACTGACCACTGCTGACCCCTACTGACCACTGCTGACCCCTACTGAGCACGACTGAGCAGAACTGGGGCAGAGGCAGCACTCATATCCAAACTCACACAGTGACCTTTGACCCTTTGACGAGACCCTGAAATGGAGAAAGGCTAAACCTAAATATGTTTAATTAGATATTTACTGGTACAGAGGCACATAAAAGAAAGAGCCCAGGACCCAAAGCAAAGACACCACATTATAAATAAAGAACACATAAAAAGTGTGACTAAAGATCACATTTGGAACTCACTGTGACTTTAGGGGAAGAACTAAATAGAAACTCAAGTGATCTGAATAAATACTTCTGCTGTGGACCACAGGGATGTGTTTTGGCATCCCCAGTATTATGAAGGCAATATATTTCATTTTAATGTAGAAATGAAAACAAAAAGACTTTTTCAGCTTTTGAGTCCTGACCAAAGTGAGTCATTGTTGACAGAGCAGGTCGATTGATTCTGGTGTTTCAGTTTGATTCCGAATTGAGTTTGATTCTCACGTGTTCATGCGCACAGTGTTGTCACAGGAAAAGGTGAAGCCTGGTGTTCTTTCTTAGATACAGAAAGTAAACAGCTCTATAGAGGCTCACTGCTGCTGTATTCTAACAGAGGTGAGTTTTATCTTTCAGTCTCTTTTTATTTTACATTGATAGACTCAGAATTGACATAAAAATGAACTTTTAAATACTCCAAACCAGCTTTTCTGCTTTACGCGTGTTCATTAAATACACTTATAATTTACACATGACCTGCAATCTTTTTAAAAACACCATCTCCTCAATTTGACTTTGTAAATAACTCATTTAGACATTATTACGTCTTAACATATTTAGTGGCTAAAAGAGAAGAGCACGAAGAAGAGGAGCAGATACACAAACATGAGAGAGTGAAGAAGAGGAGCAGATACACAAACATGAGAGAGTGAAGAAGAGGAGAAGATACACAAACATGAGAGAGTGAAGAAGAGGAGCAGATACACAAACATGAGAGAGTGAAGAAGAGGAGCAGATACACAAACATGAGAGAGTGAAGAAGAGGACCAGATACACAAACATGAGCGAGTGAAGAAGAGGAGCAGATACACAAACATGATAGAGTGAAGAAGAGGAGCAGATACACAAACATGAGAGAGTGAAGAAGAGGAGCAGATACACAAACATGAGAGAGTGAAGAAGAGGAGCAGATACACAAACATGAGAGAGTGAAGAAGAGGAGCAGATACACAAACATGAGAGAGTGAAGAAGAGGAGCAGATACACAAACATGAGAGAGTGAAGAAGAGGAGCAGATACACAAACATGAGAGAGTGAAGAAGAGGAGCAGATACACAAACATGAGAGAGTGAAGAAGAGGAGCAGATACACATAGACTTTCTGTATCGGATCATAAACCACGTGTTCCTCATGAGTCACAGGATTTTTTGAATGATTCTGTCCTAAAATCATTAAGACAAATATTTATTCATAGTGACCAATCACTATGGCTCTATTCTGGTTTAATTATAAGAACTGGAAACCGATTTTTGATTTAATTTAGAAAGTTATTTATTTTATTATATATATATATATATATATATTATATATATATATATATTTTTTATATAGTATATATATTATTTCTTTCAGATATCTACAGTAGGAACACTAAATGTTGTGATTTATTATTCTTGCTAACTAAAGTTCTGAGCATTAATAACAATGACTTTATTTTTTAATTAATGTGTTAATAGTATAATTTATGTTTTAAGACAAGAACTAATGTTAATTTAAAGAAGTTATCAAAATCAAGGAGAATCAAAAATCGGGAGTCCAAAATCCAAAGTCGGATCAAATCTCAACTTTCCCCAGTTACCATTATATTTTCTTATTTTATCATCTTTCTTGTAACTATAAATGAATAACTCATTCAACAAGAATGAACAGTGTGGCTTTAAATCAGGATGAAGTGAACCCCGCTGCAGAACAACACTGTGTCCCTTTAAAGATCAGACTTTAAAATGGTCGTTAGTGTTACCTTAAACTGACAATTAAATTATAAAACAAAATACTGTTCTTAAATGTTTATTTCCACATAGATATTCCTCCTGTTTTTGCTTGTTCTTTGTTTTCATATCTTTATCAGTTTGACACTACAAAGTGTTTCATTCTACACTATCACCAACATGACTTTAGAACATGAGTTTTATTCATTTACATTATTTAAACATAATGAATGACTTTACAAATGTATTTATTTATGTTTTTTTTGTTAAAAATAAAATATGTTTAATAAATAAAGTTTTAGTCTGAGCTGAGCTCTCATTATATTTTGTCTTTGTGTGAGTTTAGTGAAGTGAGTCAGTTTCACTTCAGTCTGAGGAGGTTTTTGTACGAGTCTTTTTCACTGTGTGAACACATACTGACTGTTGATGGAGTGAACACTCTGACAGTAATACACAGCAAAGTCTTCAGGCTGAACTCCACTGATGGTCAGAGTGAAGTCAGACCCAGATCCACTGCCTGAAAAACGACTGGGGACACCTGAGGCTCGATTAGACGCACGATATATAAGAGCTTTAGGAGGCTCTCCATCTCTCTGTTGGTACCAGTGTAAGTAGTGCCCAGAGCTGCTGTGATAGTACACATTCTGGCTGACAGTACAGCGTATGTTGACAGTGTCCCCCAGGGCGGCCCTCACTGCTCCAGCCTGACTCACTCTCACCTCTCCTCTGGACTCTGAACACACAAACACAAAGCACCTGATGGTTTAGTCTGGTTGGTCTCAGAGGGACGGATGTGGACAGAGGACAGCAGTGGGACTCTCTGGACTTTACCTGTGAAGCAGCAGCAGAGGACAGTCCACATGAGGACGCACACCAAAGTCATGTTGGTGATGAGGAGGCTGTATGTGTCTTGTGTTGTCATGAAGGACAGCTGCCAGTGCTCCAGAGTGCACCTCTCAGGACTATAAAGTGTCCCACTGGACCATGCAGCTGTTCATGCAAAGTGTTTGTCTATGGAAATGAGGCTCCCACACAGACATGGAGCAGACTGAACAGCTGAAAGATCTCAGTCATTACAATCAGACACATATTGGTTACTTTTGTATTTAATGCAGATTTGTATAAAGTTATTTCCTTGTATATCTTTATTAATTTCATATCATCATCGTATGTTGATGTTGCATTTTATTTTAAGTTATGTTCATAAAATATTGCAATTTGTATGTATTTATTTTGCTTTTTATTAAGAAAAAAATATGAAGTCTTTCTCTTTCTTGGTAAGCACATTGTCATCTCCGTCTCAACAGTGTGTCCAGTTTAAATGTATAAAAGTAAGCTGTTTGTCAGTTGTTTACGAGTCTCTGTACAGCTGAATGGTTTTGTGGCGTTCTCTGAGCGGCTGCAGGTTTTTGTACGACCACTCCATGAGTTTGTATCACTGTGGTGGACGTTTGGTGGAGGAACCAGACTGGAGCTCAACTGTAAGTCATCTCTTTATGTTCACTTTAAATGATACTTTTGTTTAGTTTGTGATTCATCTGTTTCTATTTCTAAAGCCTGAGTTTATTTGATTGTTTTCTGTTTTATTATAAATACGTCATAAGTTTGTGTTTTCTTATCATCCCACAGTAACTCACCTCAGTTTATTGAGAAATATTGTATTCACAATCTGAATTTTGAAGTTAATGATTTTGGTATTTTAATATTAATATTAATTTTTATTAATTTTATGATTTAATATTTTAATTTTATTTTAAAATATATATTTTATGTAGTTAATTTAAGTATTTGTTTAAAATTATACATCATAATCGAACATTATTTCATTTATGTGTTAGTGTTAAAAAAAATATATATATATATATATATACTGTCAACTTAAACTTCAACGTTTTAGTTTATCTTTAGCTCTGAAACTGTTCTGTTGTTCAGCTTCAGTGGAGCCTCTCGGTTCTGTTTTCACTCAGTTCAGACTTTTTTTTTCACAACGACTTTTGATGTGAAATATATATATATATATTAATATTCTAGAACATACACATGTTTCTATGAAAGTTGACTTGCTTTTATTTTTTAGAAATAATTAAAGTCCAGGATCACTGGTGGGAGGCTCACCACCTCCAAATTGCTAAAATGTTATTGCTTTGCCTGGAATGTTCCACAAATTAACATATGTGTCTTTCATGTTCACAATTACTGGCATTTTTACTGAAAAACACTTTGGTGGAGTCACCTTTTGTCTTTTGACAATTCCATGGAGAAAAACGTACATAGTGTCGATCAAATCTGATGAAAAATGTGCCCTTCAGTGTGTGTGTGTAAGTGTGTGTTTGTGTGTCCACAGTGGGCCGAGTGGAGCCCAGCCTCTGGGTGCTGCCCCCCTCCAGAGAGGAGCTGGCCCAGGGGAAGGCCACCCTCGTGTGCCTGGCCAACAAGGGCTTCCCATCAGACTGGAGCGTGTCCTGGAAGGTGTCCGGTGGCGGTGCGGGCGGGGAGCAGAGCCGGAGCCCCGCGGTGCTGCAAAAGGACGGTCACTACAGCTGGAGCAGCAGCCTGACGCTCCCCGCACAGCAGTGGAGGGAGAGGGGCGTGGCTGTGAGCTGTGAGGCCAGCCAGGGCTCCCAGAGTCCAGTGTCCCACACACTGAGCACACTGCAGTGTTCCCAGGACTGACACAGTCACTGGGATCAGCCTGCAGAGCGCCCCCTGCTGTCAGCTCACGCCTCTACAGCTACAGCTACACTTCACTTACTGCAGCACAGCACACAGGCCTCTGTCCCAACTGGAGCTTCTGCTGAAAATAAAGAGCTGTGCATCAAAAGCATCTTTGTGTCTTTACATTATTTCAGTGGAATTGTTCATTTTTTCTGTCACAGACTTTGGTGTTTTGAATAAATGTAGCTTTGAGGTCAGGTTATGAGGGTTGGCTTTTCATTCACTTGGTTCATATGTGTATTTATAAATACTGAATGCTGTGAATAAATCCATGAATATATTATTCAGGGAAATGTGACAAATCTTTGTTTCAGGATAAACACGGTTCGGTTTGTCCCTGAGAGTCTTTGAGTGTGGAAAGAAAATGTAGCTTTGACTTCAATATTTAGCATCCCTGTAAAGTATAGTTATTAATGATCATTGAAGTAATTATGGTCTAGATGGACACTGGTGTATAAATATGGGTTCTTGGCTTTGTAGTATTTCCAACTCCACATGAATAATGCTCTTAAATTGTTCATTTACCTCCCATTCTGAAACTCACTGGGGTTCAGCCTTTCAACTATTCGGTTTTGTTGGAGGATGTTGTTTTCGTTATTATTATTATTATTATTAGTAGTAGTAGTAGTAGTAGTAGTAGTAGTAGTAGTAGTAGTAGTAGTATATCAAATACAATGAACTAGTAAATAAAATGACAAAATCAATTACATCAGCCCTGTCCTGTCCTCGCACTGGCTCCAGTTCAGAATTCATTTTAAAATGTTGATGTTTGTTTTTAATGCTGTCAGACATCTTGCACCTTCCTACTTGTGTGAGATTTTGACCCCTCACCAACCCAGCAGAGCTCTACGATCTGCTGGGCAACATCTGCTGGAGGTCCCCCGGTCCCGGGGCAAACAGTGGGGTGATCGTTCTTTTGCAGTGGCCGCTCCAAAACTCTGGAACTCTTTGCCCCCTGAGTTACGTTCCATCACTCACCTGCCTCTGTTCAAAGCCAAACTTAAAACATTTTTAAAATAAAAACAAATATAATAATAAATAAATAAAATAAATAAAAATAAAATAAATAAATAAAACAATTATTTAGGATGGCTTTTAACACTTAGTGGCCCTGTGACACTTTCTTTATTTTAATGGTGTAATGTGTTTTATTGACCTATTCGTATGATGTTTATTTTATTTTATTTTTATCTTGTTTTTAATGTTGTACAGCACTTTGGTTGGCTTTGGTTGTTGGAAGGTGCTATAGAAATAAAGCTTGATAGATTGATTGAAAATAATGATAACAGTATCTGCAGCATCTGTGTCAAACTCAGTGAAGTGTGAAAAGTTTCAGTTCAGTCTGAGAAGGTTTTTGTACGAGTCTTTTTCACTGTGTGAGCGGTGTTGCTTCATACTGCTGACAGTAATAAACTCCTTCATCTTCAGCCTCAAATCCACTGATGGTCAGAGAAAAGTCAGATCCTGAACCACTTCCACTGAAACGACTGGAGACTCCAGAGTGACGAGTTGTAGCATAATATATCAGGAGCTTTGGAGGTTCTTTGTCTTTTTGGAGATACCAGGCGAGATAATTAGAAACACTTGAACTGGTCTGACACCTGAGAGTAACTGAGGCTCCTCTGTCCACAGCTGCAGCTTTAGGAGTCTGAGTCAGGCTGATTTCTCCTGAAGAACCTGAAAAACAGAAGAAGAGTTATTGAGACAGACCCTGCAGGTGTCCAGAGGAGCAGTGCTGTGACCCAGATGTCCTCACCCCGAACCAGGAGCCCCAGGGCCAGCAGGAACAGCTGCAGGAACATCAGGCTCATTGTGTTGTTGGTGTGGGAGTGGCTCTGAAGGGCCCGCACAGACACTGAGCAGCACTGGGCTCTTAACGGCTGGAGCAGAGAGGCAGCACACATATGCAAAGTCACACAGTGAGAGGAGACAGGCACACAGCTCACACTACTGCCCCCTACTGACCACTACTGCCACCCACTGACCACTGCTGACCCCTACTGACCACTGCTGACCCCTACTGACCACTGCTGACCCCTACTGACCATGACTGAGCAGAGCTGGGGCAGAGGCAGCACTCATATCCAAACTCACACAGTGACCTTTGACCTTTTGACGAGACCCTGAAATGGAGAAAGGCTAAACCTAAATATGTTTAATTAGATATTTACTGGTACAGAGGCACATAAAAGAAAGAGCCCAGGACCCAAAGCAAAGACACCACATTATAAATAAAGAACACATAAAAAGTGTGACTAAAGATCACATTTTGAACTCACTGTGACTTTAGGGGAAGAACTAAATAGAAACTCAAGTGATCTGAATAAATACTTCTGCTGTGGACCACAGGGATGTGTTTTGGCATCCCCAGTATTATGAAGGCAATATATTTCATTTTAATGTAGAAATGAAAACAAAAAGACCTTTTCAGCTTTTGAGTCCTGACCAAAGTGAGTCATTGTTGACAGAGCAGGTCGATTGATTCTGGTGTTTCAGTTTGATTCCGTATTGAGTTTGATTCTCACGTGTTCATGCGCACAGTGTTGTCACAGGAAAAGGTGAAGCCTGGTGTTCTTTCTTAGATACAGAAAGTAAACAGCTCTATAGAGGCTCACTGCTGCTGTATTCTAACAGAGGTGAGTTTTATCTTTCAGTCTCTTTTTATTTTACATTGATAGACTCAGAATTGACGTAAAAATGAACTTTTAAATACTCCAAACCAGCTTTTCTGCTTTACGCGTGTTCATTAAATCCACTTATAATTTACACATGACCTGCAATCTTTTTAAAAACACCATCTCCTCAATTTGACTTTGTAAATAACTCATTTAGACATTATTACGTCTTAACATATTTAGTGGCTAAAAGAGAAGAGCACGAAGAAGAGGAGCAGATACACAAACATGAGAGAGTGAAGAAGAGGAGCAGATACACAAACATGAGAGAGTGAAGAAGAGGAGCAGATACACAAACATGAGAGAGTGAAGAAGAGGAGCAGATACACAAACATGAGAGAGTGAAGAAGAGGAACAGATACACAAACATGAGAGAGTGAAGAAGAGGAGCAGATACACATAGACTTTCTGTATCGGATCATAAACCACGTGTTCCTCATGAGACACAGGATTTTTTGAATGATTCTGTCCTAAAATCATTAAGACAAATATTTATTCATAGTGACCAATCACTATGGCTCTATTCTGGTTTAATTATAAGAACTGGAAACCTATTTTTGATTTAATTTAGAAAGTTATTTATTTTATTAGATATATATTATTATATATATATATATATATATATTATATATATATATATTTTATATATATATTTTATATATATATTATATATATTATTTCTTTCAGATATCTACAGTAGGAACACTAAATGTTGTGATTTATTATTCTTGCTAACTAAAGTTCTGAGCATTAATAACAATGACTTTATTTTTTAATTAATGTGTTAATAGTATAATTTATGTTTTAAGATAAGAACTAATGTTAATTTAAAGAAGTTATCAAAATCAAGGAGAATCAAAAATTGGGAGTCCAAAATCCAAAGTCGGATCAAATCTCAACTTTCCCCAGTTACCATTATATTTTCTTATTTTATCATCTTTCTTGTAACTATAAATGAATAACTCATTCAACAAGAATGAACAGTGTGGCTTTAAATCAGGATGAAGTGAACCCCGCTGCAGAACAACACTGTGTCCCTTTAAAGATCAGACTTTAAAATGGTCGTTAGTGTTACCTTAAACTGACAATTAAATTATAAAACAAAATACTGTTCTTAAATGTTTATTTCCACATAGATATTCCTCCTGTTTTTGCTTGTTCTTTGTTTTCATATTTTTATCAGTTTGACACTACAAAGTGTTTCATTCTACACTATCACCAACATGACTTTAGAACATGAGTTTTATTCATTTACATTATTTAAACATAATGAATGACTTTACAAATGTATTTATTTATGTTTTTTCTGTTAAAAATAAAATATGTTTAATAAATAAAGTTTTAGTCTGAGCTGAACTCTCATTATATTTTGTCTTTGTGTGAGTTTAGTGAAGTGAGTCAGTTTCACTTCAGTCTGAGGAGGTTTTTGTACGAGTCTTTTTCACTGTGTGAACACCCACTGACTGTTGATGGAGTGAAAACTCTGCCTTACAGTAATACACAGCAGAGTCTTCAGGCTGAACTCCACTGATGGTCAGAGTGAAGTCAGACCCAGATCCACTGCCTGAAAAACGACTGGGGACACCTGAGACTCGAGTAGACGCATGATATATAAGAGCTTTAGGAGGCTCTCCATCTCTCTGTTGGTACCAGTGTAAGTAGTGCCCATAGCTATAGTGATAGTACACATTCTGGCTGACAGTACAGCGTATGTTGACAGTGTCCCCCAGGGCGGCCCCTCACTGCTCCAGCCTGACTCACTCTCACCTCTCCTCTGGACTCTGAACACACAAACACAAAGCACCTGATGGTTTAGTCTGGTTGGTCTCAGAGGGACGGATGTGGACAGAGGACAGCAGTGGGACTCTCTGGACTTTACCTGTGAAGCAGCAGCAGAGGACAGTCCACATGAGGACGCACACCAAAGTCATGTTGGTGATGAGGAGGCTGTATGTGTCTTGTGTTGTCATGAAGGACAGCTGCCAGTGCTCCAGAGTGCACCTCTCAGGACTATAAAGTGTCCCACTGGACCATGCAGCTGTTCATGCAAAGTGTTTGTCTATGGAAATGAGGCTCCCACACAGACATGGAGCAGACTGAACAGCTGCAGGGTCTGTGTCATGATTGTATTTATATAGCACAGATACAGAGTACAGGAACATAGAATAAAATCATGTAATTATTAATATGTAAAAAGTGGAAAACAGAATTACACTCAACCCAAATCTTTTGAGAATCCACAGGTTTAAATCTAGTTTGAAACACAGCAACAGAGTCAGCGTTTGTGATGGTCTTTGGCAGAGAACTCCAGAGAATTGGGCCATAGTACATGAAGGCCTCACCAGATCAGGGCTGTATTCATGAGACTGTTCAAAGTTGTTGATTGGATGAACGGAGAGGTCTGAGTGGAGTGAGTTCTAAAAACAGGTCAGAGATGTAGGAAGGAGCCAAAGCATGTAGAGATTTAAAGACCAATAATAATATTTGAAAATCACTTCTTTGTTTAACAGGCAGCGAGTGAAGTGAGAATAAACTGGATGTAATGTGCTCAAAGTGCTGAGTTTTGGTTCAAATTCTAGCAGCAGTATTTTGAATGAACTGGAGTTTGTTTAGTGAGTGATTATTAAGCCAAGCATAAAGTGCACTGCAACATTTTAACTGAAACAAAAACCTGCACAACTTTCTCAGCATCAGGTTTGAATGGGACACTTCTGATCTTAGAAATATTACGTAAATGGATAAAAGTGATTTTACTAATATTTAAAATGTGTTTCTTAAAAATAACACCAGAGTCGAATATTATCCCTGTCTTTTTTTTTTTTTTTTTACTTGGTAGGATAAATGATAAGGTAAGGAGTGAAGTTGTGGGTTGATTTTTTGCCTTAATACTTTTGGGTCGAGAACTAAAATCTAAATCTGTCTATTTGTTTAGTTGGAATTTTATGTTTTGATTAGTTTGTGTTTGATTTTAATGTCTTTTTTTAACTCTGTAAAGCACTTTTAGTATCTGCTGTGCTATACAAATAAAGAACATGTGAGTTCATCCAGGTTTTGATTGTGGAGATAGTTTCAGAGGTCATTAAGGGGGTTAAGACTGGAGAGTGAGACAGAGATAATTGAGTCTCATCAGCGTCTGAGCGGTAAGAAACATCATGGACATCAGAGGCAGCATAAAAAGATTCAAATTAAGAGGTCCAAGAATTGACCCTTGTGGAACTCCAAAAGGAACAGCCATGGATTCAGAATTCAAATCACCAATGGCCACAGAGAAAGAGCTTTTATCAATATATGAGGCAGGCAGTCCAGAGCCTTTCCTTTCACACCAATGGAGTTTTAAACAGGTCATGAGAATGTTCTGATCTAAAGTGTCAAAGGCTGCACTGACCACTGACAGCACGAGGATGGAAATATGTTTTTTATTTGTTCAAATTTTTAAGTGATTGACAATTTTAATGAACGCAGTTTCTGTACTGTTGTGTTTTTCTTTTTCCTTTTTTCATCTTGACTTTATCATTTGTGTGTTGTAACAGAATAATATCTTAAATTTACTTAATAAAAATATGAACTATATTCAGTTGAAATTGTCCTTAAATAGTGATATAACATTAATTGTTGTTTCCTGGTGCACATTGTCAGTGTGTCCAGTTTAAATGTATAAAAGTAAGCTGTTTGTCAGTTGTTTACGAGTCTCTGTACAGCTGAATGGTTTTGTGGCGTTCTCTGAGCGGCTGCAGGTTTTTGTACGACCACTCCATGAGTTTGTATCACTGTGGTGGACGTTTGGTGGAGGAACCAGACTGGAGCTCAACTGTAAGTCATCTCTTTATGTTCACTTTAAATGATACTTTTGTTTAGTTTGTGATTCATCTGTTTCTATTTCTAAAGCCTGAGTTTATTTGATTGTTTTCTGTTTTATTATAAATACTGTTTGTGTTTTCTTATCATCCCCACAGTAACTCACCTCCGTTTATTGAGAAATATTGTATTCACAATCTGAATTTTGAAGTTAATGATTTTGGTATTTTGATATTAATATTAATTTAATTAATTTTAGGATTTAATATTTTAATGTTATTTTAAAATATATATTTTATGTAGTTAATTTAAGTATTTGTTTAAAATTATAGATCATAATTGAACAAAATATATATATATATATATATATATATTGTCAACTTAAACTTCAACATTTTAGTTTATCTTTAGCTGTGAAACTGTTCTGTTGTTCAGCTTCAGTGGAGCCTCTCGGTTCTGTTTTCACTCAGTTCAGACTTTTTTTTCACGACTTTTGTTGTGAAATATATATATATATATATATTAATATTCTAGAACATACACATGTTTCTATGAAAGTTGACTTGCTTTTATTTTTTAGAAGATAACTCTTCTTTCTGCTCCCTTTCATTCAATATTTTGTATTGTTATCACAAATGTTGATGTCTTTTTATACTTTATGAATGAAATAAACAAATAAATAAATAAATAAAAATACATAAAATAATTAAAGTCCAGGATCACTGGTGGGAGGCTCACCACCTCCAAATTGCTAAAATGTTATTGCTTTGCCTGGAATGTTCAACAAATTAACATATGTGTCTTTCATGTTCACAATTTACTGGCATTTTTACTGAAAAACACTCTGGTGGAGTCACCTTTTGTCTTTCTTCTGGACAATTCCATGGAGAAAAACGTACATAGTGTCGATCAAATCTGATGAAAAATGTGCCCTTCAGTGTGTGTGTGTAAGTGTGTGTTTGTGTGTCCACAGTGGGCCGAGTGGAGCCCAGCCTCTGGGTGCTGCCCCCCTCCAGAGAGGAGCTGGCCCAGGGGAAGGCCACCCTCGTGTGCCTGGCCAACAAGGGCTTCCCATCAGACTGGAGCGTGTCCTGGAAGGTGTCCGGTGGTGGTGCGGGCGGGGAGCAGAGCCGGAGCCCCGCGCGGTGCTGCAAAAAGGACGGTCACTACAGCTGGAGCAGCAGCCTGACGCTCCCGCACAGCAGTGGAGGGAGGGGGCGTGGCTGTGAGCTGTGAGGCCAGCCAGGGCTCCCAGAGTCCAGTGTCCCACACACTGAGCACACTGCAGTGTTCCCAGGACTGACACAGTCACTGGGATCAGCCTGCAAGAGCGCCCCCTGCTGTCAGCTCACGCCTCTACAGCTACAGCTACACTTCACTTACTGCAGCACAGCACACAGGCCTCTGTCCCAACTGGAGCTTCTGCTGAAAATAAAGAGCTGTGCATCAAAAGCATCTTTGTGTCTTTACATTATTTCAGTGGAATTGTTTGTCTGTGATATTTTCTGATGTCACTTTATCACATCATTTCATTTTAGTTATCATGCTTACATGGGCACACTTCTATATATCAGACAAACAGTGATGTGTGGAGGTAAATTACACTAAGTCGTCCTCCCTTCAGTACACAGCAGGGTCCCTCAGGGTTCAGTTTGAGGCCTCCTACTCTTCTTACTTTATGTCTATGACCTGCCTAGAGTTTGCCAAAATGTGGACTCAAGATGTAATTAAAGCCGCAAGTGGCGTTGTCAGGCCCTCGCAGCTGCGGACTATGGGGGTGGGGGGGGCATGCTCCATGCCAGCAATACAAAGTATTTTCGGCCGCACAAGATGTCATGTCAATCTAAAGCACAGTAGCAGCTTCAGTGCATTTTTTTACAGTTCCCTTGTCTACCGCATGGTGGCGCTATGTCATACGGGTAGTTCATTTGCATAAAAATGTTTCTCTTCATCATATACAAGGCTATGCCAAATTTCGTGTGGTTGGCTCAAGTGGTATACTCACCATGACCCACTTTGCGTTTAGGGGGATAAAAAATATAAAAACAAATTAGTATGAATTATCAGGAAAAGAAAAAAAGAATATTACAGTGAAAAACAAACTAAAAACAAAAATAAAATTAAGTCAACTTGGGGAATAATAAATAGAGTAATAAGCAAGACAATGAAACATCCTTTTCCACACTATTTTGTAGAGAAAAATACTGACATATGATGAAAAAAACATTTCAAATGAGTTTTGTGAATATTTTGCTAATGTGGGGTCCAGCCTTGCAGATAATCCCTCTAAAATGTTAGATGAAAATATAATCATTGATAATCATTGATAATCATTGACAATGTGAACAGTATTTTTCTGGATAAGATGGAAAAAGATTAAATCAGGAAAAATGTTAAAAACTGTGGAAACAAAAGATCAACTGACTGTGAGGGATTGGACATGGTGATTGTGAAAAATATAATTGGAACTAACTGAAAAAAGACCAACTGAAATTGACAATGGGAATTATTTCTTAAGCATATTAATTGACCTACAAAAAGCTTTCGATGTAATAAATCATTCAAGATTACTTCAGAAAATGAACAAGTGTGGCATTCGAGGGGCGGCTCATGAATGGAGAGTGAGTTATTTAGAAAACAAAACAATATGTACAGATCAATGACAGAATCAGAAAGAGATGATATCAAACGGGGTGTGCCCCAAGGCTCGATTCTTGTGCCCAAATTATTTATTTTATATATGAATGATTTTGGTAAAGTATCTGATCTTGGGAAAATTCTATTTGCTGATGATATCTGATGATATAACATTATTTTACCACGGAAAAGATATAAAAGAGTCACAAACAGAGTAAACAAAGAGCTAAAAAAGTAAAATATTGGTTTGATTTAAATGGATTGATTCTTAATGTTAAAAAAAAAAAAAAAAAAAAAATTATTTAAAGATAAAAATAAAAAAGATGACATACTGTAACGTTAGACATAGATGGATGCAGATTAACAGAGTAAGTGAAACTACATTTTAGGACTCATAATTGATGAAGATCTAAACTGGAGGTCCCATATAAATGACACTAAAAGCAACATTTTCAAAACTGTTGCTGCTGAAGTTCTCACTAAACACTGCAGCATTATTAACCTTGTATAACTCTATAATTGCACCATACCTGATTTACTGTGCAGAAATTTGCACAAGACAGACAGCTGTGTGTTTCACTTCCTCTTAACAAGATTTGCCCGTAAAAGATTTGTTGAGAATCACATTAACATAATATTGTAAATGATGAGAATTACAGAGACATCATAGAGGATTAAAAATGTCAGAAAGCTTTTCAATTATCTCTCATAAATATTCTTAAAACATTTTATTTATTTATTTATTTATTTATTTATTTATTTATTTATTTATTTGACAGGGACAGTGTACATTAATGAACATTCCTGTAAATGTACCAGATTTAGCCAAGAGGCTACTTTTCATCTGCAGTCCCTGGACAGACGTTACATTGTCAATCTAAGAAAAAAACTGGTTAAAACAATGTACATACAAAATTATTTACACTATTTACATGTTTTCAGGCTCACTCATAGTGACAGTCATGCACACTTAAAACATTAACAATACACACAGCACATACACACACACACAGCACACACACATCTGACACCCCTCAGTAACACAACAAACAGGATAGAACAAAAAGGAAATTAATGTGTGCAGTGCTGATTTTCAATTAGCCACTTTTTTAAAAGAGTCTTAAAAGTGTGGTATGATTGTGAGTCTCTGATATGTGTGGGAGGATTGTTCCATTGATGTGCTGCAGTGATGAAAAATGAGGACTGTCCAAAGGTGCTTTTCCTGAGTGGGATTATGCAGTCCCCTCTAACTGCCGCCCTGGTTACTCTAACTGCCCCCTGGTTACTCTAACTGCCCCCTGTTACTCTAACTGCCCCCTGGTTACTCTAACTGCCCCCCTGTTACTCTAACTGCCCCCCTGGTTACTCTAACTGCCCCCCTGGTTACTCTAACTGCCCCCCTGGTTACTCTAACTGCGCCCCTGGTTACTCTAACTGCCCCTGGTTACTCTAACTGCCCCCTGGTCACCCGGCTTGAGGAGGATCTTATTGTAATGAACTGTGAAAGTGGGGGTGAAGAGAGACCATTTATAATTTTAAACAGAAGGCAGAGGTTTGTGTATATGATCATATTGTCCCAGTTCAGCAATTTGAGTTTGTGTAATATTTCACAGTGATGATATTGGATTGGTTTCTCGTCAAGTGTTTTTATTGTTCTTTTGTATAATGATTGCAGTGGTTTGAGGGTGGTGTTGTTTGTGTTTGACCATGTGGTTAAACAGTATTTCATATGGGAGAGTATCATGGCATGCATATAGACTGGGGCGGCATTGAGTGAGAGCTGTGGTCTTATGAAACGGAGAGATGGAATTTAATTTTGTTGCAGACTTTATTGACCTGAGATTTGAAAGTGAGTTTAGTGTCCATTTGTACTCCGAGATATTTGTATTCTTGCACGATTTTGAGTTTATGTCCATCTACAAAGATATCATGATGGGTTATGGGATTAGAGGATTTGGTAAAGAACATTGCTACAGTTTTATTGACGTTGAGTTGCAGGCAGGACTGTTTTAACCAGTTAGAGATGTGAACCATGGATTGTGTGAGGACTTCTGCGACATGTGAGGTGTTTTTGCCATGTGTATATATTACAGTGTCATCTGCATAGAGTTGAATGTGGATGTTGGAACAGACTCCAGGGAGATCATTTATGTAAAATGAGAACAGTAATGGACCAAGGATAGATCCTTGGGGTACACCGGTGGGACACAGGAGGGGTGGTGACTGGTGACTCTGAATTCGGACTGTCTGTGAGCGGTTTGAGAGGTATGATGCAATCCAATTTAAGCTGTTTGTTGAGAAGTTGAAGTGCCATGCTAGCAGAGTCGGGAGGTACATGAACCCCTGTCCCACAGGTATGCTACCCTTGTACTATGCCACCGTGTTGTGAACCGAAAAGCTAAACTTATGCATCCTCCTCAACCACGGAGTACCGCTGCTCTCATGACCGATGTCCGGGCGTCAGACCACATGGAAGGGCCTGGCGCCGCAGTGAGTCTCTCGAGGGACCCGGCGGCTGGAGGTGGCGGTGGTCGTGCGGGAAGGTGGTGTGGACCCGGCCCGAGCACTGCAGCACTTGATCCACGCTTCGAAGGGGACGAGCCAGCGATCGTCATCACGGCTTCGTTGCTGTACGCAAGGCAGGCCAAAATCCACGCACCACAATCAAATCAAACTGCTAGCCGAGCTAACTCAATGGCTGTCTCTAAGGCTTTGATAAACAGGAAGCGTATTAATCCCGGGATAATAAAACACAGGAAATGGGCGTTGTTTAAAACTGTCAATCACTCCCGGACTATCTGGGATGCTACCGCAAAACCATGAGGACTTCTAGGGGACATCTTAACATAAGGAGCATTAGCAACATTGGAGCATCCAAAACAGATCAAATAACTCATCTCCTAGAAAATTCAAATCTGGATTTCCTAGGGATGTCGGAGACATGGCTCCACATTCATACACCATCAGCTGTCCTAAAAAATATTGGATACAGTATTTTTAGGAAAGATAGGCAAGGAGCCAAAGGGGGTGGTGTCATGTTATATGTCAAAGACTCCATCCCCTGTCAGGAAATACAGTTTCCAAACCTAGAGCTTGAATGTCTAGGAGTAGAGGTCACCCTGTGCCAAAAAATGTCTTTCACCATTATAGTACTTTACAGACCACATCCTCGGATAGCAGGTTCTATGAACATTTTGAAGCCCTATTAAAAGTGTGTAAACATAAAAAAGAGATCATTATAATGGGAGATTTTAACATTAACTGGGAGGATGTGAAAGCAAGAAAAAAATCTTAAAGCTATAACTGATAAATATGATCTTGAACAAGTAATAAATGGACCAACTAGAATAACTAACACAACCAGCACCCAAATTGACCTGATCTTTACAAATCGGCCCGAGAGGATCACTAAATCATTTAATATGTTAACTGGTCTCTCGGACCACAACCTGACACTTGTGACCAGAAAACTCCATAAAAAAAGACTTCGAACAAATGTTAGAAAACAAAATACTATTGGAATTCCCAAACAC
This sequence comes from Paratrypauchen microcephalus, assembly GCA_036785185.1. Taxonomy (NCBI): domain Eukaryota; kingdom Metazoa; phylum Chordata; class Actinopteri; order Gobiiformes; family Gobiidae; genus Paratrypauchen; species Paratrypauchen microcephalus. Next base: position 8,890 of record JAVJIX010000058.1, on the reverse strand, counting down.
AAAAAAGAACTTTTCAAAACTGCAGTTGAGAATACGGATTGGGATACTATCCTTAGGGAGACAGATGTCGATAATAGCAGTGACCTCTTCCTCACAACTTTAGAAAGTATAATTAATAATTTCACATGTGAAATTAAACATAAAAATAACAAAAGCTCACTTCCTTGGATTAATTCAAATATTATTTAACTCATGCAAGACCGTGATCTCGCATTAAAAACGACACTCAAAACAAAGTTAACAACAGACAGACATATTTTTTACATCATTAAGAAACAAAGTTGTTAAAACTATAAAAAGCTGATTACTTTCTAACTATCATTGAAAATACAAAAGGGAACATCAAGGCAACCTGGGATCAGTTAAAGAAACTCACAGGACAACAAAAGAAAAGTAAAATTCTGGAAATAAAGGTAAACAGACAACTCTTAAACAATCCCAAGGAAATAGCACACACTCTAAATAACTACTTTATTGACTCGGTAGCTACAATCGCAAAGTCCTTTAATCTAGTTAGTACTTGTGAGGCCAACAGCTCCGACTGAGAATCTTTTCAGCATCCAGAGTGTATCTGAAGTTGAAGTCCAGGAAGCCATTAGTGCTTTTAAACCATCAAAGACAAAAGATGCTTTTGGAATGGATACTCTCATGCTGAAGGAGCTCAGTACCACTCTAACCAAACCCATAACAAAAATAATTAATCAGTCCATCTCCCAAGGCACATTCCCTGATAAGAGTTTTAAAATCTTGGCCAGATCAGAGAATTTGCAGTGTATATTTGCAACATTGCTGTAAGGAATAATTATGATTTATTATTAAATTATTTGATGATAGTTGGAAAATGCTGATGGAAACTACAAGAAAAGTTTAATTATTTTAAGTATTTCCACCTCATGAATAATGGTCTTAGATTGTTCATTTAACTCCCATTCTCTAATTCACTGAGGTCAGGGCTTTCAGCTTGTCAGTTTTGTTGGACAGAATGGTATTTTAGATATATTCTAAAAGTTCTTTTTTTTTTTTTTTTTTAATCAAATACTGTGGACAACTAAATAAAATGACCAAATAAATAACACAGTATCTGCAGCATCTGTGTGAAACTCAGTGAAGTGTGAACAGTTTCAGTCTGAGGAGGTTTTTGTACGAGTCTTTTTCACTGTGTGAACGAGCTGTGACCCTGCTGACAGTAATAAACTCCTGCATCTTCAGCCTCAAATCCACTGATGGTCAGAGAATAATCAGATCCTGAACCACTTCCACTGAAACGACTCGGAGACTCCAGAGTGAAGAGTAGCCGCATTATATATCAGGAGCTTTTGGAGGTTCTGTGCCTTTTTGGAGATACCAGTGCAGATAGTTAGAAACACTTGAGACTGGTCTGACACCTGAGAGTAACTGAGGCTCCTCTGTCCACAGCTGCAGCTTTAGGAGTCTGGAGTCAGGCTGATTTCTCCTGAAGAACCTGAAAAAACAGAAGAAGAGTTATTGAGACAGACCCTTGCATGGTGTCCAGAGGAGCAGTGCTGTGACCCCAGATGTCCATCACCCCGAACCAGGAGCCCCAGGGCCAGCAGGAACAGCTGCAGGAACTTATCAGGCTCATTGTGTTGTTGAGTGTGGGGGAGTGGCTCTGAAGGGCCCGCACAGACACTGAGCAGCACTGGGCTCTTAACGGCTGGAGCAGAGAGGCAGCAGCACATATGCAAAGTCTACACAGTGAGAGGAGACAGGCACACAGCTCACACTCACTGCCCCCTACTGACCACTACTGCCCCCCACTGACACCTACTGACTACACTACTGCCCCCACACTGACCACTACTGACCACTACTGACACCTACTGACCACTCACTGCACTCCTACTCTACCTATTGTAAATTTACAGCTTTGAAAGTTATTGTTATTGGGCTTCCGATAGATCAGAGAAGCATCCCCAGGCCAATCAGATGTCCAGCCATCAAAAATCCAATAAGTAAAAAGGTTCGAGTCCAGAAAAGTCTGAAAAGTCGGCTCTCCCAAACCCACATTTCTAACCTCGTTGCGTGCCAATGTTGCGTTGAGGGACCAGCTTATCAATTCCATAAGTTTAGGATTTAGAAAATCTACTGCCAACAGGAGGAACAGCACACATATGCAAAAAGTCACACTGGAGAGGGAGACAGGCCTGAAGCTCACGCTACGTTGCCTTATTGACCACCAGTGCCCCCCACTGACACCTACTGACTGACCCCTACTGCCCCCAACTACTGACCACTACTGACCACGACTGAGCAGAGCTGGCTGGCAGAGGCAGCACTCATATCCAAACTCACACAGTGACCTTTGACCCTTTGACGAGACCCTGAAATGGAGAAAGGCTAAACCTAAATATGTTTAATTAGATATTTACTGGTACAGAGGCACATAAAAGAAAGAGCCCAGGACCCAAAGCAAAGACACCACATTATAAATAAAGAACACATAAAAAGTGTGACTAAAGATCACATTTTGGAACTCCACTGTGACTTTAGGGAAAGAACTAAATAGAAACTCAGAAAGTGATCTGAATAAATACTTCTGCTGTGGACCACAAGGGATGTGTTTTGGCATCCCCAGTATTATGAAGGCAATATATTTCATTTTAATGTAGAAATAAAAACAAAAAGACTTTTTCAGCTTTTGAGTCCTGACCAAAGTGAGTCATTGCATGACAGAGCAGGTCGATTGATTCTGGTGTTTCAGTTTGATTCCGTATTGAGTTTGATTCTCAAAAACGTGTTCATGCGCACAGATGTTGTCACAGGAAAAGGTGAAGCCTTGGTGTTCTTTCTTAGATACAAGAAAGTAAACAGCTCTTATAGAGGCTCACTGCAGCTGTAATTCCTAACAGAGGTGAGTTTTATCTTTCAGTCTCTTTCATTGCATTACATTGATAGACTCAGAGATTGACATAAAAATGAACTTTTAAATACTCCAAACCAGCTTTTCTGCTTTACGCGTGTTCATTAAAGGTCCCATGGCATGAAATTTTCACTTTCTGAGGTTTTTGAACGTTAATGTGATAGGCTCCCCTACCCTGTTTAGCCCCCCCCCCCCATGGCTAAAAGTTGCGAAATGTCTAAACTGAGCATTTGCGGTCCTTTTCTGCGTTACACAAAACCAGTGCTCAAACGGGCGAGTTTGGACAAGGCACCTTTTTGACGTCAAGATCGGCAAATGCAGCTCCAGCCCCTCCTCTCTGTCTCCGCTCAGCGTCCCTGTATAATCCCGCCCAGAGAGTTTGGACTGTGAATGCGCTACGCAATGCGAAATGCGTTTTTTTTATTTGCCTGGAGGTACCGTCCGAGTGTTTCTAGGCTCGCAAGTCCCTTACCCGACTTCCTCTGGACCTCTGAAATACCAGTGGTTTAATTTTATTTTCTGTGTACAAATATGCTTTTTTCATTGCAAAGTCTCTCATCTGTCTCTCACGGAAGTGAGCTCAGACAGCAGGTGCAGAGTTGCAAAAGCTTCAAGCGGGGAAACCCCCCCCCCCCGCTCCTCAGCCAATCCCTCCCCTCTGTCCTTCTCATTTGCAGTGACAGAAAAGCAACACTCAGAATAAAGCATTTTAGAGGACATATCTAGCCTCATGAAGGCCCAACTGTCAGAGTCAGTGAGATGTTGATTTTTGAAGAAGGACTCCATTTACAGTATTAGAGAACAATTAAGAAGCCACTATAAAAGCATCAAGAAGTACCATGTCATGGGACCTTTAAATACACTTATAATTTACACATGACCTGCAATCTTTTTTTAAAAACACCATCTCCCTCAATTTGACTTTGTAAATAACTAATTTAGACATTATTACGTCTTAACATTATTTAGTGGCTAAAAGAGGAGAGCACGAAGAAGAGGAGCAGATACACAAACATGAGAGAGTGAAGAAGAGGAGCAGATACACGAAACATGAGAGAGTGAAGAAGAGGAGCAGATACACAAACATGAGAGAGTGAAGAAGAGGAGCAGATACACAAACATGAGAGAGTGAAAGAAGAGGAGCAGATGAACACAAACATGAGAGAGTGAAGAAGAGGAGCAGATACACAAACATGAGAGAGTGAAGAAGAGGAGCAGATACACAAACACAGAGAGTGAAGAAGAGGAGTAGATACACAAACATGAGAGAGTGAAGAAGAGGAGCAGATACACAAACATGAGAGAGTGAAGAAGAGGAGTAGATACACAAACATGAGAGAGTGAAGAAGAGGAGCAGACCACACAAACATGAGAGAGTGAAGAAGAGGTGCAGATACACAATATGTGAGAGAGAGTGAAGAGGAGCAGATACCACATAGACTTTCTTTATCGGATCTTAAAGCCACATCATTCCTGTGAGTTTACAGGATTTTTTGAATGATTCTATTCTGAGTAATTAAGACAAATATTTAATTGTATTTTGTTAATCACTGTTATCTATTCAGGTTTAATTATAAGAGCTTCTGAAACCGAATTTTTATTTAATTTAAAAAGTTATTTATTTCTTATTTTATTATATATATATAATATATATATATATATTATTTCTTTCAGATATCTTATTTAGGAATTTCTAATCATTGTGATTTGTCATTACATAACTAAAATTCACAGACATTAATAACAATAGCTTTATTTTTTTAATTAATGTATTACTATGAGTATAAATTTATGTTTTTGAACACAAGAACTAATGTTAATTTAAAAGAAATTGTCAAAATCGAGGAAGATCAAAAATCGGGAGGTCAAAATCCAAAGTGGGATCAAATCTCAACTTTCCCCAGTTACCATTATATTTTCTTATTTTGTCATCTTTCTCTTGTAACTATAAATGAATAACTCATTCAACAAAGAATGATGTGTGGCCCAAATCAGGATGAAAGTGAACCCAACACAGAACATACTCATCCCTTCAAAGATCAGACTTTCAAATACAGATAATTTCAGTGCTGCCTTAAGCATTAATTAAATTATAAAACAAAATACTGTTCTTAAATGTTTAGCATTTCCACATAGATATTCTCTCATGTTTTTACTTATTCTTTGGCATTCATATTTGCATCAGTTTGAACACTACAGGAAATCATTTCTTTCTACACTATCAACATAACATGACTTTAGAACATGAGTTTTATTCATTTACATTATTGAAACATAATGAATGACTTTACAGAAATGTATTTATTTATGTTTTTTCTGTTAAAAATAAAATATGTTTAATAAATAAAGTTTTAGTCTGAAACTGAAACTATAATTTATATTTTGTCTTTATGTGAGTTTAGTACAAGTGAGTCAGTTTCACTTTAATCTGAGGAGAGTTTTTGTACTAAAATTAACACTATGTGAGCACCACAACCTGACTGATCATGGCTTTCAAACTCTGACAGTAATACACAGCAGAATCACATTGAGGCTGAACTCCACTGATGGTCAGAGTGAAGTCTGAGACAGAATCCACTGCCTGAAAAAAACGACTGAGGACACCTGAGACTGGGTCGACATACATTCTTAAAGAGCTTTAGAAACCTCTCCATCTCTCTGTTCCATTCCAGTGTAAGTACAGAGGTGCCCATAGTTGCTGAGAATAATTTGCACATTCAATGACAGTACAGCGTATGTTGGTGAGGTGTCCCCCAGGGCGGCCCCTCACTGCTCAATACAAACTATCTCTGCACCCTCTCCTCTGGACTCTGAACACACAAACATAAAAGCACCTGATGGGTTGGGCGTCTGTGGTTGGTCTCAGAGGGACAGATGTGAACTCTGAGGACAGCAGTGGGACTCTCTGGACACACCTGTGAAGCAACAGCAGAGGACAGTCCACATGAGGACGCACACCAAAATCATATTATTGATGATAGAGACTATATATATGTTGTGTTGTCATGAAGGACATATATGGTGCTCCAGAAGTGCACCTCTCATCTAGGACTCTCAAGTGTCCCACTGGACCATGCAGCTATTCATGCAAAGTGTTTATCTATGCAAATAAATCCCACACAGGCCACATGGAGCAGACTGAACAGCTGCAGGGTCTGTGTCATGATCATGTTGCATATAGCACAGATACAGTATACATTACAGGAACATAGAATAAAATCATGTAATTATTAATATGTAAAAAAGTGGAAAACAGAATTACACTCAACCCAAATCTTTTGAGAATCCACAGGTTTAAATCTAGTTTGAAACACAGCAACAGAGTCAGTGTTTGTGATGGTCTTTGGCAGAGAACTCCAGAGAAATTGGGCCATAGTACATGAGGGCTGCTGGAGATCAGGGACTGTGTGCATGAGACTGTTCAAAGTTGTTGATTGGATGAACGGAGAGGTCTGAGTGGAGTGAGTTCTAAAAACAGGTCAGAGATGTGAAGGAAGGAGCCAAAGCATGTAGAGATTTAAAGACCAATAATAATATTTGAAAATCACTTCTTTGTTTAACAGGCATGAGTGAAGTGAGAATAAACTGGATGTAATGTGCTCAAGGTGCTGAGATTTGGTTCAAATTCTAGCAGCAGTATTTTGAATGAACTGGAGTTTTGTTTAGTGAGTGATTAGTAAGCCAAGCATAAAGTGCACTGCAACAGTTTAAAGGGATATGCCACCCCCAGGTCAAATTTGGGCATCTCCCCACAGTCCAGAGACTAAAATAAGTGGTGGAAAGCGTTTTCCTGCTCACCCAGCCATTGTCCGAGTCTGTCACCACTGACCGCCGCGGTATCTGCAGCTCTCACTCACGCCTTAGACTGGAGTCTAACGTCGCCAGAGAAAGATTTCGGCCAAAAGGAATTAATTTGCTTGATGCGTTTCCCAATTACTTTCTGTGTAGTGCGCATTCATATCGAGTGCAAATAAATGTGCAAATCAACACGGAGAGCTTGCCTTGGTCATTTTGGGTGGAAACTATTTTCCAGTCTTGCCGGAAGAACATAGCCGAAGCACGCAGCACGCTGGCAGAGGGGAACTCCCTTCCTGGTGCGTAACAGGGATTCCCTTGGCAGCGTGTTGCGTGCTTCGACTATGATTCTTTCCGACACTGCTTGATGACCCTTATGACCCTTGTGGAACTCCAAAAGGAACAGCCATGGATTCAGAATTCAAATCACCAATGGCCACAGAGAAAGAGCTTTTATCAATATATGAGGCAGGCAGTCCAGAGCCTTTCCTTTCACACCAATGGAGTTTTAAACAGGTCACTTAAGAATGTTCTGATCTAAGAGTATTAAAGGCTGCACTGACCACTGACAGCACGAGGATGGAAATATGGTTTTGTTGTTCAAATTTTTAAGTGATTGACAATTTTAATGAGAGGCAGTTTCTGTACTGTTGTGTTTTTCTTTTTGCTTTTTTCATCTTGACTTTATCATTTGTGTGTGTTGTAACAGAATAATATCTTAAATTTACTTAATAAAAATATGAATTATATATTCAGTTGAAGTTGTCCTTTTAAATAGTGATATAACATTAATTATTTGTTTCCTGGTGCACATAGTTTAGTTTAGTTTAGTTTAGTCTTTATTTGAAGGGACAATGTACCTTTGAGAGACATTATGTACAAAGACAGAGATGTTCTGCACCAGAGTATAGCTACAAAACTAATTTCCATCCACAGTCCCTGGTTACATGGATAAAAAACAACGGTCTATATCATTAAAAACAATCAAAGATTTTCTCTTAAAACACACACACACACACACAGCATCACACATTTAGCATTTTTATCTCATTACGCAGTAACACAGCAATATATCCTGCACCCACTATATGAACTTAAAACACACAATCACACACATTCATGTACTATTTACACACCATATCATTCACAATAACAATAACACATAAAAACATCATTCTTATTTTTGATTTCAATGCTGTATTAACGGATTAACGGATTCACTACTGTACAACCTGCTGGTTAACGTGGTGTGTGCTGGCAGTTTGGATTATTCCACAGCCACTTGCAGTTCTGTGGAAAAGGTGGAATAGTCATTAGAGTTATGAGATTAGTTGGTGTATCATTCCAGTCTTTAATGGCTCTGTAAGGAAAGGAAGATTGTACGAATGTTGTTTTGAGTTTTGGTATATTGCAGTGGCTGGAAGTGGTGGAAGCTCGTGTGGTTTTGTGTTGTTACTGTGGATGTGTACTTGATGAAGTTCTTAAGAAGGGCTGGTGCACAGTTATTTAGTATTTTGTGGGTCATTCTAATTGAGGCATATTTCTGAATATTGTTGAAGTTTAAAAGGTCTGTATTTTTGGAGGATTGTGCAATGATGGTGTTGTCGTGGCTTCTTGTCTAAAATTTTGGAGTGATTGTTTGTGGAGTGATTCTAAAGGTCTCAGTGTGGTTTTATTGGCCTGGGACCAGCAGGTTATACAGTAGTGAAACCGGGACATAATCATGCTGTTAAAATAGATTTGGGCTGCCTCTAGTGTCAGTGAGTTTCTTATACATTTGAATGTTTTGATATTGTATTTTAAGCTATGGCACATTTGTTTTATATGTTTTTTGAAGGTGAGATGTGGGTCCAAGATGACGCCCAGGTAGCGATACTCTTTTACATTTTGTATTTTTTCTCATTCTGGTTATGTTTGGGAAGGATGATTTCTTATTATTGCTTACAAAGTGGTGTGGCGGTTTTCTTGATATTTAATGCCAAGGCATGAGTCAGTTAGCCATTTGGAGACTTTTTCCATTGTTACTGTCAACTTCTTGGACACTTGTTCTGCATTTTTTTCCCCAGGTATAAACGACCGTGTCATCTGCATACATTTGGATATTTACATCCTCACACACAGATGGCAGGTCGTTTATATATAGGGAAAAGAGAAGTGGGCAGCTGTTTGAACCCTGTGGCACACCGATGTTAGTGGCTGCGATCTCGGATGCGA